>VXBN01015737.1:200742-313683 GCA_013397395.1 Sinosuthora webbiana
GGGGGGGAGGAGCCGCTGTTAATTGTCAATTAATTGATGTGACACTGCCCAGCTGAGGGTCCACACCCAACAGTGGATGATGGCACAGCCCTGGCTCAGGGGGGGCTGCAGGGGCAGAGTTCCTGAGCTGCTCTGCCCCCAGCACCCAGCCAGAGGCAGGAATAGCCTCAAGGAGCAGGAAAATGGGGACTCCAAAGAGGGAAACGGGTCCCCAAGCTACAAAACCTTTTCCAGTGAGGAAAAGCACTGCAAGAGCAGCAGCCTGGTGCAGACCAGGAGCAACTTCTCCTTCATCACCTCTTTGCAGGGTGCCTGGTGGCCTGTCCCACGCTGGCCACGGTGCAGGAGCACAGGGAGGGCTGGACCTTTCCTACAGGCTGAGCAATCTACAGCGTGCCCAGAGCAGCTGGGGCTGCCCCTGGATCCCTGCAAGTGTCCCAGGCCAGGCTGGACAGGGCTTGGAGCAGCCTGGGACAGTGGAAGGTGTCCCTGTCCCGGGCAGGGGGTGGCACTGGATGATCACTGAGGTCCCTTCCAACCCAACCATTCCAGATTCTGTAATTTTGCCCTGCTCCAACACCACCATTCCCTGTGCAATTCTAAGCCCTTAAAAGCACAGCAGGCTCAGAGCTCAGGGGCCACCACAGAGCCCAGGGGGGCTGCAAAGCTTGGGGTGGGGTGGGGTGGGTCTGTCCTGCTCACCTACACCAGGTGACCATGAGGGTGTCCAAGCCAGCACCGGGTGATGGTGACGAGCTGGGGACAGGGATGGCAGACACCTGATGTCCCATCAGTTACCAGAACACAGGGATGGTTTATGGTGCACTGCAGGAGGTGCAGGCAGGACCTGCCAGGCCCCCAGGGCACACAGGAGGCTCTCAGTGGGGAGACACAAGGAGGCAACAGCCTGCAGAGCCACGAGATCCAGGTGTCTATCCATGCACGCCCTTCCCTCAGCTTTCCCTGCTTCCACACATCCCCTCACTGCAGGGCCATCCCTCCCTGCTCCTGCCCTGCCATCCCTCCCTTGTCCCCCTCTGCCATCCCTCCCTTATCCTGCCCTGCCATCCCTCCCTTGTCCCCCTCTGCCATCCCTCCCTGCTCCCGCCCTGCCATCCCTCCCTTCAGCACCCCCCTTCTCCCGCTCTCTGATGGAAAATGATGGCACCAGACAGCCCCGATTTCCTTCTCCACAAAAAAAAGTCCTGTGCCAAATCCTGATTCATCCAGTGAGTAAGAGCAGAGCCTTTCCCAGTCCAAATGGTGATTTTAATCTCCAGAGCCTTCTGCCACCTGGACTACAGGCTTCTCTTTTAATGACTGCTGTTAACAGCTCTGCCTGCAGCAGCAAGCTCCCAGTGCTGTTTGTCCAAGGGCTTTGTGGGAAAGGCACCAGCACCACATTCCTTCCCAACCCACTCCAGCCTGGCCTTGGACACTGCCAGGGATCCAGGGGCAGCCACAGCTTCTCTGGGCACCCTGTGCCAGGGCCTCACCACCCTCCCAATAAGAATTTCTTCCCAATATCCCAGCTAAATCCACCCTCAGTAAGCTAAAAAGCATTAGAAGAATCCCAAATTTTATTTTCTGTTTGCAGCCAGAAACTTCCTCTGACCCACGGGGGCTTGCCCCACATTCCAGAGGGGAATGTGAAATAGGATCAAGGCACCTCAGCCAGCAGAGCCTCTGCTTCTTCTTTTTGAGCCCCCAAACCCTCTGCTCCTCTCTGTCTATCCCACCCAAGCCAGCACCTCTCTCCCTGCCCAGAGCAATCCCTGGGACAGAGCTCCTTGTTACTCTGAATTTTATGGAATATAGATCTGCCTTCTCCCCAGCTCTGAGCTTTGCTGACTCAGAGGAAAGGGATCTTTAATGATCCCCTAGGTAGCTGTATTTTTTTACCTAAGTGCTCACAAATTGCATCCTATGGCCAATTAAACAGACGGGCTCTCATTTTTCCCCAACAAACGTAATTTGTAATTCCGAAATGTCAATAAAACGTCCTTCCTTCCTTTTTATGTTCCACAGCATTTGCAACTCAAGCTCGGTAATTTTGGAGCCAATAATTTAAAAAAGGGGCAATTAGGGTATTAATTGGGAATCACCAAGTTATGGAATAGAATATATTCCGTATTTATCCAGTGCCTGCTCTGCCCAGACTGCTCCCACCACAGGGAATGCTGCTCCACCAGCACAGCTGGGGCTTTCAGAGCAGCCCAGCCCTCCTCCCAGCCCTTCCTCTCAGCTGGAAACACCACACAAGTGATGGCTCTGGTACAGGGCAAGGGAATGGTGAATCCTGGAGGGAGGAGCAGGATTTACCTTGAACTAAGCTGTGTTTGCTTTCTGGAACCAGCTGGGGAAAACCAACCTGGTCACTGTGGAGAATTACAGTGGGAAAAGGATTTTCTGAAAATGTTGTTGTCCGCCATGACCACAACGGTTTTATTTTATAAAGGAAACATTTTGTTTCCTGCCCACTGCTCTGGGTTATTCCTAGAACTGGAAAACAGAAGTGGCCCAACAGAAAGCAGGTTTTTGGTACTAAAATACCAGTGGTGTAGTCACCAGCCCAAATCACACTTCAGACACCCAGGCATCCCTTTCCCTGCCCTGGGAAAGGGTCTGGATATGGGATCCCTGAGCCAGGCAGGGTCCCCAAACTCGGGGGAGGCTCAGGACCCCACACTGACCACGGGGCTGTGGCCTTGTCTCAAGCAGGGAAGGAGAGGATGGGTGTGGAAGAAGGATATGGAGGATGGAGGAACGGGGAGTGAGCACCTTTGCTGGGTGGGGTCACGTCCTGAGTGTCCCCAGTCCTGCAGACACAACCCAGACCTGCTCCCTCAGCCCTGTCCCCCCTCCTCCCCTGCAGCCTGCCATTTTTGGGGGTGGGATGCTGTTCTCCCCTCTCCTTTCCCAGCAATATCCAGACTGACAGGAGCGTTCTGGATGTGCCAGGGCCGGCAGATGCAGCCCCACACACGAGCCCAGGCACAAAGGCAACGCTCCCTGCTCTCCCCAGCTCCCCCCTGGAGGGATCTTCTGCTATCAGGAGGGAAATTTCAGATATCAGAGTGCTAATGCAGCCTGGCTTTAGATGGATTGGCAGCTCACCACCTGCAGTATTAAGACTTCCATCAGTCACACAAAGAGCAGCATCTCCATCAAATCCTAATACCTGGTGATTCTGCAAGTTTGGGATTAATACCAAGGATAAGGAGGAAATGCAAGTCAGCTGAATGCTGGGGGTGTTATCCCAGCTTGGGAACAGCTCCTCTGCAGCCCTGGCACTGAGTGCACACACAGGATGCAGGGGATGAAGGCACAGGAGCACAGACGTCCCAGGGGACTGCAGGACTATTGCAGGCACTCTGGAAATAGTTCTGTAAGTGAGGTGAGGTGAAGCAGAGCATGGGCAGAGGGCCAGGGCAGGTTCACACGTGACAAGGTCTCAGTGAGCCCACCAGGAGTGGTCTGAGGTACAGTGGTGCCCTGCTCCTGCAGCACGAGGCACTGGCAGCTCCTCATCACCTCTGGGGAGGGGATTCTCCTCCTCTGCTCCGCCCAGGTCAGACCCCACCTGCAGGGCTGCCTGGGCAAGAAGGAAATGGAGCTCCTGGAACAAGTGGCAAGGAGGCCACAGAGATGCTCCAAGGGCTGGAGCCCCTCTGCTGTGGGACAGGCTGGGAATGCTGGGGCTGCTCACCTGGAGAGGAGAAGGCTCCAGAGAGATCTGAGAGCCCCTTCCAGAGCCTAAAGGGGCTCCAGGAGAGCTGGAGAGGGACTGGGGACAAGGGATGGAGGGACAGGACACAGGGAATGGCTTCCCACTGCCAGAGGGCAGGTTTAGATGGGATACTGGGCATGAATCCTTCCCTGTGAGGGTGGGCAGGCCCTGGCACAGGGTGCCCAGAGAAGCTGTGGCTGCCCCTGGATCCCTGGCAGTGTCCAAGGCCAGGCTGGATGGGGCTTGGAGCAGCCTGGGACAGTGGAAGGTGTCCCTGCCCGTGGCAGGGGGTGGAACAGGATGAGCTTTAAGGCCCCTTCCAAAACCATTCATGATTCCACGACTCCGTGATCTCAGACCTCGTGCACCTTCAGAGCTGCTGCAGCACCAGTCCCAGCAGAGGCCCTCAGGGTGGAGGGACTCTGGGATCAGCCCTCAGGACACTCCCTGCTCCCCCCAGCTCTGGAGGGGCCTCCCAGGAAGGGCCAGAGGCAGGAGCTCCATCCCCACTCCCTGTCCTGCCTTCAGGAATGGTTTGCAGTGCAGACATCACGACACTGGACACCCCCTTCCATGTGAGGAGCTGTGCTGGCCCCAAAGCAGGGCTGTGCAGGACACTGCACAGTGTGCAGGAGGAGCTCAGACCAGCTGGGGCCCCGTGGCCAGGCCTGGCACATCCCTCCCTGGATGCAGCACTGGGAGTTCAGCTGGGAGCACCTGGCAGAGCCCCTCCTGGGCCTGGGTTTTCTGCTGAGATTCCATTGGTGTTGGTAAGAGATGGCGAAGGATTTTCCTGCCACGTGTGGCTCTGGGATGGAGCTCCTGATCCATGGATCACAGCTCACCAAGGAGACAGCTCTGAGGAGAAGTGCTCAGGAGGAAGAAATGGCAGTGCTGTAGAGGAAAGCTCAGGGGACCATTCTCTGGGTTTCTCTTAGATAAACTTCCCTGTGGAGTGACAGAAGAGCTCTCAACTGAGCACCAGGAACTGTGCAGCTGGCTCTGAGCAGGATGATGGACTCATCCTCCAGGCTCATGGAACCACAGAATCCTTGGAAAAGCCCTTTTAGATCCCCTAGTCCAACCATTAACCCATCAGCACTGCCAAGCCCAGCACAACCCAAGTCCGTAAGGAAATGTTTTGAACACCTCCAGTGGTGGGGACTCCCCCACTGACTGCCCTGTTCCAATGCCTGACCATCCTTTCAGGGAAGAAGTTTTCCCAATATCCCATCTATCCTCCTCTGATGCAACTGAGGCTGTTTCCTCTTGTCCTGTTGTTCCCTGGGAGCAGAGCCCGACCCCCTGGCTGTCCCCTCCTGTCAGGGAGCTGTGCAGAGCCACAAGGTCCCCCCTGAGCTCCTTTTCTCCAGGCTGAGCTCCAAGCTGGGAGCTTTCCCAGCTCCCTCAGGAATTCTCCAGCCCTTTCCCCAGCTCTGTGTCCCTTCCCTGAACACACTTCCCACGCTGAGTGCTGTCCATGAGCTGCAGCTGCACCGATGGGAATTCCTTCACCACGGAGTCCTGGAGCCAAACTTCAGCCCAGTTTTACACTGCTGATGAACCTTCCAGCAGCTCCAGTTAATGCTGCTACACCATGAACAGCCCTTCATTCCTCCCTGCATCACACAGGACCCCGCAGGCACCACCCAGGGCCCCACAGGATTTGGTTTTTCCCCAAATCTCCCTGCAGGTGGCTCTGAGCAAACTTTGCATGGCCAGGGAAGGCAAGTGCAGCTTCCTGCACCCCTCCCAGTGCATCACTGCTGCCAGTCCATCCAGCCTTGACCCTCCAGCTCTATAAACTGCAGCACTTACCCTCTGCCTGTGAGCATGAGAAAGAAAAAGTTCACTGAAAGACTTGGCTGGGTCCAGATCAAAAACTCTCCAACCCTTTCCCATTTTTCCCCAAATTACAAAATAATATCACCTGATTTTACAGTTCTGCAGGTTTCATGAGCCAAAAAGCAGCATCTATGTGTGTTCCCAATTTGGCTTGGAGCATCTCTTCCCTGCCCGATTTTATTTGCAAGTACAAAGGCAAAGCTCCAGTGCAGCTTCCCACCCCCTGCAAACAGAGATATTGGTGTTTATTTATAGCTCCTTGTTTGCAGAGAGCCCATGGAGAGGGGGAGAGGTGTCACTCCCAGGGGAGGGCAGATGGATTGAATCAATCACCACACGGAGGGGCCTGGGGCGTTCCACAAAAGAACCACAATTCACGACGGAAGATGAATTATCCAAACAGATCCAAACACATCCCTGTCTGTCAGTAACTGTCTCCATACAATCTCCACAGAACACAGAGCAGGAGCCCCTCTTTGAAGTCTATCAGCAAAGTGCAGCTTTCCTCTCCAGTTTTTGAGTTTGCTCAAGTTGGAGTCCCACTTTGAATCCCAAACTGTGTCACTGACTGACCCCCAAATGGTCTCCAGCTTCTTCAAAGCTTTCCTTTGACAGCTGGGAAACAAATCCTCCCAAAGTGCTGCAAACTGCTCTGCCAGGGACTGCTTGAAGGGTTTGGGCTGGAAGGGCCTTAAAGCTCATCCTGTTCCACCCCCAGCCATGGGCAGGGACACCTTCCACTGTCCCAGGCTGCTCCAAGCCCTGTCCAGCCTGGCCTTGGACACTTCCAGGGATCCAGGGGCAGCCACAGCTGCTCTGGGCACCCTGTGCCAGGGCCTCAGCACCCTCCCAGGAAGAATTTCTTCCCAATATCCCATCTAACCCTGCCCTCCTTAAACTTAAAGCCTTTCCCCCTTCTCCTATCATGCCACATAAAAAGTAGGATAAGGTAAGGATGGATGGACTGGGGGCTGTTCCTACAGGAAAAAAGGATATTTCTGTACCTGGAGGCACAGAGAGAAGGGAGGCAGTCTCCTTTGCTCGTGCATTGATAAAAATCGTCGAAGATGGACAAGGAGAGCTTCTTAATTTGGAAAAAGGTCAGCCCCTCACAAACACCCACAGGTTTCCCTGACACCATCAGGGAACTGACCTACCTTCAGCAGTTACAGGGTGATCCTACCCGCAGTGCCAATCTCAGCTGAAGAGGGAAGAATGGGAAAGAGGGAGAATGAGGAAGGGAAAAGAATAGAAGAGAGATAACAGAATAAAATCAATGGAAGGAACACGTTGCCATGTTTCCTACACACCTCTGCTCTCCAGGCCATGGGCAGTTACAGTCCTACAGTTCCCACATTTCATTCCCTACCCAAATCTAACCATGCCACTACCCCCCTGGGGAACTACAGGTATTTAGAACCAACCACCAATTAAACCAACAATGATCCCTTGGCTCCTCTGAGATCTCCTGAGCTCTACGTGACCCATGCAGTGCCTGCTGCACTTCCTCATTTTCCACATGGTGGTAACATCCCAGGGCTGTGACACTCAAGGGATCCTTGATGCCCTGGGATTCAGGAGGTGGAATGAGAGAATCCTGGGATGTCCTGAGCTGGGAGGGACCCACAGGATCACCCAGGCCAGCTCCAGGCCCTGCACAGACACCCCAACACCCCCACCCTGGGCATCCCTGGAGCTCTGGCAGCCTCAGGGCCGTGCCCATTCCCTGAGGAGCCTGGGCAATGCCCTGTGGGAGAAGAACCTTTTCCCGAGATCCAAAGGCCAGGATACACCCAACCATGTCCATTGCCAGAGGCAGTTCCAGCCCCACCCTTTACACACCCTGCTCCCCCATCAGACAGAACCAGCTCAGTTCCACAAGATCCCATGAAAATGGAAATCCCATATATGAGCACAGCTCTAACCAAAGTCTTTTTCAGCAGGAACAGGGAGCTGTGTAGATAATCACTCTTTTGAGCCCCAGCCTGCTGTGTTTTGTGCCTGTTCTACAGGGGAGCAGGTAATAGCTCATGATCTTGCCTTGCTGTGTGTTTTTAACAAACATATGCTTCCCATCCTCTGACCCCTTTCCCACTTTTGGGCTCAGCTGGCAAATCACATGGCCCCAGATGACAAAATAACCTGAATATCTGCAGTAATGTGCTTTCCAAAGCCATTGTGGTAATGGCAGGGACTGCTCTGTAAGTAAATGGACCATTCATGGGGGCAAATAAAAGCCCTCAATTCCTCAAAGCAGGGGTTCCCTCTTTGTCTGAGCTCTGAGGAGCTGGGCTGTGGCAGCCACATGGGAACTAAAAGACAGAAGAAAAGTCATTTATTCCCTCTTTCCTTCCACAATTTCCTCACTGTTTCAATGCAGACCAGGAAAAAGCTTCAGAGCTGCAGGAGAGCTGGGCTGGGAGCAGCCAGGGCTGCCCAGGGCAGGTTCAGCTGCACATCCCCATCCCCAGGATAATGGCAGGAATAAAGAGCTGCTGGGGGGACACACTTCCCTGCTTGCCCAGAGCTGGAATCAAGCAAAGCCCAGCCCAGCCTTGTCCCTGGAACACCTCCCTGCCTGCAGGGAACTCAGCACAGGAGCTGCACCAGGTGATGCCACCAACCCTTCCCACCTGGGTGAGACTCACTGGGAAAGGAACTTCTCCTTATCACAGCAACGGGATGGGAATTACCCAGAGTTAATTCTGAGACATTTGGGGTGGAAGCCAAGCCCAAACAAGGGAGGGGATCCAACAAGCAGCAGTCCCAGCCTTGTTGGGCCACGAATTACAATGCAGCAAGGTCACAAATGGGGGAAAAACTCAGCCAAGCAATTCTGAGTGGGAGGGAAGGGTGGGAGATGACACTGGCAAGCTCAGGGTGAAATCAAACTGGAGAAATCAATAATGGGAGAGGACAGAGTGGGGGGGCAAGGGACACAGGAAGAGATAAATTAAAGGCTTGCCCAGGTGTTGTGATGGCTAGTGAGCAATAAATTAAATCAAAAAGGGCAACAGGGACGAGCAAGGCACTGTGAAAAATTAATTAAAAGGAAGGGAGGCATAACCAAGGCATAAAACATGGGTGCTCCTGGAAGGATTAGAGGAGCCAGGGCATGAAGAGGCTTTGGGAAGTGTAGTGGGAGCCAAGGCAGAGGCTGTAAAGGCTGTGACTGCATGGGAGGGTCAGCTAAACAACACAGAGGCATCTCCAGACTCTGAGAAGTAGGAAAGCATTGAGGAAGAAGTCTCCTGCAGAAGGAGGTGCTGGCACAGCAAACTTCCCTCCCTGGCTTTTGTGGCCAAAATGCAGCAGGGCACTGAGTCCCTCCCTCTGCCCACGGGGGGCACAGGGGATGCTGCAGGGTGGGCACTGCCTGGGGGCATTTCCCTGCCCCTGTTCCAGGGCACAGACACAGCCAAGGGGAGAGCAGAGCTGGCTGCCCCCAGGACTCCCCCAGGGCTCTCCCAAATGCATCCTCCAGCTCCTGAGCAGAATCCACCAGCCCTGGCTGCTGCAGCCCAGCTCAGGCCAGCTCTGGTGGATCCCACTGGCTCTGCAGGCTGGTGGGACAGGCAGGATTTGGGTGAGGCAGGACAAGCACAGACTCACAGCCACATCCCTGCTGGGCCCACTGGGGCTGGAATGCCCGGTGTGAGTGCACAGGGGACAGCCTGCTTCCCTCCAGGACCGTCCTGGCTGAGCCCCTGGAACTGGAGCTGCTCCACTTTGGACACAGCAGTGCCATCAGCTGGGACAGCCAGAGCTGGAGAAGGGCTGGGTGGGGAGGGAACAGCTCAGGCACCTCACTCGAGCATGGGGGAGCAGAACCTGCCTGAAATCCCATTTGTGTCCCGTGCCCACACCCAAGAGCTGCATGGGGTCAGCCCAAGGCCCTGCAGTCCCTTCCCTGCATCACCTGGGACACTGGAAGGTGTCCCTGCCTGTGGCAGGGGTGCAATGAGAGGAGCTTTGAGCTCCCCTCCAACCTGAACCGTTCTGGGATTCTGTGAAATGATTACAGGAATATTTTCAGGCCCTTCAAGCCACAGGGGAAAAGAAAGAATTGGCCAAGTCTGGCTCACACCTGCCTTTAAAGCAGCTTTCTTTGAAATGAACAGGCTGCCTCAGTGCTAAGGAGATTATAAGCAGAGACACCTCTGCCAGAGGAGGGAAGAAGGAATAATAAAGGCATTCAAAGCTAGGACAAGAAAATGGGGGGAAAAAAAAGAATGCAGCAGACTTTTTGGATCTAGCAGGAGGGGTACAAGGAAGATGAAGGCACAGACAGTGACAAGCAAAGCTGGACAAGGAACAGATTCAGAACATCTCTGAGGGGCTGAGCCACCCAGCCCAGAAGCACAAGGACTTTCCCAGGTCCCAGCAGACACTGAGCAGGCAGGGAAGGCTTGTAGGGAAAGTAGGGCACGAAATGATGGATAATTAACAACATCAGAGAAAGCTCAGTGGCCCACAAACCTCTCCCTGCCCCGGCAAACCTCTCCTTGGCTTTGGACCAGAACTGTGGGAAGCCAAGGGATGGTTCAGGGCACCCCACTCCTGCAGGCTCAGGGAAGCTGTGATATGGAGAGGGGAAAAGGGGGGATTTGTCCTGGCTCTCCACAACTCTGGGCTCTGCTCCCAGGAACAAGGGACAGGACAAGAGGTCTCAAGTTGTGCCAGGGGGGGTTCAGATTGGATACTGGGGAAATTTTCTCCATTAAAAGCGTGGTCAGGCATCGGAAGCAGCTGCCCAGGGCAGTGGTGGAGTCACCATCCATGGAAATATCCAAAAAACATGTGGATGTGGCACCTGGGGACATGGTTAGTGGTGATCTTGGCAGTGCTGGGTTAAGGGCTGGACTCCATGATCTTGGAGGTCCTTTCCAGGTGTAATGATTCCAGGATTCTCTGAGGACACCCCATGGGAGGTGAACAGGGGGCAGATGTGCTGGTTCCCCACAGCAAACCCAGGGAAATGTGGGGGAATGAAACAAGGTTTGATGGCAGGGCATACCCCAAGGTCAGCCTCACTGACCACTGGCCCTGTCCCTCCAAGGAGAGGAACCTCCACCCTCAGGAAAAAACTAAAAAGGAAGGATTTTAGCAGAAAACCCCCCAACAGCCCACCCCAGACAGGTCATCACAAACACAGGGGGGTGTCTGTGGATCATCTCCCACGCTCTGCACAGCACAGCCCAGCCTCTCCAGGCAGCACAAGGTCTCTGATGTGTCACCACATCTTCTGGCACAGCACTGCCTGTGAAAGGTCAGAGCCTCAGGGGAGCAGCACATTTGATGATGAAATGGCAAAACAAGCAACTTTTCAGCTTGTTTCCTGAAATCTCCAGTTCAGGCCGAGCTGGAAGCAAATTTCAGGCCTGGATTCCTATGGATGAAGGACTGTGGCTACTCACCATTTATCTTTCCTCCATTTCTTGCTAACCCTCCTTTGTCTCCTTAAAAAATCCCCTAAAATCCATGCTCACATGTCGTATTTGATGCATCTGCCAAGGCCAGGGCCATCATATCCCATCCAGCACACGTCAGTGCAGCCTTGCAAGGGGAAGCTGAGTAAAGACGTGCAGGGAGATCTATTTTTGTACTTTCATTTCAAGGCACCCCCTTGACTCCCTCCTTTCTGACTCACATTCCAGCTCCAGAACTGAGGAATGCAGCCACAAAGCTGCACCCAGTCAGGAGAGGACATTCTGCCAATATTGTCACCCAGAGCTTGAGCACAGCCACAGCAGAAGAAGGGACTCGTGCCATCATGTGGTGTTTGCACAAGCAGTTAGTTGGGAAAAGATTTCACATTTTCCATTCCCACATTTCCTTCATCTGAATTCACCTCCAAGTCTTGAGAGGTTCTGAGGAACAAGATGATTTCGAAAAGGAAATCCAGGAATGAAAAAGGAAAACCAAAAAATCCCCCAGTCAAATCATTTAAATTGACATCACATTTCAGTAAGATCCAGATCTGCAGAAAACCGAGTGTTCATTAAGAATCACCTGCTCAGCTCTTAAAAGGATCAAACATTTGGGTTGATCACAGAAAACCAGCTCAGCTCTAGACATCAATCACTGGCTTAGGAAGGTGCTTTTTAACCCCTGGCTTTCTTGGAGCATGAGAGTTTTTCCTGAATGTCCAGGTTAACAATTCCACATGTGCTTGAGTTTCTGTGGCTGCTCCAGGTTTTACACCCTGAAGCAGGCGTGGTGCAATGCATGGGTCATGTTTGCTGTGGGAACTCGTGTTTGAGGGACCAAATGTGATTCTGCTGATTTTCTGTTCAGCCTTGCAGCCCTTAAATAACACCCAACACTGCTCTGCCCAGATTCCAGGTGCCAGCTGAGCCACACGACCTCCCCCTCTCCCACTGCACCATCAGGGCTCCTGCATCCCTTGGCATTTCCACTGCTGCCTGGGCAGAGCTGAGAGCTGCAGGCAGGTCATTGGCTTATTGGAAAGCCCAGGTAAGCCCAGGACAGAGCCATGGGGGTGTTTCTAAAGGTTAATTAGCAGCTCCTCTCCCCTCCCTCACCCAGAGTCCATCTCTGAAGGCTCCAGGGTCACCACGCCAGCTCGGTGTGACTTGGCTGTCCCTGGAAAACCTGATCCTTGCTGGCACTGCCCGGGTGCCCACTCCCACTGGGGGCACAGGGTGGGGATGGCTCCATCCTGAGAACTTCAGGGCTGGACAACACCAGGGGCTGCCCCTGCTGCCCCACTCCTGCTGTGTGCAAACACCAGTGACCCCTGATCACCGTCCACCCAAACAACCCGTCCTGCTGGAATGCCCAAGGCCAGGCTGGATGGGGCCTGGAGCACCCTGGGATGGTGGAAGGTGTCCCTGCCCACGGCAGGGGTGGCACTGGATGGGCTTTAAGGTCCTTTCCCAACCAAACTCAGGCATTCTGGGATTCTGTGCTTTGCTTCCACTGCAGACTGTGTGCCAAGAACAGCCCCAAACTCCTCTGCTCCCCTGCAGAGTGCTCGGGGCCCGGGGTCCCTGTGTGAGGAGAGCTCTCCTCCCAGCCTGCCTTTGCCAGGTGGGCTCCAGAGCCAGTCCCCTGGGACAGGAGTGAGCCTGCTCCAGCCACAACCTCCCCCAGGGCCCTGGGAAGAGGCCCCAGCCAAGCACTCCCACGAACTGCACATGCCACGAGACCATTCCCAGCACAGACAAGGGCAATCCTTCCCAGGAGCCGACTCAGAACATGAGTTTGGACTTTGAAAAATTTTTTTTGAGTCTTTGACGTTTTTTTTTACAGCAGATAAAGGTTGGGCAGAGTGCATTCTGGGGGGAATTTCTGCTTGTGCCCTTCCCCAGCCTGGTTTCTGACAGTTCACAACTCCTGTGGAGCCTCTGGAATGAGTCCCAACCTGAGTGACCCAACCACCCTTTCCGTCGGATTATCCCTTTTTCTGACCCAGAGATGGGGCTCCTGAGAGGCATTTTAAAAACTTTTATCCCATTTGCAGTCTCATGAGAAGGGTGAGACAGTACAGATGTCACAGTTCACGCCATCACAATCAGAAGCCAAACTATTTTCTAATTACAATACCTTATAAGTGTTTTTTGGCCTATCAGCTTTTGCCACACAGTGCTGCTAATGCTTCTGAGCTGATCACCTAAAATTACCCCACATGGCTCTTGCTCCAGTACACCTGTCATAGTTCTATTTCTCCAAAATACTGAGAGTCTATTTGCAAGGCCATCCTTTGAAACTTGTTTCTAGTTCCATTTCTCTCTCAGCAATGTCCTGTCCCATGGCCTTTCTAAGTCAGCATATTTTATCTCAAAGTTTGCATACAGGTGCACAGGACTGTGTGAGCCTTCTGTCAGGCTTTGAGAATTCCCCACAAATCCATTTTCCACACCATTCCTTGACAGAGGCACCTTAGGCACAGAGGGGAACCCAGTCCTGGAGTTTGGCTTTTTGAAGCTGGACCGTGAGCCCCGTGAGGGTCCTGCCCCACAGGCTGCTCTGCCCTGGGCACTGCAGCCCTTCCCACTCCTGCCCCCGCTGCTTCCAGCACCTGCAACCTCCTCCTGACCCGGTGTTCTCTAAATTAAGAACCTGTTACATCCCTTCCTTCCCTGGCCCACGGGGTGCTAAGAAGGTCACCACAGATTGGAGCTTAAAGGGCCGCCAGTGCCCCCCTAATCCTGGCCAGACAGAGCTGCCCGAGCTGATAACGACCTGAGCAGGTGATTAGAGGCTGGATTTATCTGTGCTCAGGGCCCTGCTGGCCCCTCCACCCTGGGCTTCTCTGAGGCTCACAGGGAAGTTCAGCCATCCCATTTTTGCTGAGCCACCTCAGCATGGATGCTCCTCCATCCAGTGTCCTCTCGTCACGGGGCACTCCCAGCCCTGGAGGGACGGGCTCAATAACAGCAATTTCCAACACTTTCCCTGCATTCCCGGAATTATGGGCATTTTCATCAGCCTTCCTTGTTCTTCAGCCACTCTCTGTGTTCTTCTCTAACTGCCTGAATGACAGATATTTCCCCACTGAAATATTTCCCAAGGAACAGGGAGCTCTGCAGCTCCTTCTGGAATCTTCCTTTATTCTGTGTGCCACCAGTGAGAAGTGAAAAATGAAAGAGCAAATAATCAGCCAGCAGTGTTCAGGGGCTCAGGAGTCCTGAGAAAGGGAAGAACTTGCTGGATAAAATACAATTCTCTCCACTTACAGTAAGTACCTTGTACAAAAAGAAGAGTCCACACTTCAAAACTCTACCGAATGTGCCAAGAGCCAAAACAAAACTTGGATAAATTTCTGGCAGTGTTCTTTGTAAAAATGTCTTCCATAGTAAAAATCCACGTATTTCTTCAGTGCTGCTGAGTCCCACAATTTCGTTTGCTGAGTTAAATCCTGGTCTGTGGAATTAAGGTACAGCAGCTGTCTTAGTCATGCAGAAAAGGGTTTTTAGTCAGGTCACTTGTTCAGCCTATCCTTGTGCCAAAATATTCTGTGTCAAAATATCCTCACTACCACCATGGGCAGCTACACTGAGCTGGAAAAGAAAATGGTTATACACAAACCTGATCAAACCCAAGCTCCCTTTCTCCCACAACTGCCTCATTTGGATTTGAAGAAGTTCAGGTGAATCTTTTCCCAGCTGTTATTTGGAGTTTCCTGGATTAGATTTCCAAATCAGATCCTTATTTACTGTGTGTGGTATCCAGGAGTCCATCACACAGCAGCAGAGCTTCTGCCTCTGTGATAAGAAGTTTTATCTGATCACATTTATTTCTTCTCTCTTCTGTGTAACATCCAAAGGAAAAGTCCAGCTGTGATACCAATTAGAACACAAGTTCTGCAAACCCTTCTGAATTGGAAACTCAGAACCCCATCCCTGGAAGTGCCCACAGCCCTGTTGGATGGGGTGTGGAGCAGCCTGGGATGGTGGCACGTGTCCCTGCCCATGGCATGGGATGGTTTTTAAGGTCCCTTCCTTACCCACTCTGGTAATCTGCAGTTTCTGCTTTCATCCATCTGCCCAGGAGCTGGAAGAGAAAACCCACTGCTGAAAACTACCCTGCTGCATCTTCCTGCCATGAGCTGAGCACAGAACGAGGACACCCTGCAATCTTCACCCTCTGCTGAAGCAAACTCCAGGTTTTGCTCCCCTGAAGTCATTCTACTCCATTCTGACCACAATGGAAGCCCCAGCAGAGCAGGCAGAGCCCTCCCAGCTCCAGCCCTCCCTGACCTCATGGCTCGGGCAGCACAGCGAGTTCCCAACAGCCAGAGTCCTTCCCAGGCCAGCATTTCCCAACCCTTAGGTCATGCTGCCACCAGACCTGATCCCTATTCCCATCCCTCCATAAAACCTCTGCTTCACAGAGGTGATTTCAGCTCAGCCCCCCTGGCCAAGCACGGTCTGGGGGATGTTAAACTTCCTAAACTGTGGCCTGAGGACACCCCTGCACCCTCTGGGGATGGGGAACACCTCTGTCCTGCCCTAAGCACTGACAAACACAGCCCCAGCAAGGAACTCCCACGGGAATGTCTCCTCCCAGCCCAAGTGCCAGGGCTGCTCTGCATCCCCCCATCAGACACAGCACCAGAGGTGTGACCACTCTGGGCCCCCCAGCCCCACACACCAGCTCTGCACCCCTGCCTGCCCCCAGCACAGCATTCCCCACGGGCAGCACGTCCAGCCACGTGCTCCCTGCACGCCCTGGCTCTGGCATGGGCACAGCAGAGGCAGGAGCAGGGCTCACCTCCAGCTCACTCACAGGTCACACTCATTTCCACCACCACAAACTGCAAACAAACAGAACTTCCAGGAGCAACACCAGCAACGAATCTAAAACGCAGACATGCCCAAACCCGTGTCCACAACAACCCACAGGGTGTGATCACAGACTCAAAGAACCACAGAATTAAGCTGGGAAAGACCTTTGAGATCATTGAGTCCAACCTCTGACCCAACAGCTCCTTGTCAGCCAGACCATGGCCCTGAGTCCACACCCAGACCCCCTGAATGCCCCCAGGGATGGGGACTCCCCCAACTGCTGGGGCTAAAGTCATCCCAGCTCCATCACCAGCAGCACTGGGGACAGGAGCAGGTTCTCAGCAAACCCATCAACCTCTGACCCCCTGAACACTCACACCAGGCCAGGCTGAGGGAAATCAGCCTCCCCCAGCAGCCCCGAGGGAGGAACCCTCAGACTGACCCCAGAACCAAGGGACCCGGACAGTTCGTCTGCCAGGCTGGTGCTGCCCCAAACCCCCCAGCTGGGAAGCACAGGGATGTCCCCCAGCACCCGTGGGACACCCAAGGACACACACACACCACTCACCAGGGCAGGCAGGGCACTTGGGCTTGGTCACCGTCCCCGGAGCGGGAGCAGGCGCAGCTCCTCTCGGTGGCTCTTCACCCTGCAGGAAGCAGGACATGGAGGGAGGGTAAGCAGATAATCCACGACTTGCCGTCAGGGTGTGCAGTGCTGGGAAGCAAAGCTGCTGCTGTCTGCAAGGATCAGAGCTGGGACTTTCTGAGCTAAGACTCTGAGCTGCTTAGCACGGAGCTGGAAGCAGAGCAGACAGAGGTGGTTGTGTTCCCAGGGCTGAGCACTGGGGGGGTGGTTTGGGCTGCCTCGGGCACCAGAAATCCCACAAAAACTGCTCCATCAGGTTAATGCTCACAGAGAACAAGGATGGAGGCAGGGAGGAATTTCTGGTCATGATGGCTCAGGGAAAAAACAGTTTCTTCGAAGTGAAATATCCCACAGGAAAACCTTTTCCATCATTTTTTTTATTTATTTATTATTTGGAAAATGTGCTTTTGAAACGGGAGATTTTACTTTGGGTTAGGCCAGCTTGAAACTATTCCTTGATGAAACTGAAATGTTCTGTTTTCAGTCAGTTCTTCTGTGTCCCTGAGACGCCCCAAATCCTCCTAGAACTTTAAATTAAGGTTTCCTTTTCCTGCCATGGCTGAGATACCCGGCTGACCTGCCCAGCAAGAGAGATATGCCAGGTGGGGACATAACCACGATTCAGAAGTGGAAACTGCAGGGCTTTTTAAGGCATTTTTTGGCTGGGTCACCCTCAGCACTCACTGGCAGAAGCTCCTGGCGCAGTGGGGTTGGTCCAGACAGGTTGTCCAGGGATGCTCCTCACAGGGAAGGGTGCAGAGCAAGGATACTCAGCTCTTTGTGTCCCCAAGGATGTTAAATTAGACCTGGGTGAGCTCTAAGAAGTTGATTGATAACCTGGAGTGGAAGCAGCAAAGAGGTGCCACAGAAAAACCTCACCAAGAGCAAAATGAAGGGAGCTGAAAAAAGGCCACCTTCCACTGTCCCAGGCTGCTCCAAGCCCTGTCCAGCCTGGCCTTGGACACTGCCAGGGATCCAGGGACAGCCACAGCTGCTCTGGGCACCCTGTGCCAGGGCCTGCCCACCCTCCCAGGGAAGAATTTCTCCCTCATCTCTAATCTAAATCCACCCTCCTTTAGTTTAAGGCCGTTCCCTGCTCTTACACTGAATTCCCCTTTTCTGTGTGGGTCCTTTGGAATTCAGGCAGCAAAAGCAGCTGAGGCCCTTGCAAGGCTGGAGTTGATCCATCAAGGGCCCCACGCCGTGATTTTTGTAGAATCATTTCAACCCACAATGCCAAAGTGAAGGAGAACGGAGGCAAGTGCTCTGCCAAAACACAGCACCCCTCGAACAAGGTAACTGCACTAAAATGTGCTGGTTTATTTCCCCTCTGGGCTCCCCAGGCCTTTCCCTTCTCTCCCTGAACGATAACGGGCATAAAAATTAAACAGAAGTTCTCCGAGAGCACACGAAATGCACTGAAGGGCAATAAATCACGGGGCTGGATGGCATTCCCGGGGAGCAGGGGGAGGGCAGAAGGGAAGGAACAGTGCAGATACTGACTGAGATATATCACAGACCCTCAAACAGCCAGGACTCTCCTCGGGACAGGGACTCCACACACCGGGCTAACTCTGCCTGGAGCAGCAAAGGAACGTGCCCAGCAGAGCTCTGGGGTTGGAATGTGGTGTCTGGGGTAACAGCAGAGCTCTGGGGTTGGAATGTGGTGTCTGGGGTCCCAGCAGGGTCACAGCACAGCCAGTGTCACCCCAGCACCACACCTGGGGATGGGCACCTGGACAAAAACACCTCCCCATCCCCTGAGAGCCACAACTCCACACCCACTGCTGACTGCCCAGGGCAGAGCACCTGCAAACCCGCGGGGTTTGTGGGGATTTCCAAAAGTGCCCTCCCTGCTCAGCCAGAAGGCCCTGCAGGATAGACACAGGGAGCCAGGGCTGCCCCTGTCCCTCCCCAGGGCTGTCCCACTGACACCAGGACCAGCCGGGGGCTCCAGGAAAAGGAAAGAGTCAAAGTGAAGCCGAGTGCTGGAGCGGGATCCAGACGTCTCCAAGCAGCAGCTTGGAATTCCCACACGGAATACTCCCACATCTGACCTGGGATCCTGACAGCAGCACTCCCAGTCACCCCAAACACTCCCAGGCCATCACACACAATCCCAGTGTTCTGCAAACACCAGGAACCAGCACTGATTTTCTTCTTGCAGACAAGATCACCTTTAATTTCGCAGGCACCTCCTACTTCGTTACAGAGCTTGCTCTCCAGGGATTTGCTCCTCAAGTGGGGCAGGAAATGAAAAGACACAAAATGCCATTTAATTGGGGATAAAGATCCATCTTTGCAGTGCCTATTATCAAGATGTGTCATTTAAAAACAAGTGTGGAGCAGGTGTGAGATGGCACCAGCTCTGGATGTGCATACAAAGGGCTGACAGCAGCAGCATGTCTCACAGAGAATCAGGTGGTGCAGCTTCCAAAACTCCTGCTCCCTCTGGGTGCTCTCTTGCTCTCTCCCCTCAAACTTCTCTGCAAAACTGACTTCTGAAATGGGGGAAAAAAAATGGCATCTCAGGGAAGCCAAGGGCTTTGAAAGGAAGAGAATGAAGCCCCTGAAATGGCCCCTGAAATTGTGGGGCAGGGCCAGTGCTGGTGGCGAGGATGGAGAGGGGAAAATCACAGCCAAGGTTCAGGTGACTGAACCCAAAGCTCCCCTGACACAGCTCCAGCCTTTCCCTGGGGGCCTGTCCCTGACAGGGGACATCAAGGTGCTGGTGTCTGCCTTGGGAGCTGAGGCAGGGGGAGGTTTCCCTCAGGTCTCCCAGCCCCTCTCTCCATGCCCCAGCACCAGGAGTGATGTGATAAATCACTTTAGTACTGAGGGTTTCAGATGACCTGCAGGGAGCAGACTCAAAGAGGAGCAAGGAGAGCTCATGGATGTGTAATGGTCCCTGTTCTAAGGAAAGGGAAACGTGGAGTTCCTCTTTAGAGCTGCTGGGGAGTCTCCATGGAATTCAAGGCAGCTCAGTTGGCTCAAGCCTGCCCAGAACAGCTTCCACAGCTGAGGCTCTTCCTTCTGAAGGAGCCCCAGACCAGAATCCTCATGTGTGTCCCTCCACACTGAGACCTCCTCCAGCTTTCCAAGGGAACTGGAGCTTGGGTCTGATTGTGCCCCTGGGCATAAAACCAGGGGGTGACCCCTGAGCACTGGGACACACTGGGAGACTGGCAGGAATCCTGGAGAAACCAAACCATTTGACTTCATGTTAAAGGCAGAGTGGCTCAGCTGGAGGTGTGAGTGTTCCTCCTGGAAAAGAGATGCCTGAAGCACCAGAGCATAGGTCTCTGCCCTTTGTGCCTTTCCAGATGTTATCTGTAACACCCTGGATTTATTTAAATCTATTTTTCTAACAAGTACCTTTTCTGCATCTCCCCTCACAGGAGACAAAATAGGGAGGAACCCTGTTTAATTGGTGCACTTTAATTAACTGTCTGCTTTGTCAAAGCCCTGCTCCTGTATTCTGATGCAAATTCAGCCTTTCATTGTAAGCAATATCTCAGTCTGGCTTCGGTCTTAACTGATCTTTAAATGTCCTATTTTCTCCCCTCATACTCACAGAATCCCAGTGTGGTTTGGGTTGGAATGGGCCTTGAAGATCATCTTCCAGTTCCTGCAATTATCATTTCTCTGCTCATCCCACCTTGGGCTGGGTTTCTTCAGCCCCTGAGCACATCAGACACTTTTCCTGACCGAGCCTTTGGGCCAGGATGCTGCTCAGGGGGTGCTCCCACCTCTCTCCCACACTGTCCCGCTGCAGGAGCCTCTGCCTGGGAGCAGGCTGTGCCTTGCATGAGGCAAACAGAGACAGGAAACCCTAAACCACTTCCCAGGCCCTATCCCAGGGAGCAGGGATGCGTTTTCCTGTTTCACTTCAAGGGGCAGACACAGCTCCCCATCGTCCCTAATTTTATATCTTGACGTCTCCACCTTCTGCCTGTGCATTCTCTCCTGCTGTCAGAAGGTCACCAGGCCAGCTGCAAAGCCATTTTTCACACCCTGGCTAATCCAGAGGCACCTGGCTGCCTCCTTCCACTGGCAAAATGCTGACAACAAAACTAATTAGTGGGCAGCAGGACTGTGGCTGGGTGACAGCACTGGCCTTTACTGGACCAGCCAAAAATTCAAGGGATTCAGGAGCAGCTCCTGGCTCTTCCCCAGACTCCTTTTGTGACCTTGGGCTCCAGCTCTGTGCTCTACCCACTGAGGCTGATAACACTTCCCAGACATGGCCATGCAGGTAAATTAATTTATGGTGAAGGAAATAATTCATTAGGATGGGTACAAAGGTCCCTTCAGAATGAAAATGTTTCTTGGTTAAGCTTTTCACCAGAGCTGTGCATTAGCTGAATATTCCCAATATTCCCACAATATGTGGGCTGAGCAGACTGAGTGGAACAGGCTGCCCAGAGCAGCTGGGGCTGCCCCACCCTTGGGAATGTCCCAGGCCAGGTTGGGCAGGGCTTGGAGCAGCCTGGGACAGTGGGAGGTGTCCCTGCCCATGGCAGGGGTGGGATGGGAAGAGCTTTGAGGTCTCTTCCAACCCCAACCCCTCCCTGACTCTGTGAAATGCCCAGGGCCAGGGGCTGCTCTGCAGCAGGAGGCAGCTCAGGAGGGTTAACTCCTCCTCCCTCAGCTGCTGTCATGACACCGATGAAATCCAGCCCAGGAGCAGGGTCCATGGACCACCATTCATTCTGGACTCAAACCGGGGTGGCAGTGTCCCCCCTGTCCCCGGCAGAGCACAGGCATCCCCCCGAGGCCGGCAGCTTTCCCTGCATCCCCCCCAGCACCCACCCTGCCCTGCCAGCCTCTGACATCCCAGAGCTCCCGGGGAGCTGGGATAACCCCAGCTGGGAAAGGGAATGAAAAACATCTCAGCAGCCCCAGCCAGACGGTTTTCCCTGTCTCTAAAACAGGAAGGGGCTCAGTGAGCAGGGCAGTGCCTGCTCAATCCCAGCACGCCGGGACACCCCGGGGACAGACGGGAAAGGAGAGAGAAGCCCTGAGCAGCCTGTCAGAACTTCAGCAGTGGGGATAATTGGTTTGTACACATTTCTCCCACACCCAATTACCAGCTCGGTTTGGTGTTTGATTGTAGCCGACTCTGGTCCAGCAGGGCTGCTGCTGTTTCCATTCCTGCACGCATCAGCCAGTCCCTAAATCATTTTTAATGGCTCCTCTCCCCGCGTGCCCTCCCGGCTCATTCCAGCCCCATCAGCACGAGGCAGGCTGCAGATATGGAGGAGCTGACATTTCTCTTTTGAGTAATTTGCAGTGGATTTCTTGCCCGTTTGATGTAGTCATTTTGTTCCGGGCACTGATGTGACATTAATTATTGTTAAATATTCTTATCTGTTACACACAGTTCTGTTTAGATAAAGGTCAGTGCGTGAACCCCTGACAGTGCTCGTTGCTGCCGTGCTCCAAAGCCAATTTGTCATCCTCTCCCTTCAATACCTTCCTCGTGGTTTCAGTTCATTTTTCCATTAATTCAGGCACAGTAGAGAGCCATTAAAAAATGCAAAAATCTCTCAGCTGTTCAGCTCAGCACTCGGACAGGGAATTCTGAGGCTGGGAAGCACCAGTTGCACAGGGAGGGCAGGGAATAATGCCCAGGGAAACCCAGCAGCAGCCTCTTTTAAGGAAGTGTGTGGCTGCCCCCCAAAATCTGTGCACAGTTCTGCTTTAATGAAGACCAGCTAAGCTTTGGGCAGCAGAGTGGGATAACAGCACAGTCCAGGGGCCCTGGCACAGGGTGCCCAGAGAAGCTGTGGCTGCCCCTGGATCCCTGGCAGTGTCCAAGGCCAGGCTGGACAGGCCTTGGAGCAGCCTGGGACAGGGGAAGGTGTCCCTGCCCATGGCTGGGGTGGCACTGAACGGGCTTTAAGGCCCTTTCCAACCCAGCCCATCCTGGGGTTTATGTTCTCTGCCATGCCCACACCACCCTCCCTTGGCAGAGGACAAGAAGGACAAGCCCAAGGTGCCAGTGTCCCAGAAGGGAGGCAGCACCCAGCAGTGACACATCTCCCCAGACCCGAGGGGCAGCTCATGCTGAGTGAAACCTGCACCAGCCTCTGCCCTGGCTTTGCTTTTTATCCCTCTGACCAAATAATGTCCTTCCTGAACTGAGGGCCAGAGCTGGACACAGCACTCGAGGTGAGGCCTCACAGTGCCAGCACAGGAAGAATGACCTCCCTGCTCCTGCTGGCCACACTCAGGCTCCATGGGGCACACAGGGAGCACAGGCCACGGAGAGGAGTTAATCCCTAAAGCCAGCTCAGGAAGGAGGAGCAGGGTGAAGATGCTCAGGAGGCTCCAAAGCAAGGACTGGGATGATCCAAGGGCTCAGCTGCACAAGCAGAGATGGATGCACAGGTGGATTTGGCCTGACTGCAGTACCACATCATGAACCATGTGCTCGTCCCAGCACTGGGCACGTGGAAGAACATTTGAACCTTTACTCAAAGTGACGTTTAATTTTGCATTGTGTTTAATAATTCTGTACTTCTAAATAAAAGAGAATAAACTCCCAAACCTGTCCCCCAGTCAGTGAAACGCACAGAAATAGTGCAATGTGCTAAATGTAAGCAAGTGTGGGGTTTTTCTCCTTCACTTGCCATCACAGGATCATTAAAGCTGAAAAAGACCTCTAAGATAACTGAGTCCAACAGTGCCAAGGCCACCACTAAGCTGTGTCCCCAAGCCTCACACCCACATGTTTTTTGAATACTCCCAGGGATGGTGACTTCACCACTGCCCTGGGCAGTGTGTCCCAGGGCTTGACCACTCTTTCTGGGAAGACATTTTCCCTAATCTCCAACCTAAACCTCCCCTTGCACAACCTGAGGCCGTTTCCTCTCATCCTGCCCCTTTTCACCTGGGAGCAGAGACCAACCCAGCTGTCCCCTCCTGTCAGGGAGCTGAAGAGAGCCAAAGGTCCCCCCTGAGCCTCCTCTTCTCCACACTAAACAACCACCTCACTCATCAGAGCCATAAATAACCTCCTGGACAAAGGGATATTCCCATCCCTTGTCCCCAGCTGCACCAGAGCCAGTGGGCAGCAGCAGCACTGCCCCCCTGCTAAATCGGGAGCAGGAAGGCTGAGAGCTGGCTTCACACGTTGGGAAAGGTATGGGACAGCTCAGGTCCTCTCCAGGCCTGGGGACAGAGTGTCCTGAGGCTAAAAATACAGAGACAAACCAAAAAGTCAAGGCTAGCAAGAGGCATTAACAGAGCCTGTTTATTTCTGTAGCCAGTGAGCATCCAGAGAGAGCCCCGGGCACTTGGTGCCTCCTGACGGACAGGCTGCTGCAGCTGGAGGAGTCTGGTTTCTGCACCCACAGGGCTGGCCCTGGCCCCAGGGCAGCTCACACCTTGCCTGCCATTATTTTTAGCTGCTGCACAAAGCAGGGTGACGTGCAGGAGCAGAGGGACAGAGGCAGGATCCAGGCCCATGGAGGTTTGGGAATGAACTTGTGCAGAGTCAGCAGGATCCAGGATGGGAATCTCTCTACCTGCCTTTACCAGGGGGAGATGTCCCACCCCCTGAGCAGGACTGTGCTGCCCACAGTGATCTCACCACACCTGGACACACCTGCCACAGGTGGGGCCTGGCCCCTGCTCAGCCCAAAGAGCCAGAGGTCCACGGAAAGTTTCCACTGCCAAAAGCAGTGGGATGCAACTGCAGGGCTGGCAGTGGCAGTGCCAAGGACAGGGATCCTCCCTGGGCCTGCTCCAAATGGAATCATCACAGGATCCCAGAATGGTTTTGGTTGAGAGGGACATTTAAGACATTCTCTTTCCAACCCCCTGCCATGGGCAGGGACTCCTTCCACTGTCCCAGGCTGCTCCAAGCCCCATCCAACCTGGCCCTGGACACTGCCAGGGATCCAGGGGCAGCCCCAGCTGCTCTGGGCACCCTGTGCCAAGACTGGAGCTGTCAGAGCTCAGCTCCCCTCACCTGGCACAAAAACCCCCAGCAGCACCAGGATGGAGGCACTGGAACACCAAGGGAACACCCCAAGGAGCCTGTGGCACTGGCTGTGTGCCAGGCTGAGCCGCCCACACAGGGCTCCTCAATTCAATTTGCCTTCCTTCATTAACCACAGTGGATTTACACCCCAACCAGAACTGAAAACAACCACTTATCTGTCTATTTAACCTCACTGCTATGTTATCACACCCTCTGTCCCATGTTTGGCTCCCCTCTGATACCCAAATTCTTGCAGGGCTGACAGAAATTTGGCACAGGCCTCACACCACAGGACAAACTTCCAAGGTAAAGAAAGCATAACATCCCAGTTTCTTCTGCAAGAGTGATTTCAGCACTAACTACTGCAAAGATATGAACAGAAAACTCCAGCCTTGTAAGTGCAGCTGATCCCCCTGAAACTTGAACTCCAGTGCAGGGATAAATGTCCATGTCCTGCTGTAAGGAACCACATCCTTCTGACAGGAATGCTGCTGGAGCTCTGGGAAAAGCAGGTGCTTGATTCTCAAGGCTGGTGGCTGAGGCACCTCACAGGAAAACAGCATCCAAGTTTTACCCCCCAGCAGATGCTGTTGGCTCCAGGTGCTGGTGCAGCACTGAGAGCCACAGAACTAACCATCTCCAGGGTGGGATAATTAACTTTTTGTGCTACTTTGCCCTCTGAGAGCACATCAGATGAGGCAGAGCTGCTGTGAAACCGAAGGGAAGGGGCTGCTGCTGCTCTGCCATTGCTGAGCTTTGACACAAAACCCAGTAAATCCCAGTCCAGCAGCCACCTGGACCCGTGGTCATGGTGCCTCACAGCTCTGACCAGTTCCTCATCCTCAGGGGCACCTCTTGAGAGCCTCCTCCCAAAGGAGCCAGTGATCCCAAGGCAGCCACAGGAGACTCCCCATGGCCAGGGGACCTCCAGGGATGTCCCCACCACCCACACAGCTGCAGCTGGAGAGGGGGATGCTCATCCTGCACTCATCTGGGTGGTCTGCTGTACACAAGCAACTCCTTTTCTCTAATGGAATGGGTGGGTGTATCATCACCATTAGGCACAGTCGTTACATCCAGCCCTTAATTAGATTTGTGTAATTAGAAATTCACTGACTTATTTCACGCAGTGGAAAAAGTCCTGCCTGGGTGGGGTCACATGAGACAGTGACAGATCCCTCTGGAGCTTCCAGAGCTGACTGATAACCTGGAACAAAGGACATCTCAGTTCTGGGACCTCCACGAGGTGTGCATAATGCTCAACACCAGGCTGATTCTGCATGGCTGAAAGGCAGAAATCAGGCAAAACCACATGGAAAATACCGTGACAGCTCCTACTGGTGTTTTCTTCTCCTGCAGAGATACTCAAGCAGCACAAGCAGGAGGCTGATGCTGATGCCCTGGAGCTGCACAGGAGCCCCAGACACCCAGCTGGGACCAGGAGATGGGATGTCCCCAAGTCACCACTGTGGCTTGGGCACAGGAATGAGACAATCATGTACCCAGCACAGAGAAAGTCACTGGGAGAAACCTAATGGATCAGAAGAGTTTGCAGCAGGCCAGGCAGGCAGATGGGAGAGCTGACCCACACCTCTCAGATCCAGGATCAGGATCAAGCAAGTTGGTTGTCCCTTTTGGGTTGTTTATCCTAGAAAACACCAGCTGAGAGGTGATCCAGGCTGCTTCCCACAGGGGCAAGGGTCAGCTCAGACAGAAAATCACCTGGGCTAAAAGAGAAACTGCTACACAGAGAAATCAGGGGATGGTTTGGAGGGGAAGGGGATTTAAAGACCATGGCAATCCAGCTGCCCTGCCATGGGCAGGGACTGCACCCACCAGAGCAGGTTGCTCTGAGCTCCATCCAACCTGGCCTGACCAGGCTGCAAGCAGATGGTTTTACACTCCAGCTGGGGGGGGGGGGGGGACACTGAACCCAGTCATTTTAATTCACCCCAGGGAAGAAAAGCATCTTGTGGCACGGTCAGGAGCAGATCTGGACTCAGCCTGGGGCACTGCAGCTTTGGAAAGCTCCCTGGGCATTTCCTCCTGGGACAGCTGTTGGCACAGCACTGCACCAGGCACTGTAATGGGCTGAGAGCTCTCTGCACCCCACAGGAAAACACCAACAGCACAAAACATTGAGGGAAGCAGCAAGAAAATGCTCTCCTGAGAGACCTGAGCCTGATTTTTTTTCTTCCATTAGACTGTTTTTACAGATGGGGAAATGAAGCAAGAAGCTGGAAATGGCCCCCAGGCCCAGAGTTATTTACTGGTAAGTGACCAGGCAGCTCTGCTATCAGATGTACACACTGCACTGCTACCCTGAGCAGTGTCTGCCCCTCAGGGAACTCCTCCCAGCCAGGCAGGGCTGTGCAGCACAGCCCTCACGGCCACGCTGTGCTCAGGGACCAGGTGGCAGCCAAAGGATGCTCCACACCTTCCCCTGGCGGGCTCAGGGGGGGCCAAAGGGCCACCAAAGAGCCTCTGAGAAGGGAACACCTCTAACACCTCCACTGGCTCAGATCCAGCTGGGAAAAGTCGTGTCAGGATTTGAAAAAAGCTGAAAGAGAGAGAAAACAGCAGGTCTAAAAGTGGAGATACCAATGCTCCAAAAATCGTGGCTTCTCCCGGAGAGTTTTTTCCATGAAACTGCTCCTGGCAGGTGGGGAAAGGGAGAGCCAGTTACACAAACAAGTAACTCAGGAGGGTAAGAGCATTTGATTAAAGGGTACTTCAAAGGAGGTCCTTCACAAACATCTGAAGGACTCTAATACATGTCTGCAGTCATGTCTGGAGCCAATTTAGACGAAGTATTTAATCACACAACCAGGTGAGAGTCACATTATACAGTAAAATCTGGTTTTCTCCTCTTCCACACCTTTCCCTTAGGTTCGTTGTCCCTGCTACTCAAATCTCTCCCAGTCCTGTTAGTGGCAATAACTTCTCCTGCTCCCCTCCAGTGCTCAGTGACTGCAATCACACCCTGAGGGACCCTCAGGGACCCCCCAGCTTCCCAGGCCAACCACAAACAAGCAGCAAAGCTGGAATTTCAAACATTGCTCGAAGCTGAACGACTCTGAGAGCTCTTCACCAAAACCACCTGATGAACAAGGTTGGGAGAAACCTCCTGTCTGGAGCAGAGGAACCTGCACCCAACAAGAGCCTCGGAGTCCCCGGAGAGCTGCTCCCAGGGCATCATCCCAGCATGGTTTGGTTGGGAGGGACCTTAAAGCCCATCCAGTGCCACCCCTGCCATGGGCAGGGACACCTCCCACTGTCCCAGGCTGCTCCAAGCCCCATCCAGCCCGGCCTTGGACACTTCCAGGGATCCAGGGGCAGCCACAGCTGCTCTGGGCACCCTGTGCCAGGGCCTCAGCACCCTGAGAGTGAGGAATTTTTTTCTAACACCCAAACTAAACCTACTCTCTCAGTTAGAAGCCATTCCCTGTGTCCTGTCCCTCCATGCCTTGCCCAAAGTCCCTCTCCAGCTCTCTTGGAGCCCCTTTATGCACAGGAAGTTTCTGAGGATGATGGAACTGGAATACTCCCAGAACAGGGCTAGAGCAGATGGACTTAGGGCAGGAAGTTCATTCCCACTTCACTTAAAACCAGAAATCCTCCAGCTTTAGTCCAAAGATGCTCACTAAACCAGAACAGCAGGGATGCTGTAACACCCACTGTGGGCATTCCTGCAGCTCCCCACCACCTTCTGCAACTCAAACCTTGCCCCAAAAGCCCAGGGGCTGCTTGCCCAGCCCTCAGCTCTGGGGCAGATCATGCCCATGGTTGGGATTCAGGGATGGGATGTGAATCCTTGGTCACATAATGCCTCCAAATCCAGCCCTGCACCTGCATCCAACACAGTTCTGACCTCCTTAAAGGAGCAGTTGTGGCAAGAAGGGACCTCTGGAGGTGCACAGTGGGGCTGTGCAGGGGGACAGGTCAGCCGGGGTCAGCAAAGCCAGGAGGCAGCTGGAGCTGTCCCCTGGGGCTCAGCAGCTCTGCAGGGCCCTCCTGGCTCCCTTTCCTGCTGGACACACGTGGCTGCTGCTGGCCCAGACACATGCAGGCAGGTGGGTGCACGCAGGGGACGGCCTGAGCACACCCCAAAGGTTTTGGAGAGGGTCCCCCTCAGGCAGCACCCCAACATGGGCTTCCCCCCTGTCCCAAGCATCCACCACCACTGGGAAAGGTCTGACTCAGGTCCTGAGCTCCTTCCTTTGCCAAAGCAGCTTGGAGCAGCCCCAGCATCTTCCCCCTGCTCTGCCCACACCCCAGCTCCCTCCAAACCCCCCATGCTGGGCACTCCTGCTTTGCAGAGTCCCCCTCAGCACAAAGAGGGGATCCCTGCTCACTGTGCTCCTTCACACAGGGCTGTGTGAGCCCAGGCAGGACGAGAGCTGGGATCCTGGAAATATGAGCTGGGAGTGGGAAGGGAGAGCCCCCCTGCTGCCATCCCTGCAGTGACACTCCAGCTGTGCCCCTGCAGTGACACTCCAGCTGTGCCCCTGCAGGGGTGGGGCTGCTGGGGATTAACAGCAACCTGCTGGGCTCTGCTCCTGCATCCAGCAGATCTGGAAACCTGACAGAAGAGGGTCCTGACACAAACCCCTCCTGCTGCCCACCCCTCCCAAGGAGAACGAGTGTCCGTGACTGTTTTGTCTCCTGGCAAGGAAAGGCAGCCATGCTGATCCTGTGTCTGTGTGCTGGGACACGGGAGGGGCTGAAACACGGTGGTAATTACAGGAGAAAGATAATTGCCCTCAAGGCAATTACAGGGCAGAGGTGCCTCACAGGGCTGCAGCCGTGCCTGGCTCTGGTAATGGTTACTGCCAGCTGAAATCCCCTCGGGAATCCCCCTGGCAGTGAAGGTAGAACAGCTGACCCCCTCAGACCACAGCCACTGTCCTGGGCAGTGCTGTCCCACGAGGGAACTCCTGCCCACTCCTCCCTCAAAGGGCTGTGCCTGCCCTGCCTCCACCTGCCCGGACAGCAGAGGGTTTGTGACACCCTGAGCAGCCCCCAGGCCACCACCCCTGGGCACCTCAGTGCCAAGGTGCCAGTGGAGGAGACACGAGAACTTCCCTGGTTTCAAAAGAGCATCCTCCCCGGATTGATTTAGCCCAATTTGTCCTAAATTGATTTCCCATTCCCACTGGCTTAAGGAAAGAGCAAAAACAGCTTGGAAGAGTATTTCTGATTCTTGCAGCAGAGCAGATCTGTGCTGGTTAGAAAATGTAAAGGTCTTGTTGAAGCTGGAATATCAGCCTGGGATTCCTACTCGTGTGTGTGGAGAGGAGATTTCCCCCTCCAGTGCCCCAGCTCTGGGGTCCTGAGCACGGGAAGGAGCTGGAGCTGTTGGAGGCAGTGAAGAGGAGGCTCCAGAGATGCTGTGGGGGCTGGAGCACCTCTGTTTTGAGGAAAGGCTGAGAGAGCTGGGGTTGTTCAGCTGGGAGGAGAGAAGGCTCCAGGGAGAGCTCAGAGCTCCTTCCAGGGCCTAAAGGGGGTCCAGAAGAGCTGGAGAGGGACCTGGGAGAAGGGGTGCAATGGCAGGACACAGGGAATGGTTTCCCACTGCCAGAGGGCAGGGATGGATGGGAGATTGGGCAGGAATTCCCTGCCCAATTGTCCCCTGTGAGGGTGGGCAGGCCCTGGCACAGGGTGCCCAGAGCAGCTGTGGCTGCCCCTGGATCCCTGGCAGTGCCCAAGGCCAGGCTGGACAGGGCTTGGAGCAGCCTGGGACAGGGGAAGGTGTCCCTGCCCATGGCAGGGAGTGGACCTGGATGAGTTTTAAGGTCCCTCCCAACCCAAACCAGTCTGATTCTCTGATGCCCCCCTGCTGCTGGGCCTGGCTTTTCAAACACACCTGGGGAATGCAGGTGACCCAACACCCCTGGAATTCATTGGGATTGCAAACGAGACACAAGTCAGGGAGAGACCTGGGCTCCACCCAAAGTCTGGCTGTTCAGCATTTAAATGTTAACACTGAAACCACGGTAAACACGGTTTACTCAGTGCAGTCTTACCTCCATTACTGCACCTCTCACTTCCAGGGAGCCCAAACCACTCTTCCAGCTGCCCTGGCTCCACCTGCAGAGCCACACCTGCACTGAGAATGTCACATCCCACACAACAACTTCCCCAGAACCCCAGAGGAGCCACCAGGACAGCACCCCTCACCCACCTGGCCTTCTGCCGTCTCTGTGGCCTCTCTGCTCGCAAAAAGCCATCCTCATCTTTCCACAAGAACAAGTTTCCATGAGACATTTTATGCCCAGCCAAATTTCCCAAGCCATCTGTTCACTGGGCACAAAGTCCCTTCCACAGAAACCCAAGCCTGCAGTTCCAGCCTGGCTTCCTTCCTGGGATGGATGGGCAAGGAGGAATAACAGTGATGAACATTCAGTTATTCCCCACTCTTACAAACCCCAAACAAAATGAAATCCAAACCCTACAGAGCTTTTATGGGGGTGTATATTTCATTAAGTTAAGAGAGGAAGCACTGGGACAATAAAAATACTAAAATCCATGAAACTGCTCCCCTCTCTTCTCATTTAGATTCCATGTTACTGGCCACATTCAAATCATAAGGATTCCAAATGTGGTTTGGAGCTGTTTGGCACCAGCATCCACCCTTGCATGTGGACCTGGAAGATTTTTCTCTCTCATTCCACAAAGTAAGCTCTCAGCCTTTATAAACTATGGCAGCAGTTCAAAAGTGGACAAAAATCAAAATGCAGCAGCCCTTCTTCCACGCTGTGCTGCTCCATAAATTAACCAGGTCAGAGAGCAGAGACAATGAACTGGTGGCACTGCTGTGCCTGGAAAAGCAGCCAGAGACAGTCCTGGAGTCCAGAGCCCACAGGAGCAGGACAGGGCAGACAGAGGCTTCACATCTCCCAGAGAGGTTCACAGAGACACCCCCCGGCTTCCCAACACCTGGAAATTTCCCTTATTTCTTCCCATTTGTGGGAATGATGCTTTCCACCTCACCTCCCTCACGGGAAAAATGCTGCTCAATTTGCCCTGAGCCCTAAAGATCATCCAATATTCCACTTCCTTCTCACCCAGCCTGTGGCTGTAATGTCTCCTTAAAATCTGCAGCAGAGCAGAGGATTCCTGGGGGTTTTTTTCTCCCAGTATAGCTCAAACTCCCTGTGATCCTGGCCTGTCTCATCAGTGATGCAGAGGCTGCAGCAGGGCCCCTCTCACTCCAGCTCAGCAGGCTCCAGTGGGCATTTCTCCACCAGGCCAGAGATGAAGCTGTGCAGATGAGCAATTCCCCCACAGCAGGAGCCTGCAGGGCCCCTGGCACACCGGGAGAAGGTTCCAGCAGGGCTCAGGCTGATCCCTACCAGACCATGGAGGGACTGGTACCCAGCAAGTCAGAGAGCCTGGGATGGGCAAAGGCACCTGCCTGGCTGCAGATGGAGGTGCCCACTGAGAAGCCAGGACAGAAACAGAAGATCTGGGGGGCAGTGGAGCCTGGAGCCTGCCTGGGGGCAGGGGGAAAGGAGGGAGCTGAGTGTGCAGGGGCAGAGCACAGAGGCACTGGCTCACTGCAGCATCATGGGCACCATCCCACGGGGCCACTGCTGCTCTAAGCAGCCCCTAAAGCAACCCCTTCCCACGGACACAGGGCTGTGCTGAGAGGTTTGATCCCACTGATCCACACTGGTCCAAGAGGACAGCTCTGTGGGCAGAGGGGAAGTGAGGGAGACTTTCCCTTTATCCTTCTTCAACATCCTCCCACAGGGCAGTGGAGGGGCAGGCACCGATTTCCTCTCTGTGACAGGGACAGGAACCAGGGAATGGCCTGAAGTTGTGCCAGGGAGGGTCAGGCTGGATTTCAAGGAAAGGTTCTTCCCCCAGAGGTGCTGGCACTGCCCAGGCTCCCCAGGGAATGGGCACGGCCCCGAGGCTGCCAGAGCTCCAGGAGCCTTTGGACAGCTCTGCCAGGGATGCCCAGGGTGGGGGTGTTGGGGTGTCTGTGCAGGGACAGGGGCTGGGCTGGGTGATCCTGTGGGTCCCTCCCAGCTCAAGGTGTTCCAAAATTCTGTGATTATCAGAGCACAGGCTGAGATCTCAGCTCCTAAATCCACAGGCTCCCTCTTCCTCTCCCAGCTCAGTGCTGGTGCCAGGCAGAGCATCCCTGCGAGGTCCTGGAGCTGCTGCCCTTACCTACCCCAAATTCCATAAGCTCAGCTGCCTCACACCCAGCTCCTAAACCTACAGTCTCCCAATTCTCTTCATCTTGAAAGTTTTAAGAACAGCTCAGCACTTCAGATCCCCCAAATGTCACCACACTGGGCCTTATCAGGGGGTCAGACCAAGGTAACAGTGGGACACAGGAACACACAGGCAGGAGCATGAGCCCTCCCTCCCCAGATGCTGGCATTCCCACCTGGGGAATCTCTCCCAAAACAAACTGACCTCTCATTTTACCAAATGGTGAAGGAATCCAATTCAGACCGTGCCTCCAGCAGCACAACATCTTGTTTCAAATCCAACCCACACATGCAGCCCCACCCCTGCACACAAAGCAGGCCAGAAGCAAAGCCCGTGGCTCCAGCAGGGAAGGACAAACTCCTGGCACTGACTGCACGTGCTGGGGGCAGCACTGGAGGGAAGGTTTGGAGCCATGTGCCCAGCAGGGTGTGAAGGAAGCTCAGGAAAGAACCTGTGTGCACGTGGCTCAGGTGAGATCCAGCTGCACTTCCTGGGATGTTCCAGCTGTGCTGCCTCCAAGCACGAAATTCCATGAGGAGTCTGGGGATTCCACCTACAAGGAACTGGTCCTTGCAGAGAGCCCCTCTGCAGAATCAGAGCCTCTAAGCAACAATGGCTTCTTTTCACAGCAGCTTTTGAGGGTGAAACATCTGGAATAGCTCCAGAGTTTGGGGCAGCCTTGTGCTCACCCCATTGCCAAACTGGGGAGGGTCCAGTCCGAGTTAATGTCTGCTGAGGGTGCCAGGATCCAACATCTGGGCAAACTGCCTCCCAAAATATTCATTTTACAGTCACACTTTGCCTTCCCTGAAAGAGCAGGTTTGATGGAGCCACTCCTCAGCCACAAGCTGTTCTAGGTACAAAGCCATCACTCATCTTGCTCCCCAAGTCCTTGCCCAGCATCCAGCTGCTTTTATACAGCCCAGGGCTGGCTGTGCCCTGGAGGGCAGCAAAGCCCAGCCCTCCAAACACACCGAATTAATCGGGGTCTTGAATTAGTGAGGTCACAGCCAATTAGCTCAATCTGACCCAGCTGCTTTAAGCAGCATTTTCCAGTGTACTGGAGCTTGTTATCACACAGATTCATCTCGGTGCCAGGTGACAAATGAGCTGCCAGAGCAGGAGTGACCCTTTGGGATGCCTTTTCATGCTTTCTGGGGGTGACAACAGCGGAGCCCAGGAGGAGAGAGCAGCCTGGTGTCTGCAGCCCAGCCCAGCCCAGCACAGCAGGGCTGCTCTGGCCAGGAACAGCCTCTGTGTGTTCACTGCTTGTTGAGGAAAAAAGTGTCCAGACACCCCAGCCCTCCTCCAACCCACCTGCTCCACATGGAACCTGCTCAGGACACAAAGTCCAACAACTCTGTGTTATTAGTAACTTATTAAACTTAATGTTTAATAACTTTGTGCCCATGCAGGGGCAGCCACAGAGCCACCACTGCCCAGGTACCACATCAGCTCCAGCAGTGAACCTGCAGTTGACCAAAATTCCTTTTCTGGACACATTTAATCTGCAGAAAGAAAGGCCAGGCTGGATGGGGCTTGGAGCAAGCTGGGACAGTGGAAGGTGTCCCTGCCCATGGCAGGGGGTGGCACTGGAGGAGCTTTAAGTCCCTTCCAACTCAAGCCAGTCTGGGATTCTGTGAAGGAAACAATCCTGCTCTGTCCCTTTTCACTGTAAGAATGAAAAATGCAGATCAGAGAAACCCCAAGCCACAGCACCCACGTGAGCAGCAACCTCAGCACTTGGGGTTTTACAAAAACGAAAGAATCCTCAACCAAACTTTCCCTGAAAGAAAATGTACACTTTGAGGGGTTCTTTTAGAATGAGAAATGTGAATACAAAAAACAAAAAAAAAGAAGTTTGATTTTTTAAACCGGTATTTCAAAGCAACAAAATAAGCAGCAAAATAACCCCGTTTTATGTGTCACTCTATTGACATCCCCAGCTCTGTGAATGGCACTGCACACCCCCTCAGTGAAGTGGAAAACACCAAATTCTCCACATTTGTTTTTATTCTGTGAGCACTCCTTTGAGCCTGTCAGATGTTCTTGTCAAGGTGTCACGTACTGAAGCATTTGGAATTTCTCACAGACAAATCCCCAGTTGCAGCAGCTCTCCACAGGCAGCAGTGCAGGGCTGCTCATCACACCTGGCACCAGCAGCAGCCCAGGGCACTGCTCTGTGGGAGGAATCCAGGACAGGTGACTTACAAGGTTCCCCTCTACATCAGAGGCCATTCAGCCCCAAATTCCTGGCTGCAGGTCCAGCCGGTTCCCATTGATCAGGACTGGGACACCCCAAGCAGGATCATCACGAGGAGGTGTCACAGCCAGAGGATCATTGAGTGATTTAAGTTGGAAAAGACCTCCAAGATCATCAGGATCAACCACATCCCAGCACTGCCAAGGCCACACTAAATGTCCCCAAGTGCCACGTGCACGTGGATTTTAAATGCCTCCAAGGATGGTGACTCCACCCCTGCCCTGGGCAGCTGTTCAGTGCTGGACAATCCCTTCAGGGAAGACATTTTCCCTCAGATCCAACCTAAACCTTCCCTGGTACAGCTTGGGGGTGTCTCCTCTTGTCCTGTCCCTCATTCCCTGGGAGCAGAGCCTGACCCACCCTGGCTGCACCCTTAGGGAGCTCTGGAGAACCACAGAGCCCCATGAGGAGTCACATCCCTTCCTCTGGCATCTGGGAGCAGGGATAACCCCTCATCCCAGGGCTTGGGATCCCCTTTTAGGGCTTCCCACATCCCCCTAAGACTGGAAACATCTTGTGCTGCCCCAGAGGCCGCAGTGGGGAAACCCCAGCTCCCCACACCAGCAGCACCCACCCCATGGAAACCAGGGGGATGTGGCCCCTGTGTGTGCCCAGCAGTGAGGGGACAGCGCTGGCAGCGCCCCAGGCCAGGCTGGACAGGGCTGGGAGCAGCCTGGGATGGTGGGAGGTGTCCCTGCTCCAAGTTCCCTCCAGCCCAAACCAGCCCAAGGTACAACAGCAGGGCTAAGATGGCTTTTTGCCCCCCTCACTAAATACAGAGGTAAGAGAGATCAAAATGAATGCACTCACTGAATAAGCACTCGCCACTCAGCAGTGTTATGGAATGAGCCATGAACCCTTCCTGCCTGCCTTGGATTGAAATAATGGATTTTTTTTTTAGTTCATCTTTCCCTAACATCCCCTTATTATCATAACCAAGCCTAATGAATGCAATTAAAGCCAGAAGTCTCTCAATTTCTTTCCTTTCTGAACAGGTTCCATTTATTGGTTTTTGTTGGGATTTTTGTTTGAAGCCCTGGAACAGAGGAGCAGCTGAAGCCACAACTCACACGAACAGAATTGGGAACAAAACCCCAGCCCCAGCAGCTGTTCCTCCAGGATTCCCAAACACACAGCCTCAGAGATTAGGGAAATGGAGGGGGTTTGTGCACAAAGCTACAAAAATGAAAGTTAAATGTTGTGTTGGGCCAAGAAGAAAGCAAAATTCACCAAGGAATAGCTCGCTCTGCCTCTATTAGTTTCAGCAGGCTGTGGTGCTTCCCACAAGCCACTAAGGCAGCCTAATTGGGAGGGGAGGGATGGGGCTCAGCAGCTGCTTAGCAAACTTTATCATTATTTTTCATGAGGTCCCAATTTCCCCTGCTGCCTTGGGTTTGCTTTGCCTCTGTGTATGGTGCTGTCCTGTGCTTTTTCCTTCCTCTCTCCCTCCTCCTCCTCTCTCTGTTTTATCACAGTCCCCCATGGCTGGCTACTGAAGAAGAGCCTTCCCAAGCCCCCCAGAGCCTGGCAGCAGCAGATCTCCTGCTGTGACAGGACATTCCTGCATCCCCAGGGCTCCCCCATGGCCCGAGGGTGGCTGGCCCAGGGCAGGGGTAGGTGGGATACTGGGAGGGAATTCCTCCCTGGGAGGCCCTGGCACAGGGTGCCCAGAGAAGCTGTGGCTGCCCCTGGATCCCTGGAAGTGTCCAGGGCCAGGTTGGACATTGGGGCTTGGAGCAGCCTGGGACAGTGGGAGGTGTCCCTGTCCCTGGCAGGGGTGGCACTGGGTGGGCTTTAAAGTCCCTCCCAACCCAAACCATTCCAGGATTCCACGATCATCAGGACCAAAGGCCCTGCTTTTGCCAGCTACAGCCAAGGTTCTGGAGGCTTTGTGGAGGATCAGGATAAATCCAAACCAGCTGCCAGGCTGGAAACACCAAGCCGGGTTCCTGTGGTAGAACACCCTCGAGAATTTTTCACCCCAGGCTGTGAAACAGAAAGGCAAAGACTGTAGGGACACTCTCCCACAAGGATCAGAGAATGTCCTGAGCTGGGAGGGACCAGGATCACCCAGCCCAGCCCCTGTCCCTGCACAGACACCCCAACAACCCCACCCTGGGCATCCCTGGCAGCTCCTGGAGCTCTGGCAGCCTCGGGGCCGTGCCCATTCCCTGGGGAGCGTGGGCAGTGCCAGCACCTCTGGGGAAGAACCTTTCCCTGAAATCCAGCCTGACCCTCCCTGGCACAGCTAAAGGATGGAGGGACCCAGACCCCCCATCCATCCCTGTGCACCCCACCCAAAAGAAGCTGCTCTTGGTGATCCCCTCATTAAGCTCTGAGAGGTCCTGGGCTCCTGGTCCCTCCCTGGGCGGGTTCAGCCTCCCCAGGCCTGAGGACACGGCTCAGGAATTACACACTTCATCTTCTGTCCTTTGCTCCCCCAGAGGAAGCAAGGCTCCAAATTGAATAATCACAAAGAAATCAATCCCAGATCAAACCTCTGTGAAATTATAATTGCTTTAATGATCTGCAGGCTGGAATAGACAGGGCCCAGGGAAAGCATCATACACTTTCCCTCTTCAGTTCATAAGGCTCCTGTAGGAATCAGACTTTGTTCACAGGGAGCATTAGTGTTTTCTAATTATGTATTAATTTAATCTACTATTAATTTTCAATTATTGTTATTGCACAGGAACTTCCCTTTTCCCAAATGTGACTGCTGTGTAAGATGCTGAATTCCAAGCAGCTCTGGGGTGAGCTGACAGGCAGCTGCTTAGCCTTTAAAAAGAGAAAAAAAAAACCCTTCAACAACCAATTTTGATGAAGACATTCCAACCAAACAAAAATATATTAAAAAAAGACATACACAAACCTTTCTGACTCATCTGAAAATGAGCAGCGTTTTACCAGCAGCCTGTTTAGCCTAAAGGCTCAAATCACTTAGGTATGGCGTGTCTGTGGAGATTTTCATTAGAATTGACATTTTGACAACTGCAAAAAAAACTCTACAACAACCCTGCTCGCAACATGACGGGCAGTTTAAAAATAATTATCAACCACAGGACAAAGGCAGCCAGGGAAATGAAGTTTCACTGAAGTCTCTGCTTCCTAAAGATGGTATTTAGAAAATAATCAACCACCCTCCCTTAATTAATTGAAGATGCAAAAATAGCTCTGGATTTTCAGCATTACACACGAGCAGGAGCAGAAGGGACAGGGCTGTGAGCAGAGCTCTGCCCTGGATGGGCAGCAGAAGTGTCTGAGTGTGGGGGGATTTAATTCTTGGATTTCACATTCCAGAGACTCTGTCATCAGATCAGAAAGCTGCTGGCACTGAGGGGGGGCCCTCTTCACTGTGGAAAACATCCAAGATGCCCTTTGGAGGGAAAGGGAAAGCTCCTGAAAAACACAGAGCATGTCAAACCCCAGTGGCCTGCTTTGTGCTGCCTTTCCCAGGAATGCTGGGGACGAGGCTTCCCAGCGGGAATGCAGACCCCCTGTGCCTGCACGGGCCGGCCTGCCCTGGCTCCTCAGGTCTGCTCTCCTCACCAGAGATTTGGGTGGGGAAGAGTTCTTCTGCCTCTGAAAGCCCCGAGCCAGGTGGCAAGAAAGAAGCGGAGTGTTCAAGGGCTTCTCCTCTTGATATTTGGTGTTGTTTATTATTTTGTATCTCACAATGTTCCCCGTGCCCAGCCGAGACCTGAACAGCAGCTGGGACACGAGGTGACGCTCCCCACAGTGGGATGTCACAGCCCCTTTATACAGAAAGTTACATGTCACCTGTTTACACTTAAATTCCAATACCCATCACCTGTACTAAAAGGGCCAACTTTGTTCTAATCCAATCTCCTTAAACTACTTTGTGCCACCGTCATCAAGAGATAGAGGCCAGGGGAGGAGAAGGAAGAACTCAGGGCAACACCCTAAATCCTCCATCTTGTCCCCCACGTATCTATACTCTAAAACTCCAAACTACATAATTTTTCACCCTATACCAAACTAAACTACTTTTTTCACACCTTTGTGGTTTGTAATTCTTCCCTCAGTGTTGGAAGCCGTTCCCATGGGCTGAAGTCAAAGGCAGTGTCCTCCTGAGCTCCGTGCCAGGGTCCACAACCCCCCTGCACAGCTCCAAAATCCCCCTGTACAGATTCCAAACCCTCTTGCTGGGGTCCCAAACCTCTCTGCCGAGGTCTGTGGCCTCCCAGGGCACCCAGAGGGATGCCCTGGACTCCGACACTGGCTTGGCAGAAGATCCTCAGATTTTCCATGAACAGCTGGAGGAATCCCATCCAAGAATTAGTAAACTAGGGAGAGACTCTCCAAAGGCTTCAGCAGCTGTGGAGCAGAGGGACCCACACACTTGCAGGGCACACAAAGCAAGGAATCAGATAATCCTGGAAATGGAGGCTTGGGAAGTGCCTTTGGCTGTGCTGGCCCAAGAGCAGCGGGATGAGCCCACTGGAGCGGAGACCACGGAGCCCCAGAGTGACAAAGAGCTCCTGGAGCAGCAGGACTGATCCAAGCCCTGGGCAGAGCTGACCCCCAGCCCAGGCACATCCCCCTGTGAGGTCCCTGTGCCACCACAGAGCTGGGGTCAGCCTCCTAAACCCACTGAGGTGACAAAACCCTCCAGGCTGAGGGCACAGGGAGCACCCCGAGGTCTGTGTCCCAACACACAGCCTAAATCCCTGCAGGGAACCTGTGGGCAAGTCTGCACAACACAGAGAACAGGAGAAAAAGGATTTATTTTTTTTTTAAGGAATAATAAAATCTAATTTTCTTCATAAAGACAAGGAGGTTTCTTTTGAGCTGTGTGGTCCAGGTGTGCTGCCTGCCAACACTCCTGCCTTGTCAAAGCCCCGTTTATCACAGAGCTCCATTCTTTTATTACTGTGTATCAAAACAGCTGGAGTGAAACCAGAATTACTCCCAACTCGGAGCAGATCAGCAAGCCAAGCTCAGCTCATCAGCTGCAGGAGTGTTCTGGCATGGAAAAGCTGCACAGTGAATAAAATCCCCCTGATACAAGGAAATACCTCACTCTGTTCCCCAAAAGATGCCACCATAAAGATCAAGAACTTGGCAAGCTGAAGACAAACTGGACTGACAGAGAGGTGATAACTCAGGATATCTTCAAAATGAGTACCTGAGAGCCCCTTCCAGGGCCTAAAGGGGCACCAAGAGAGCTGAGGTGGGACTTTGGACAAGGGATGGAGGGACAGGACAAAGGGCAATGGCTCCCACTGCCAGAGGGCAGGGATGGATGGGAGAGTGAGAAAGAATCCTTCCCTGTGAGGGTGCTGAGGCCCTGGCACAGGGTGCCCAGAGCAGCTGGGGCTGTCCCTGGATCCCTGGCAGTGTCCAAGGACAGGCTGGACAGGGCTTGGAACAACCTGGGACAGTGGGAGGTGTCCCTGCCCATGGCAGGGGTGAGGCTGGATGGGTTTTAGGGTCTCTTCCAGCCCAAATCATCCTGGGATTCTCTCACAGACAGCACACAGTGGAATTCAACTGGAAGCAGGGATGTGAGAGAGCCCACGAAGTGTGGAAAGACTCCACATGGAAGCCCAGACACACACTGGTCTAACAGAGAGCAAGGCTGAGGATGTGTCCCCTGCAACACACCAAGGCTCCTCAAACTCTAGTTATGATTTTTTTTTAATATCTACCATACTCCCTTCCCTGTGCTGCCCTCCTAAGTTCACTGCTGCAATGGAGAATGAGCACATGGGAATCAAAACCACTCACAACAGGGGAGCCTTAAGGAACCTCAAGGATTTCATTGGCTTTTGGGGCCTAAATCAGGATATCATTTAAAAAATAAGAGAAAACTCCCATACCTTCATCAGATGCAGAGGTGTAAGACATTTTAAAGGGGCATTTTAAAGAGACCATCAGGAATCTGAAACTGCAGCACAAACCTCTCCAAACATGCACTACAAGGTCACCAGCTCCCACCACCTTCCAAGGCTGGGCAGTGTTTATTCTTGGATTCCTGACACTTGGGGCTCCCGAGGTCAAGCAACAGGAAAATCCTGAGGTTTTTGAGGTTTTTTTTCCCCTCTGCCTGCTGCTGGCCATCCTGCTGAAATAGCTGTAAGAATAAATCTTGCAGAATAAATCTTGAAAACAACATCCCCCAGAGGAGGCCTGGCAGCAAAAGGTAGAGAGGAAAGGAAAGTGCAACACTAAAAAAAAAAAAATACAGAATTTGAAATCATGAGACCACTCATTGGGGGATATTTGTCTTGGGACAGAAAAGGGTAACAAAAACACAGCAAGTTTATTGGAAGATATTTTACTCAGTGAATAGCAAAAGCAGGAATGGGGTTTGGTTCAACATTTTAGCTGCTTGTGGCAGATTATCACCTTGAAATAGCTGCAGGCCCACCCAAGGGAATTGTGCAGCAGTGATGGGACAGTCCAGACGTGCAGGGCTCCTGCTGGAGTCTCACAGAATGAACCAGCCTGGAGAAACCTTTGAGACCATCAAGTGCAACCTCTGACCCCACAGCTGCTCCTCAAGTGAACCACGGCACTGAGTGCCCTGTCCAGCCTTGTTTAAACACGTCCAGGACAGTGACCCACGCCTGACACTGAGCCCTCCCCAGTCCCACCACTCAGTCACCAGGAAATCAGAACATTTCTTCCCCAAAAGGGGCACAAAAAGTGACTTCTCCCATCTCTGGGCCCCTTTCCAAGGGGGAGAAGGTGCCACCCACAGCCACCAGCACTGACAGCTCCAGCCTGGGCTGCTGGGGCTCCCCACTGTCCCTGCAACACAGAAAAACGTCAAGTTTGGTCAAATTGCTTGGGCTGGCATGTTTTCTGCCTTCCTTTAAACCAAGTAACTCATGCTAATCTGCAGCTAAATCCCACCACCCCAGAGGCACTGCTGACATCAGTCAGGAAATAATTCCCATTCCAAGGGACAAATCAGATCCTATTGACAAAATCCAGTGTCACATTTTTATTTAAAGGAGTCCCAGGCTCTGCTGAACAAGCAGGAGACACCTTGTTTTGAGCATTATTTCAAGGATGGCCAGATCTGAGCTGCCCCCAGAGGAGCAGGCTGGTTTTGGCAGGGTCATGTTTTATACATGACCCAGCACTGCAGCTTCTGCAGAGCACAGCTTTGAAGAGTTATTGTTTATGGATGGGGGATTTTAATAAACTGGAACGAGCAGGGGATGCAGGATTCCCAGGTCCTGTGGCATTCCCAGGGGATTTAAGATCAAAATGATCCACGTGTGCATGAAGGCAAATCAAAGCACAGCCTTGGTGGCAGCAGAGGGACAGGCAGCACTTCCCAAGTGAGCACCAGAGGCTCCTACTCCTTTTTAACACTGCCAGTTAATGGAGACAACCTCAGTGGAGTGCTGGAGACCCTGAGGTGCCTCCTGGACTCTGCCCAGGGTGGTTTGCTACTGAATCAGCAGCAGGGATGGACAAGGCTCCCTGCAGAAAAGCTCTCTGCACAGGCAGGTGTGGAATCCAGCCCAAAGGCAGCCCCAGGGGCAGCTCCACCTCAGTCCCCCCTGCCTTGGACAAGGGGCAGCCAGACAGAAAATGCAGAAGGTTAATGAATTCCTCTTAGAGAAGGACTGGAGGCACACAGGGTGGTCCAGGGGCAGGGACAGGGTCTGGCAGACTTCTGGCAATCCCAGGACCTCTGTGGTCCTTGTTGCTCCCCCTGAGCTGTCACACCTGGCCGTCACAAAAATCATTCCAACAGCTCAGGAAGAGGACTGATCCCATTACAGCTCCAAGGAGGGAGAGAACAAGCAGGCTGCTGGGAGAAGCAGCCTGGTTCTGGAAGCCAACCCAGCCCAAAATGCCAAGACTGCAGAGCTGCTGCCTCCAGCTGTCACACAGACATCACCTCCCTGGCACCATGGGAGCAGCTGTGCCCTGGGCAGGGAGAGCCTCTCTGGTTCTCAGCATCCTCAGGGCAGGGTGGAGCCCACCACCCCCAGGGCAGGCACAGCTCGTGTCCAGCACCACCACAGCACTGGTACCAGTATGGAACTGCCTGCATGTGCTCCTCTGGAGCCACAGAAGGGCCCAGGAGACACCCACCAGGGCCAGGCAGAGATACCCCCGAAGTGTCTGTGCCTTCCCAACACCTGAGCTTTGCTGTACTTGGCAACTGAGACCTTCAAGGTCTTTGCCAGGAGAAAGCCAGCCCCAAGAGCTGAACAGTCAGCCCTTCACAGGGCACTTCTCCACGGATAGAGGTCCTGGTGAATGCAAAATCCTCTCTTTAACTCTGAACTTTCAGGAGGAAAACCTCCTCAAAGCACTGAACTCAGCCTTAGCCCATCTTCTCCCACCTGTGTTTACATCAAATTAACAAAGGCCCTGATGAGCTGCTGGATGCTCAGCCAGACTCACTCCCCTTGAGACACAAACTTCCCCCAAACCTTTCTCAGAAGGACTTTCTGCCATGAAAATGTTTGAGATTCATTGTTTTGGCCAAAGCAGTCATTTCACCTTTGCTGGGAATGCAGAGAATGGCACAGGATCCTTCCTCCCTCCCTTTTTTTCATTTCTAAAAATAAGGAGTTTACACCCTGCTTTTAAAATCAAGTCAGGAGAAAATTGCAAAATACTCGAGTACCTCTGTTTGCCTCACAACAGAACAGCTGAGAGACCCCCAAAAGCTGAGGGGACTCCACCTGTGAGCTCACCAGAACCCAGAGCACAGCAAATTCACCCCCTGCTCTGCTCTCTGCCTCCACTTTTAAACCTCTGCAGCCCCCACTCCATCTCCTGCCCAAAACAAGCCCAGATTTCCTGGTGGGACTCCTGACTCACCAGCACATTTTCTTTTTAAAGGTCAAAACAAATGTGTTGTGGCAATAGGGATTTCATTAGTTCCCTCTTAGTTTCAGTTGATCAGCAGGAGTTTAAGAGATTGGTTGCACTCTGGAGCTTCCCTAACAAGGTGTTCTTCATCTTATTTAGGAAGAAGGGAAGGAGCAGCCATGGGAAACGTCTCATCCCTGGATCTGTGGCTGAACACAGCAGCAGAGCAATTAGCAAGGTGCTCTCTGCAGCAGAGAGCTGCACTGGGATATCCTCACACTCATTTGCACACCAAGAATCAGGACTGCAGCTGGAATTCTTGTAGAGCAGGACCAGCAATTTGCAATTATTCCAATTTCCCTTCAAGTGCTCCAACGCTGCTCGTTCCCACGAAACTTTGTGCGACTCCATGAGTTCCAGAGTCCATCTCCTCGCACTGGGAGCCTACTCCAACCCAAGAGCAATGCCCCCAAATCCACGGATCAGTCACAACCACCCCCCACCATCTACTGCTCCAGTCACCAGGAACTGCTCTTTGCCACTGTCCCGAGCTCCTGGGTGCTCATCCAGCTGCTTCAGGACACAACTTCCCATCCCAGTGGAGTCTCCTGGAAAGCTGCCAGCACTTGTAGACAATCCTTCCTTGGCTGAATCCTTCCTTTGTTGCAGATGCTGCTCATGTTCAAGAGGAGGTGGCAGGTGGAGTCTTTCTTTCAGTTCAAATGTTTCTTGGGAAGACTTGTGGAGCAGGCAGAACCATTTTAATGCTGGAAATATCTTCCACCCTGCACTGGGTTGCATAAGGACATCCACATATCCATCTTCATCTGCTCTGATGAGGATGGTGTCCCCTGCCACTGCTCCAGCTGTGGTCACTTCCAAGGTCATCTCAGCTAAGGAAAAGTAACATGGCCAGCAAAGCCAGTTCCCTCTGCAGATTTAAATGAACCTTAGGTCCCACATTTATCTGTTTTTAATGGATGTTCAGGGACCTGTGTTCAAGTACTCCCTCCAAAAAAAGCTCCTTCTGTGAGAAAAAGTTCCTACATCACCCACAGAACCTCAGGACTGGGGACAGAAGAAACTCCCAACATGTACAAACCAGCCAGACTGCTTTAGGTCTCGTGTTTCATGGGCTGGGATCAGACTGAGGAGATCAGAGGGCCCTGGTGAGTGGCAGATCAGCAGGAACAGTGTCCTGGATCCCTGTTCCTTTCATCCCAATGGAGCATCTCCCACAAGACCAAACACAGCTGGATCTGAGGCTGTGTCCATGAGCAAGGGGAGACTCTCAACTGCTCTAAAAGGTGTTAGATCAGGTCCCTGACTCGCTCCTGGGCATGACAGGTTGCCTGTTTCCAACTCATTTTCTCCTCCACCACTGCCAGAGTCAGGAGAGGTCAAGGAATCCCAGAACAGGATTGGCTGGGGGGGACGAAAGGGGAGGGAGAGGCATTTGCATGTGAAGAAACACAGCAAGAGAAACCGGGGCTGCAGAGATTAGGGAACAGGCTTTTTAGTGGGAGCAGAGCAAGAGGCAGCTGCTGGAAGCAGGGCAGGGAGGCATTTGGCATTTCCAGCTGCGAGGCTAATCTGATACGACACCAAATCACACGGCTCCGATAAACCCTTCATCGATAACCTGGAGCACACCAGGAGGACAACAAACTTCACCTGCACACACAGCCCCCACGGGGTCTTCCCCAAGGACATTTCTCATGGAGGCAGCATGTGAATTTTGTGATCCTCCCTGGCTGGCTGCAGCGAGGAAACGCTGTCAAGTTTAGTCTTCGTAAAGAAGCAACCGCACATCTGACCTACATAGAGTGCACAGATGTGAGTAGCCTCGCACAGCACGCCACAGATTATTATTTTTTTTGTAATGCAGGAAAGAATTAAAACACCACCTGCTTTGCCTGGGAATGTGCAGGAACAAAAGGCAGCTGTGCACAGGAGTGCTGCACCAGGATTCAGACGGGAACTCAGGAGCAGCACGTCCATCTTTGTTTGTTTAAATACACTTCCCAGGACTGCCCATCCCTGAAGGTGTCCAAGGCCAGGCTGCACAGGGACTGGAGCAAGCTGGGCTAGTGGAAGGTGTCCCTGCCCATAGCAGGGGGTGGAATGGGATGACCATTAGGGTCCCCCCAACCCAAACCATTGCAGGATTCTATGATTTTCAAGACTGGGACACAGCTTTTTTTCCCAGGACTGGCAGCCCTGTAACCTCGGGCAGGAGTGTGAAGGATTGACATCCATCCCCCAGGGATCCTCACAGGATGATTAATGGCACAGGGACAGAGCCCTGGGGCTGCTGAATCAGGGGACAACCACAGCACTGCTGCAAAACCTCTTCACCTGAAATAAGCTGCACAGCCCTGCAGCACCCAGGTGACCTGACAAAGTCCAAGTCCATTAGGACAGGTTGGGCTCAGGCTCTTCTCCCAGGGAACGAGCAACAGGATGAAACAGCCTGAAGCTGTGGCAGGGAAGTTTAGATTGGATATCAGGGAAAATCTCTTCACTGAAAGAGGAGGGCTGGCTGCCCAGGGAAGTGGCACAGCCACTGGAAGTGTTCAAAACCCACGTGGATGAGGTTCCTGGGGACGTGGGTTAGTGGCAAACACGGTGCTGGGTTAACACACTCGATGGTCTCAGAGGTCTTTTCCAACCTCAGTGGTTCTGTAATTTCAGGTGTCTGTTCCCCCCCAGAGTTTAACCCTGAGACAAACAAGGCAGGAGAGTCAGTCCTGCAGCACTAGGGAACAGGTGCTGCGGGCAGGTTTGCCAAGGAGGGCGCTCAGAGCAGGGCCAGCTCCTCAAGCCACGGCTGCTGTGCGGCTGCACCAGTGAAATCCCACGGGCCAGGCATTCCCCAGAGCCCAGAGTGAAATCCCACGGGCCAGGCATTCCCCAGAGCCCAGAGTGAAATCCCACGTGCCAGGCATTCCCCAGAGCCCAGTCCCTCCGGGAAAATCAGCTGTGCCACGGCAAAGGCCCAGGCATGGGGCGGGAATGGCCGGGAGCAGCAGCCCGGGGATGTGCAGGGTCTGGGGGAGGCCAGAGCAGCACAGGAATGTCCCAGAGCAGGGACAGGGAGCTGAGAGCTGGCTTCCTTCCCAGCCCTGCTGCTGCCCAAGGTCAGGCCAAGTCACATGCCCTCCTACCTGTTATATATTTAGAGCATCAACGCCAGAGCCACGACTGCTCCTGACCAAGCCCAGAGCTCCAGCCCCCGCCCTGCTGCAAGGGCCAAAGTCAGCACCGGCTACCAAATCCTGCAGATCTCTCCGATTTCATTCTGTTTTTCCCCCGAGGTGGGAACAAAAAGCAACTCTAGAGGGTGGGAAGCCTTTTCCAGACCTCCTGGTTGCCTTTATTCTCCCTAGTTAACTTCGAGCAGGCAAAGTTCGGGGGATGAACAAGAATTCAAGGAAGTGATCACAGCGCCAAGGCTGCCAGAGCTCAAGGGATACCTGGACAATGCTCTCAGGCACAGCAGGGGGACAGCTGGGGATGGCCCAAGACTTGGACTTGATCCTTGTGGGTCCCTTCCAGAGTATTTCATATTTCTAATAAAATCAATGAATTTGTTTGCATATATTTTATCACCTGGTCTATTTGCTAGAGATTCTTCTTGCTCAGGACTGTGAGACTCAAGAGTAAAATAACAAGATGACAAGTCTCATGGTAAGAAAAAAAAAAAAAAGAAAATCTAAACTTATTGCCTGATTTAACCTGGAAATTTATAAAGCAGCCACTGACAGCACAAGTCCTGGCTCCCTGCACCTCAGCAGCATCAGCCTCTTTGGTACTAACAAGGAAAACAATTCCAGCATGGGCTGAGGGCATCTACTTCCAAAGGCAGCAGCTTCCAAAAACACTTTCTTTGCACAAAAACTCAGTGGATCTAAAGGCTGTTTGCCATCACTGCACAGAGCTTTCTCTCCCACATCACTGTCACATTACTGCAGGTTGTGGAGATGCTCAGGAATGCTCCCCTCCTGTTACAACCCAGGACAGAATTCAAAATTCACTGTATTTATAAGATTGCTGGGCTGCTTTGCCCAGCTGCATTTTGCCCCGGGATATGGCTCCTACACAGCCTGAGCAGCCTGTTAAAGTGGTTCATCCTCTTTTTGGGGACTTGGAGAGAAAAGGCTTTGTGTAAACATGCAATATTTACTCCCCAACACGCTGCAGTTCAGCAGCCCAGCTGTGCAGACTTGGGACAGGCCATAAATTACTCACATCACTGAGTGGGTAAAAGCCTCTGACTCGCTGAGCCAGAATCCCCTGCGCCAATGCCTCACAACAAACTATAAAATATAGATGTTTATGCTACATATAAGGCTAAAATCTATTAACTCTGAGGTCACACTGTTCCTCCCCCTCCTGCAAACGAGGAGTTGAAAAGGCAGAGAGCATCAGCACACAGAATGGGACGGGGATATGGAATCTGCAAACTGAACTGCAGGAGGAGATTGGAATGAGATGAGCCTTAAGGCCCCTTCCAACCCAAACCAGCCTGTGACTCTGTGATAAATGATAATAAAAGCAATGAATGCAGCCTGGATCACAAACCCACACACAGCTCAGGCTGCTGCATCCCCCTTCCCTGAGCCAAACTCCTCAGCCCAAGCACTCCAGGACCTCATCTCAGCAGTATTTTGGGACATGCATCAGGAACAAAGTGATTGTGCATCTAAATGACCTGCTCCCTTCCAGCCCTGCTTGGGAGAGAGGCTGGTGTGACCTGTTACCAATAAAGTGTTAACAACACCACCACAGAAAACTGTGTCTGCATAAAGGAGCATCAGAAACCTGCTCCAAATGATTGATTAAACCCTCCTGCCTGTTCAGCTGTAGCTCTGGGCTTTTCCATGCTGAATTAACCACCTCTGCTGTCTGCTGCCTGTTTGACACACAATAAATGTTCTGCTGTTAGCAAGTGCTTTTCTTCCTCCAGATCTCAGTGCTCAAATGGCAAAGGAAGAGATCCAAAGTTTCTGTTCCAAACTTCCCCGCCAGCAGCTGCCAGAGTCAGGCATCACCTCACCTCTGCATCCCATTGTTTGAATGGCATCACCCCATGGAGCATCCCCGCCCTTCCCTAGGGAGCAGCAAGAGGAACGATCCCAGGGGAGAAAAAGTCCATTTTAAACAGAATCCTGCTCCCCAAACCCAACACTGGTAGATTCTGCCTCGAAATTAAGTTGCACTTTGGCTTTTATCTTTCCTGGAATCCCTGCTGCTTTTGCAGACCGGGCTGGAAGATGAATACAGGAGAACTGGGCAAAAACATGGGAGCAGCTGATTTATACTTTGGCTGAAAGAGCTTTAATTCTCCCGGCCCATACACACAGCCCGTTAATTTGGGGGGAAAAGATCATTTAAAATATCCTTCTTAACGTCTGCTGGCAGAACAAAGATGAAGGGCTGTAAGAGATGATCAATGTTTAAGCCCATCTTCAAAGCGATTTGGGGAGCTGCTGGAGATAAACAAGCAATTGGGGCTCAGGAGCCAGGCTAAAAGCTGACAGAGAAATTGCTTTTTTGCAAGGCAAACAGAAGGCAAGGAAGGGCTCAGTTCAGAAAGGCTGTGCTCGCACCCTCCTAATATAAGCAGGGCCAGAGACCAAATTTAATTTCTCTCTCACAACAAGTTTAATTAAATCATCTAAGCCCTCCCTGCCTCTCTCCTGCCACGAGGTGTGGCCGTGCTCACAGGAGGTATCAGCAGACTCGGCCTTATTCCCGTGGCCCCCTGGAAATGCTGTTTGTGCCGTGTTCAGCTGGCTGGGGAGCCCAGCTGCAGGGAGGCACTGGGCTCCTCATTAACAGGAAAACACACAAACCCACCTTTGATGTGCAGCAGTGGCAGCAGCCACTCCCCCGGTGCTGGAGGTGCCCCACAGCATCACCTGCACAGGGTTCCTGCCAGGGGAACTTGCCAAGGGGGGTTTCTCCTCACCATCACCTGTGCCCTGAGGGTGCCCAGGTGCCACCAGAGGTGCAGGATGGACACTGGCTGCAGGGCGTGAGCTGCTCCAAGGATTCTTCATCTTAAACTGAAACTTCACAGCCAGTTCCTTCACTTTGGACAAGGGATGGAGGACACAGGGAATGGCTTCCCACTGCCAGAGGGCAGGGATGGATGGGATATTGGGAGGGAATTGTTCCCTGGGAGGGTGGGCAGGCCCTGGCACAGGGTGCCCAGAGCAGCTGTGGCTGCCCCTGGATCCCTGGAAGTGTCCCAGGCCAGGCTGGATGGGGCTTGGAGCAACCTGGGACAGTGGGAGGTGTCCCTGCCCATGGCAGGGGTGGCACTGCTTGGGCTTTAAGGTCCCTTCCAACCCAGCCCATCCTGGGATTCCCTCTGAGCCATCACAGAGAGGTGAGGTTTTACTGGCCTGTTGAAATGTGTGAACATAAGAGCTGCACTCTTTGGAGCAGAGGTTAAAAATTATAAATAAAATAAGTTTAAGTCACTAGAAGAGCTCAAGAGGATTTCTGCAGTGCTTACAGGTTTTACCAGCTCTGGAAGGAGCTTTGGGAGCTGTAAGAGCTCCAAGCATTGCAGACTGCTGCAGCACCAACAAAAATACCTGCTTTACAGCAGACACAGCTCCAGGACAGGAACCAGGAGCTGCTGAACCACCAAACCCCTCCAGCGCTGCCCCTCAGCAGGAAAACAGCTCAGGCCAGGCAGCACCAAGAGCTCTGTGAGGTCTGTCCCACAGCAACCACTGAGATTTTTCTAGATTTGAAAAAAAACCCAATTATGTTCAAGCACCAACCACCTGCAGTCTTCTACACAGGGGCCACATCCCGGGCCAGAACAGTCACCCTGAAGTCCTGGCAAGTGGAGGATGTCACTGAAGGCCAGGTGAAAGCACCCATGAGCACTGAGGGCACTGACACAGGTGCAGTGACACACCAGCCACAGCAAACACTGCCCTGTGCAGGGCCAGGGCTCCCCACATCCTGCCAAAAGAACTTCTCTCACAAACGCTCCCAAGACAGTTTTCCAAAAGAAAGTTTACTGAAGACAGAAGGGCAGCACAAGATTTAGACTAATAAAGGCACTGAGAGCTTTGCTGGGGGAGACTTGCAACCACCTCCTCTGCCCACCCCGGGACCTTTGCCAGCCTATCCTGAACTCAGGAATTCACACATTAAAATGAACAATGGCTCCACAATGAGTGTCCACTGCCACCTTTTCCTCCACACCTTCTCTTGCAGAAATTGCCTCCGGTTTCAGTGCCAGCAGGCAGAGCCCCAGGGGAAGGATGTTCTCCCTCCAGGGAAGGTGGGACACAGCAGGAGCTGGAGCTGCACTGCCTCAGTTATTACTCCTGCTCACACATTTAACCTGGCCATTCTTATTCTGCCTGCAGTAGCAACCCGAAAATGAGTTCACATTCATTCCCAGTGCGGCTGTATTTGTTGAAATGTAAGCTGCTCGCAAAAGAATCAGATAAAGCCCCGGCACTTCTCAGCTCCTTTTGTTTGGTACCATCCCCACACGGAGGTGATGCTGCAGATACCACCTGGGAGTCACTGAATTCACACAGACATAGCCCAGAGGGGCCCATCTATTTACCTTACTCTTGGTAGAAATAAACCCGAGCAAGCTGGCATTGTGTTTTCTATTTTAAAACCCGATCTTTTGGAACAAATGAAAAAAAGGAAAAAAAAAAAAAAAAAAACCAAAAAACACACACACAAAAAAACAAAACACGGACAGTTGTGCAACACCACTGGCAAAGTCTGTGGATGTTCAGTAAAGGAAATACTCTGGTGCAGGTGCAGGGATGCTCCTGGAACAGAGCTCGGCATCCTGCCGGGCAGCTCCGGCAGCACAGGGGAAGGAAAAGCCCAAAATCCCTGAGAGCAACCGGGGACTGTCCCTGCAAAGGCAAAGCCCAGCCTTGCCTCCCATCGCCAGCACCACCTGCTCTACACATTTGCAATGCACTCTCAAGGCTTGCTTTAAAAAACCAATAAAACATTAGGAGTGTGGGGTGCCGGGGTGGGACCCGCAGGACACAGCTGAGCTCAGAGGCGGCCCTGAGGAGGATCCATGCCGTCAGTCCCACACCTCTGTGTGCCGGGGATCCCAGAGCCGGCAGGACAAACAGCATTGTTTGGGTGTCAGACAAGAGCCAACAGGATGACTCAGGCTGCCCTATAGCCCTTCCCTGGCTGTCCAGAGCCAGGGCTGAGCAGTCAGCTGCTCCCGGGGCCACGGGGGCTCCAGGGACCCCTCCTGCCCAGGTGAGACAGCCCTGGCACCGCTCCTGCAGCCAGAGCTGCCTTCAGACAGATTTTCAGACAAAACCTACTCTCGTTTTATTTAAGAACAAGAAGTCATTACAACACTTGCAGGATTTCACCTTCCTCTAACAAGGAGCATCTCCCTGGGAGCTCCCAGCACTCCAGATTGCAGGCAGCAGACTTTTCCACATCCATGCTCCAGCATCATCTGTTACATCCCGCACAATATTCCCTCAGCTCGGGCTCCGCAGGAGCAGCTCCTCTTATTTGCCCACAGCCTGGCAACAGCAGGATCCTCTTTCTGATTGTTTTAGGCTGCAAGTAACATGAGAAGCCCCAAGAAAAGCTTTGGATTGACTGCGTGCGGGCAGGCTGGTCTCTGGGAAAGGAAACAGCCTCTGCTCATGGTTCGAAGCCTTGGCTTCGGTATTTCCAACATCTCAAATAATAAACTAGACACAGGCAGATGTTAATTCTGCAGAACACCCATCCAAGTCAATCCCTTCTGCCTTTTATAATGCACCTACAATTCATTTCCTATTAGAGATGGAGCTGGCAGACACCCGGCCTTCTCATTAAATCCCCACGTTCAGGTGAGACCCCCTGGGCACTATTGCTCACTGGAATTAAACGGGTACACCAGGACTGGTGGCAAAAATAAAAATAGCCCCAGCTCTCGGCACACCGGGGAAGGCAGAGGCCTTCTGTGCACAACAGCAAAATCAACTAAATCACAAATGACAACTCCTGAAAGCCTTTACTTTGGATTCATCCTTGGCATTTTTCTAGGCCAGCTTGAAAACAAAAGCTTTGTCTTCTTAAAATGCAATTGCCTGAGGCACCTCTAAAAAAAGTGACATAACTCAGGTTTGAAAAATGCCTCCTGGGTTTCAGATCCTCCTAAGAGCCTCTTTACTATTCAGCTTGATTCAGATTACCCAGATCAGCATGAACTCTGCAGATTTAGCCCCAGCTACCAGCACAGGTATAAAATGCACACATTTAGGATTATTTTTTTAAACTATATGATTAAAGCTCTACAGTTATAAAAAAAGAACTTGTTATTGATCTGAATGGTTGCTCCCTCTCTTTTCTCCAGCAGGTTTATAAACACTCTCTGATGACAGTTTATTCTGAATTTCATTCTGTTCATCTTATTCCAGATTTTTTTTTTCCCCAGCCTATTTTTCTTGCTGGGTATCTTTAACCTTTCCATCACAAACCTCAAGCTGTGAGAAGAATGAGCAACTTGTTTTGGAATCACAATTTGAGCCTAAAATTTGATTCCTGTTTCTTCTCCCCTGCACAAATCTTTTTTATTTCAGTAATTTTACAAGCAGTGACTTTGTGCTTCTGCAAATCCAGGAGCACAGCCCTGTGCCAGTAACGTGATGGGAGGGGGCAAGGAAGGAAAAGCTGCAATTCTCCAAGACAGACACAGCTACTTCCAATGCCTGGGTAAGTCCACAGTACCTTCAGCATTTCACAGATTCTTGCACTCATAGGCTGTTTTCTTTGAGCAGATACAAATTTACAGCTAGGTCTGAAAACTCCTTCTGCAGCTAGCAGCAAAGAACTCAAATCAAAAGGAGTTTTGTTGCTTTTATTGAATGATTTGGGACAAGGAGAGCTGTAAGCTGTCTCGGTGATGGGAACACATTAGAGTCTTTTTCTGAATGATCAAGTCCCATCACTTATTCCACATAAACTGTTCTCTGTCAAGAGCTTTAATCCTCTCTTTTCAATCCCTAAATAAAACATCCTCCCCAAACTCACTGCCTATTATCAGCCATTTCTAAAGAAAGCGGTTCTTAAGAGACACACCTCTTTGTGCTCTGCCGCTCCCCCGAACTCCATCTCCAGCACCAGCCTGGCACCAGTCTAACAGCAGCAATCCTCCCGGCTCGGGGAGCTGGAGTCTCAACACCCACCCCTCTCCAAGGAAGCTTTCACACGCGGCCGAAAACGAGTCACAAAAAGGCTTCCAGGGACAATAAACCTTCTGACAAGCTGTCAGCCAGAGCAGGCAGCCCACGAAGGTGCTACAGGGTCACACATCTGAGGTTGTGCTCTCACAACAGCAGTCCTTCCCTTCCCACCCATCCGTGCAGGCTCCTCACCCCGGAGCTCACCTGGAAGCCAGGCTCCTTCCCTGTCCTTCAGAATAATGCAAAGAGCCCAAATGCCAACAAACAGCAGAATAAAAGCCAGGGGGAAATGAAAGGGAAAGCAGCATCTCCCACTGAACCGCTAAAGGGAGACCGGGAGTGGAGGCACCTGTGGAAGAGCTCAGCGCTCCTCCGCGCAGCGGGGACAACCCGGAGATGCTGTGACACAGCCCAGCCCCCCTTGGCTAATGACACGGCCAAGGAAAACAGCTCAGCCAGGGCGCTGAGGTCCAGGGCAAATGCCAAGGGCCTGTGCTGCCCCTGCCAGCCCGGGAAGGGCGGCGGCAGTGTCCCACTTGCGCGGCCACCCCGGTCCCTCCCTGCTCCCTGCCCGGCCGGCGCTGGCACCGGGCACCACTCGGGATTTACTGGTGGGGGAACAACAACGATTTCCTCAATATGAAATAAGAAGGTCCTTTCTTCTGGCCTTGAAAGTCAGCTCAAGCCAGCCGTGATGCCACTGACTTCAGTCTCCCCAAAAGCCCGAGCAGCCGCTGGGGTGTGGGAAGGCCTCGGAGCCACAACCAGCACGGGCTGGTTCCCAGCCCTTCCCCATGCCAAAACCACCGGAGAATTACACTCAGAAGTGGCGGAGTCACCGTCCCCGGAGGGATTTAAAAGAGGTGTAGAAGTGGCACTTGGGGATATGGTTTAGTGGTGGACTTGGCAGTGATGAGTTAATGGCTGCTGGATTCGATCTTAGCGGGCTTTTCCAACCTAAGTAATTCTAGGATTCTGTGCTGAAGCACTGCAGCAAGCACAACTGCGATGGGTCGTTCCTGCAGGTGGGCTCTTGCTCTTCAGGAGCAAGTCTGGATAATAAAGGTGCACATCCACCCTGCCGTCCATCCCGGCAGTTCGTGTCTCGGCCGCCTGGGCTGTCTGAAGAGGGAACCAGCCGCCGGACACCCTTCCCAAGGCACGGCCAGATCTGACTGTTTCACACTCACCAAAGCTGCTCTGGAGTAAGACACGGAGTTTCATACATCACCTCAAATCAACTGAATCACTAAGGCTGGAAAAAGACCTCGAAAATCATCAAGTTCCAACCTCTAACCGAGTCCTCCCCATGCCCACTACAACCGTACGGCCGAGTGCCACATCTGCTCATTTTTAACATTCCCAAGGATGGTGACTCCACCACTTCCTTGGGGAACCTGTCCCCAAATACAACTCCCGACAGAAATCAGCAGCCCCAACATAACCGCGCCAGAGAAGCTCCGGCGGCTCTGGCACGGCGCGCTGGAGCCCGCAGGGCTCCGCACGGACCCGCGGGAGCGGCGCGGCTCAGCCGCTGGGGCTCGATATTCCGCCTGTTTTCTCGCTAACAAGCCTCTCCCGGCTGCCCGAGGCCCCGCTGGCAGAACCGCCGAGCGTCTCTAGTTTGCAGGAGGCACAAAGTATCCCGCGATCGTGCGATCACACCGCGGACATCCCTCCCAAGCGCCCGGGACCCGCGGAGGGCTCAGCCCCGGAGGCACCGCCAGCCGCGGCGGGGTCGGACCCAGCCGGCAGCCGCTTCCAGGCGCGGCACTTCCCCATCCCGCGGGCACCGGCACCTCCGCTTCCCGTTAAACGGGGAGAACGTGCCTCAGGGGCGGAAAAGCCTAACCACACGCAAGAAAACCGGTGGGGAAAGCGAATATTGAAAAGGAAAAAAAATAATAAAGCGGCGATAAGTCACTGGCAGGGAGACCCGCGCTGCCAGTACGGACCCAGCACTCCGGGTGGCGGGAGCGGCCCCGCGCAGCAGCCGGGGGAAGGGGCGGCAGCACTCACCGGGCAGGTCGGTGCCGGGCAGGTCGGTGCCGTGCGGACGGAGGGCCCGGCCCGTCCCGCCTTGCCCGCGGGAGCCGCCGGCTCAGTGCCGCGCACCGCCCCGCGCCGCGGCTCCTTCCCGCCGACCGTACCACGGCTCCATGCCGGGGGGGACCGGCGCGCCGCGGAGAGCTCACCCCGCCGCCCGCTGTCTCTGCCGCCGCGGCGCGGCCCGCAGCGATCCGCCCTCACGGGGCTGTGCCGGGCACGGCCGCGCCGCCAGAGCTCAGCCCGGGGCAGCACCGCTCGGCCCGCACCGCCCGCTCCCTCCCGCTCCGCTGCCCGCGCGGTGGAAGAGTCCAGAGCGGGGCGGGCGCGGGCGGGGCCGGGCGCGCGGGGCTGCTCCGGGCGCGGGTCCCCGTGAGGGAGCGGCGGGGCCGGGCTGTGCTGTTCTGTGCTCGGGGTCTGGCTGTCGGGGGTCCCGGCCCCGCAGCGCGCCGCGGAGCTGTGGAGAAGCCGCTCCCAGCGCTCGCACCGGCACCGCTCGCTCTTTGCCTACACCCGGTTCGCCGGAGCCGCAGCCGAAGTTCGCACCCGCGGCGTCCCCGCCGAGCGCGGAGCGGAGCCGCGGCTCCAGCCCGGAGCTCCGGCCCGGCCGCTCCGCCGCGGGGCTGTCGCCAACAGCGCGGGGCTCGGGTCGGCTGCTCCGTTCTGTGTCCGCCTGCTCCTGGCACTCACCGGCAAGGAAACGGTTCTCTTGGGAGAATGATTTCTGACCGAAATGAACGTCCAGCATTTCGTCACTGTCTGAACGCGTGGGGAGGCCAGGCAGGCTGAGAGCCCCGGCGCTAGAGGGACCGGCACACGCGGGGCTGAGCGGGGAATCGCCGGCGGGGCTGGGGACAGCCTCGGCTGGAGGTGGCACACGGATTCCAGCGGCTCCCGCTGCGTGTCCCCAGCTCACGGCAGCGCTGTTCAGGTCACATCAATGCAAATAATTTTATGCAGCTGCTCTCAACAGCGTGTTAGGGAAGGGCAAGAGCTCACCAGCAGGAGCGACCCATCACAGAGGCATGAATCAGAATCAGCACCAAGTCCAACCATTATCCCAGCACTGCCAAGCCCACCACTACCCTATGTCCCCAAATGCCACATCCTCACAGCTTTTAAATCCCTGCAGGGATGGTGACTCCCCCCACTGCCCTGGGCAGCTGTGCCAGGGCTGGCCAACCCTTTCAGTGAAGAAATTTCTTCCTGTTACATGCCTGGGCTAGTGCCACAGCACAAATGATTAATTGACAATCAGGGCAAATCCCCCCGAAGTCTTCCCCACTGATCCCAATAGAATTATAGTGGTATTTAAGTGATCAGTTACTCAAAACTATCTGACACAGTGCTGATTCCTGATGGGACTGGTGGGAATGTTGAGGTGCTCAGAAGATACCTCTGAAGGTTGGGTGAAGACACTTCAGTAAGGTGAACTCTCCTGTCGATATCAAGACCTCTCTGGCTGCGAGCTGGAGGCAAGAACTCGGAACCTACCAACCCAAATGTGAGAAATTAACTGGCTTTTTCAGCTTAATTTTTCTTGGGCAACTCATGGCTGATGGAGGGCAGGGATTAGACTGAATATCAGGAAGAAATTCTCCCCTCTAAGGGTGGGGAGGCCCTGGCACAGGGTGCCCAGAGAAGCTGTGGCTGCCCCTAGTGATGCTAAGACAATTTTTTGCCAATTCTTTTATATACCTTTTATATACATTTTATGTATCCTCAGCACTCCTAGCATGCATACTTGTAATTCCTTAAGTCTGATAACTTAGCACAGGCCCAGTATTCTGTGAGGCCGGGAGACCAAACATCCTAAAGGCCTCACTGTAGGAGGCCAGAAAACCCTCCACTACCTCGGGAAAACAGTCTCCTCTCTAGAACAGATCCTGTAAAGTGGAGATTTGGCCCATCCAGGGGGGAATTCCATGGATGGGGGAGTATCACAGCATCCATCCAGGCCTCCCATCCTTGTTAGATATGCTGATTTGTAAGGTCTATAAATTGTATCTGTGATCTGTCCTGTGTGTGCACTGTGGTGCATTCCACCTTGGTGAAGTGGTGCACCAGGAAGGATCCTTATTAAAATACTGAGGCAAAAAACCCTTAGCCCTGGCTGGCTCTCATTTTTTAAGACCAGGCAAAGGCATAGTTAGATCCCTGGAAGTGTCCAAGGCCAGGCTGGATGGGGCTTGGGGCAACCTGGCACAGCAGAAGGTGTCCCTGTCCATGGCAGGAGGTGGAACGAGATGGCCCTTAAGGTCTCTTCCAACTCAACCCATTTTATTATTCCATTATTCCAATAATTATTCCATTATACCATGATATCCCTTCCAAGCTTCAGTTTTTCCCCTGCACCATGTGCTTTTCCTTGGCAGGGCTGAAAGCCCCATCAGGCTCCTAGTGGAATACATTGTTTTCTCGTGAAATCCTAATGCCCCAGTCTAACTGGGATGTTGCTCTCCCTCTCTCCTCAGAGAACAGTGTCCTCTTTGGGTCTGGCTTTCTGGTCTTTTCTTTGGGTCTGGTCTTTCTGTGATGCTTGCAGCATGATCTCTCAGAGTGAGATCAGACAGGGCATCACAGCAGTGCTGTGCTCAGGGCATCCAAGTGCCCGTCCTGGGCATGGCATCTCCCGGTTTCCTTCCAAATTCTAATTCCCTTGCAGCTACACAACGACATTTCAGAATCATTTAGTGATATTTTCTCAGGGTTGGAACATTCAGAGCTTTCACCAAAATTCTCCACCCACCAAAGCCCCAGGAAGGTCTGTAAACTTGTGCAGCAGCAGGTGCTTCTCTTATTAGTCCAGAATTAAGTTTTCATCAAGCCCTGATTTTCTTTAGAGTCCTATTTATTATTGCTTAAAAATCACTTGAAAGTCTATGGGTGGGAAGCAATACAAAAGCATCTTTCATTATTCATTAAGGACAAGTGATTCGGGGCTTTTGGAAGGGAATAGAAAGCACACAGACTTTTCTGCATTTAAAACAATTATTTCTTATTAATAACCCTGCAGAAAGGTGCCCTGCGGAGATGTGCAGTTTGGTGTTTTGAAGTTTAGTCTCTTGATCACAAAAAGAGTTTTTCTTCCCCTGTGACATTCCTCAGCAGAGATCCTGGGAAATGTTTTGTCATTTTTATTTTTGAAAAATATTTAGGTGATTATTTTTGGAGGTGTCCCCTTCCTGGGGTGGATAATAATGTAGTGGTGATTGTGGAGATCAAGACCTGATCTCCATGAGAGTCTGTCATGAGAATAAAAAGCTGCAGCTACAGAGCAAAGCTGCAGCAGGTTTGGGAAGAGGATTGGGGAATTACGAGATCCCAGGAGAGCTCAGGTTGGAAGGGACACTGAGGGTCTCATTTTGAGGGTGCATTTCTCGGGTCATTGCTATGGCTATTAGGGCAGGTCCCAGGAAAGGCCCCTGAGGGATCTTACCCCTTGTAACTGGCACCCAGGTAGAGTCCAAGCTGTCCCTAATCTCCCTGGAGCCCAGGTCTCATCCAGCCTTTTCCAAGCCACCCGTCTGCACTGTGAGGTGCTGACTTGGAATGCCAGGATAACGGAGGAGACCACACCAAAGCACTTCCCAGCACCAAGGCACCTAGGTGGTGTGGGATTCCATGTGAGCAGCCACAGAAGATGCTCCTTATCAGCCTCATCCCAGGAAAAAGTGGATGGGTGTAGGAGAAGAGAATACAGGTGACCCTGGCCCTGATAAGTAACAGATGTGTTAATTACCCAATACAGCCTGGCCCCTGATTAGTCACAGCTACAGCCAATAGAGATAAATGTGATAAAAGGGAGTGGGGAGCATAAAGGAGGAGGAACTTTGAGGAAGAGGGAACAATGAAGAAGGATCATGGGGAGAGAGACTCACTGCTGAGTTAGTTGGGGGCTGCAGTTAGAGCCTGTTTTTGGAACCTGCAGTCATAGTCTTGCAAGGTAAAAGCCTGCAGTCAGAGTTTGCAAACTAATCCCTGCAGAGTGTAGCAGGAAATAACCAGCAGTCAGAGGCTGCAAGGGAATCCTACAGGAGGAGCTTGCTGCAGCCAGAGTGGGTGAATAGCTGGAGTCAGGATGGCTGAGCTGTAAAGAGGAATAAACCAGGACCCTTTTCATGCTGTGATAAACAAGAAGTCTTTGTCTTGCTCATTTCTACCTGCTAACAAGAGGGTTGCTGCAATAGGTGGGGACCTCCAACCTGCAGAGCTGAGGATCTGCTGCTCCAAGTCCCTTGGTCTGCCCTGAACAGTCACACTCTGAGGCTGAAGAATCACATAGAGCAATTTTGCTGAGGTCCCACTAGTGAGATGGAGCTCCAGGGCATGGCCCAGCTCCTCTGGCTGGGCCTTCCCAGAGGATCTGCCCCTCCAATCCTGAATAGGTGTCCTTGAGGCTGCAGACTGGGAAATTCAGAAGGCCCTGGAAGTCAGCAGAGGGCTGTGCACAGGCAGAGTGCCCCATCACCAGAGAAGGAGGCACTGGGAACCCATCAGAGCATCCACGTGGTGGGGAGCTGTTCCCACAGTCCCAGTGCCAGCAGAGTCTGTCTGTGCCTCAGATTCCCTCCCTGCCACCTCCTGTCTCTGCCTCCCTGCTTGGGAAAATGGGGCAAACCAGACTAGAGGTGACGTCTGTGGGGTCTGGGGGTGCCAGGCCAGCTGGAAAGGGAAGAATGTGGGGTCCTGCCAGGCTGGGAGAGCCTGGAGGGGTGTAAGAGGATGGCTGAGGTCATGAGCTGTTTGTTCAGCTGGGGAAGAAAAGACTGAGTTTAGATCCCATCAGGGTCTGCAGCTCCTCCCAAGGGGCAGCTCTGATCTCTGCTCTGTGACAGTGACAGGACCCAGGGAGCTGTGCCAGGGAGAGTCAGGCTGGATTTCAGGGAAAGGTTCTTCCCCAGAGGTGCTGGCACTGCCCAGGCTCCCCAGGGAATGGGCACGGCCCCGAGGCTGCCAGAGCTCCAGGAGCTGCCAGGGATGCCCAGGGTGGGATTTTGGGGTGTCTGTGCAGGGACAGGGGCTGGGCTGGGTGATCCTGGGGGTCCCTTCCAGCTCAGGACATTCTATCCTGTGATTCCATGAGAGCAGGGCTGAGGGCAGAGCCCCTGCTTGGGGAGCTCCTTGGGGCCGTGGTGCAGCTCCCAGAGCTCCTCTGAGGTGTCACTGCCTGCTGAAACATCCCAAAGAAAATGAGTTCACCTGTGGGACCCTTCCCTGGCTCCGGATTTGATAGTGGGACCCTGAGAAGATGACAGGTCCTTTTTATTCTTTTTACTGATATGTTTGTCCCAGACCCTGTGTGTGGCTGGATCCTTCAGGCGTTTCATCCTCTTGTCCTTCCCATCACCCTGTTTTCAATCTTCCACACTGGGTTTTTGTGCTGGGAGATAGAGAAATACCAGTAGATTTCTTTCCTCTTTTTTTTTTTTTCCCTGTTTTTAATGAATTTTTCATTTTGTTTCACTCATACAGAAAGAATAACAATGAAGCAACAGTGTCAACAGAGAAAGAATTTTCTCCAAAGTCACACCGTGGCCAATCTACAGCAGCAATAATAGATTTTGTGAATCCCACTGAAGGGAATCATAAGTGGAAGGGGTGGGGGGTGCAAATGAAAGGCTCTGAACTAATTTGTGCTTTCCACACCACGAAGCCCCATTCTAAGGAGCTGTTTAAAGAACAAGCAAAAATATAAAATAAAAAAAAGCACCCTGCCAAAGCAAATTTCTAATAGGAGAGGAGCAAGAAATACCCAGGTGCTTTGTGATGTTTAAAAAAATAAGTTCCCTAAAAAGGCAGCTTTCTCCATCTCCTGGGAGATGACCAGGATGCAGCAGGGGCTGGGATCACGTCTGGGCTGAACAGGCATTGGAGTTGGGCTGGATTTGCTGTGGTGCCAGACTCTGCTCTGCAGTGGCTGCCCCAGTAATGGCTCTGCTTCCCCGCCTGAGCCAGGTTCTCCTCTCATATTTGTTGTTCTTTGCAGGAGGTGTTAACACCAATTTATGAGCTCAGTGGGATGACAGAGCTGGGTGAGCAGCGCTGACCTTGGAACTCACCTCTCTCAGATTTCTTTTTCTACCCTATCTCAAAGTCAGTCTGAAAGCAATAAAGGGATGTTGGAAGGGGGGAGCTGGGGCTCATCCACTTCATGTTAAAGGAGGGAAAACTCTGTGAACATGAGCCCAAAAAGCAGGTGGCTGTATCCGTACTGCTGTTGTCTGGGGAAGCACTGCACGTTTCCCCTCAGCCTCCTGCCCGCAGGGACTCCTGCCAAAGAATCACAGGATCATGGAGCAGAATATCCTGAGCTGCAAGGAGCCCTCAGGATCATCCAGTGCAACTCCTGGGCCTGCCCAGGACACCCAACAATCCCACCCTGTGCCTGAAAGTGTTGTCCAAATGCTCCTGGAGCTCTGGCAGCCTTGGGACCACACCTACTGCCCTGTGTATATACCCAGGTGCCTTTTCTTACAGGATCTGCACACTGCATGCCGCTAAAAACAAAACCTATGCTTATTTTCTTTTGTTTTTCTTACTGTTACATCGAGGAAGTTGGAGATTTGCTGCTCACTCCACCTCACCAGGATATACAGCAGCTCACGGGGCCTCAATGAGAGGCACAAACAAGATTCTCTCTGAAAAGACAGAAGAACAATTAATGTGTTGGGGAAGGGAGAGGAAATAAAGAGTATTACTTCCAAAGATCATTAAAAATAAACCAATTTGCCGGAAGTGTGGTGGTTAAACAGCCCTGGCACAGGGTGCACAGAGAAGCTAGGGCTGCCCCTGGATCCCTGGAAGTTTCCAAGGCCAGGCTGGACGGGGCTTGGAGCAACCTGGGCTAGTGGAAGGTGGGGTTGGAACAAGCTGATATTTTGGTCTCTTAAAACACAACACATTCCATAATTCTATGATTTTTCTTCCTTAAAACAACACTTTGTCTGTCAAGGTACTTTTTGGCCCAGAAATGCTGCCCAGCTCCAGCAGTGCCATTGTTTATGAGCTACCAAGTGAAGGTGAGTGCTCTGGATGAGTGTCCTGAGGGAAAGCAGCAGGGACAGCGATCACACAGGGCCACACCTGCCCAGGTAGCTCCTTGTCCCTGGGACAAGCACCAATAGATCTGCCCCTGTCTGGGTAGCAGCAGCGTTTCCCAGATTGACATTTGTGCTGTTTGGTTCAAGTGCCTGACAAGGGAAGGAAGCACGAGAACGATAAAGACTAAATCTTATCTTAATAGCCTTTCATCATTAACTGTCTCCAGATTTATTTGTCACTGAAGGAAGGAGGGAGCCAGGCACCCCTGGGGTGAGCCCAGGCAGGTTCCTGCCTTTCCCTGTGATTTCCATCAGTGAGGTCTGGCTCTGTGGTTTGTTTTTTCAACATGTGCACCGACTGTAGGGACCCTGTCCACGTGCTGCTCCCACCATTTGATGGCTCTTGGCCTCCAGGTCCTTCTCCTCTGGGATCCCCCTGGGATGGCAGTCCCGTGGTGAGGCAGAGGCAGGGACCAGCTCCTTGTCCCAGGCTGCTCCAGGGAAAAGGGAGAAGTGGGGGCTGTCCCAGCTGGAAAAGGAGAACACTGAGGAGCAGGATCATTCTATTCCCCATCAGGATGCTTCCCACTGCCATGCCATGCTTCAGGAGAGGGATGTGGATGTACTCCAACAATGCTTTTCTTTCATAGCACTTCCCTGCCTTCCTGTGCCACCAGACAGATACCTGTCTGGTAAAACCTGGTGTTGCAAAGGATTTCTTACCTGGGAAAGCTGACAAAACCCTGCAGCTCCCGTGGGTGTGCATTGATAAATGGGTCCACCACCATGGGAGCTGCTGGGGAGTGGGGGAAGGACCAAACCTTCACCTGAACAGGGAGGAGAAATGTGGGGCACTGGGTGAGGGAGAGGAGGGGTCTGGCAGCAGGGACAGGGTGCTACACCTGAGCCCAGTGCCCCTGCCTGGCTGCCAGGGCCTGTGCTGATGGCAGGAAAACAGCAGCTAAAAGTGAAAAATTCAAAGTGGCTTGGGAAACAGATCAATCCCTTTGCAAACCCAGCCAGTGCCTCCCAAACCATGTGGTATTTCTGGCCGCTGGAAGCGTGGGATCATTTCTTAGGCAGATCTTAATTTGTGTGTCCTTTAGCACTTTTCCCAAAAAAGCCCCAAAAGGAGAATTTCTGCTGCAGTTGCTATCCAGGAGTCCCCATTCTTAGCTGGAGCACATCCACTTCCCTGAGACCTGCTGTCATTAGGTGCCCAGGCAGAAATCCCACAGAAATGCTTTAATTAAAACGGACATTAAGAGCTCACTCATTCAAGCCAAAGAACATTAGGAGGAATTTAAATGAAGAGATTTTTAAATCTGTGACATTTGTTCTAATGAGAAAACACTTTCTAATCCTAAGTGTCTCTTAATTCAAAACAGATTGGAAGGACTGCAAGTGAAAACATTTTTTTTTTTCCTCCCAAAAACACGTCCTGTAATTAGTAGACCTAAGTGGCAAATACCATTTGTCTTTTCCCTACTGCTTCCACATCAGCTTGGAAGCAGGAGGTGAAAAGCTGCCTATGAATGCACCCACACGTGTCTGCATTTTACGTTAGGACAGGTAAAAAAACTCCTGGAAATTTCCACCACATCAATCCCAGCATCTGGGGGGAAACCAAGACGGAGGATGCAGGATGCTCCTGATCCATCTAATGAAAGGGATATTGCTGCAGCCAGGGGCTGGATGCTGAGGAGGGACAGGGAGGCAATCTGTTTGCAATAGAGGAAAAACATCCAGTGATTTGCCAGGGTGGGACTATTTTCATCTGCAAACACTGAGATAATGAAATGTAAAATAACAGCAGACACAAAAGTGTGAAGCCTCAAATGAGAGTAACTTGGGGATGAAGCAAACACTTTCGGGGGGGTTAGACAGGTGTTAGAGAGGTGAAATACAATCCCTTCCCTTTTGTTTTAATCATGGAAGTGTTGGCAGGAGAACTGGAGGCTCCTTAGTTTTTCACAAATGAAAGTCCTGCACGGTGGAAGGTGACATGTCCTGCTCCTCCCTCGACTGTCTTTTATTTGGGAATATTGCCCTCAGCATAAAACAGTAAGGCAGAAAATGTGCTGGGTACTGCTGCAACATTTTGAGAATCCCAGATATCCACAGATTGTCAGGATTTTATCCTTTTCCCTGGGAAAAAAGAGATTTGATTGTACCAACAGAAATCCCTACAATGTCAGCAGTCCATCAGCTCTCCCTGTCCCTGTGTGCCGGGACAGTGACCTGGTGGTGACAGCTCATCCTGGCCCAGGGCTGAGCAAGATCCTCTCTGCTCGGGGCCCTCCCAGGCAGGGCAGGGCTGCTTCACAAACAGAGCCTCCTCCCTGAGCCAGAGCCTGGATTTGGGAATGAGGACACAGTGTTCTGGTGCCTCCAGCAAACTGGACAGGCATCAGCCAGGATCCAGCCTCCCACCTCCTTCAGATTTTGCAGAAGTTGGCTCCAGAGCTGAAATTCACCATCAGCCTTACTCCTCCAACGGGATAAACAACAGGATCTGGATACAAACGCCCAAAGTCTGGATCAGGATGTTTGTGGCATGTATCCACCTTTAGGTCCATGCACAGCATTAACTTCCCTAACAAAGAACGTGGCTGCAGATGACATGGTCCTATTTAAAATCCAGATCTGCCTGGTTGCTGTACTGGAGGGGATGGTGGTGCCAGGGGATCAGGTTTGCCTTGTTTCCTGTGGCTCACTGTAAATCCACGAGCACAAATTACAGCAAAATTCCCAGAAAAACACCTACTTTTAAGCTTGTATCAGTAACCCTGTGAAAGTGTCTTTGTGTTCATCCTACTTTGGAAACATGAAACACTTTCCCTAAGAGTCCAATTAAACCAACTTGGGCTTTAAAGCTTGGGCACTCAGAGCCATCTTCTTGAAAGAATAATCCTGAGCTGGCATCAATGGATACAAATCAATGAAGATCAAGAGACTGACACTTGGTTATGCTTACTGACAACCCAACTTAGATCTTAGTAAATCATCTCAAATACTGTGCAAAAACTCAGAGCTGTTCTGAAACCCTGCAAACACAGAGACAGAAAATACATCCCTTATTTTGGGGGAATTCATTTGCTGGAAATATGGAGTTCCTCTGGATGCAGAATTTGAAAACATAAAGCATTTAAAGCAATTTGCCAGTTTTGAAATTGGGTCTCTTAATCCTGACTGTCCCCTCTGAGATCCCATCTGCGTCTTCAGGTGGTTTTGTAGCTGTTCTAATCCATCCTCCTCCTCCTCCTCCTGCTTTGACTCGTCACCATGGATGACCCACCATGAATAAAAGATTAGGATGTGCCAGATTCAAACAAAACCTTTGCTTCTGGGGTCAGTGCTCCAGCTCCTGAGCTGCAGGACAGGGAGGCAGAGGAGCCCAGAGGTTCAGCTCTGATCTGGATCGTGTGGATGCACTTCCAGTCACCTCCTGCTGCAGGATGAGAAAATAATGCTTCATCTGTGAGACCTAACAGGGCCCATGCTGTGAAGGCTGTCACTTCTGGGTCTGTTTTCAAGGAGATAACAGGACCTGTCACCTGCAAGTGCACAGGAAGAGGGATGAAGGCTACAGATGATGGGTAAAGGCTCTAATGATGACCAAAGGGAAAAAAATAGGATCTAAACTTTGAATTTCTACTCAGGATTTCATGGCCCATTCTGCTCCAACCCTACACCTGAATGCATGGAAGGGGTCACCATGTGCCAAAGTGGTGCTGGGCAGATCCTCTCCTTGGATGGCTGGTACTGTCAGTGGGGTTTTGCTCAGTTGTTGCCACATTGAGAACTTGGACAGGCTTCAACTTGGTTCAGCTTCCAGGGCAGCAGTGAGAGGAAGGTGCTGATCTCCTCTTTCAGGTGATACCTGAAAGGAGATGGAATGAAGCTGTGTCAGGGAAGGTTCAGGTGGGACATTGGGAAATGTTCTTCCCCCACAGGGTGGTTGGTCCCTGGAATGGGTTCTCCAGGGAAATAAATGGTCATGGCAGAGCCTGCCAGAGCTCAAGGAGCACCTGGACAATGCTCTTAATTCTCTGTTTAGTTCTGGGTGTTCCTGTGAGGAGAAGGGAGTTGCTGATCCTTGTGGGTCCCTTCCAGCTTGAGACAATCTGAGACTGTATGAAACTCCTGAAAAGCACCTGCCCAAGAAACCTGCCTTGAGGAGAAGGGATTGAGAGGTGTTTAGGTCCCTTTGCCTGACCCTCCTGATGGTTAATCTCCCTTTTAAACACCTGCCTTGATTCCTCCAGAATGTTCATCTCCCTGCTATGCTGAAGTGGCCTCCAGCACCCGCCTTTTCCCTCTGAGAGCATTTCCCCCCCAAGCAGATGCCCCACGAGCATGGACACCACCCAAACCCACAGGCCATTACAGCCCCCACTTCAGAGCACTTCTCCCATTTTTAGGTCATTCCTGGGCTCTTCTCCAGGCACAATCTCCCCTCCAAAAGCCTTTTAATCCCCCAGCATTGGTGCTGGGCCTGGTGCTGCTTGGAGAGCTGTGCACAAACAAACCCAGCCTGACTGCTCTCCTGCTGAAACTCCCAGGGATCACACTGTGAGGAGATAAGAACTGATTTTGAACAAAGTGATTTCTTATCAGCTGGAGGTCCGATTCTGTGGTCTGATACTTTCTCTGGCAGCAGCTGCACGGAAATACCGGGACAGCTTAGGGGCTGTGGTGGCACTCAAAACAAACAGGGATGGCAGAACTGGGTCTGCTGAAGGAAGACATAAATGAAATTCACCTTCCAGCATTCACTGCAAGTGAAGCTGATCTGCATTTCTTATACCAAGCAAAGGCTACAGCTCAGATGCTAATTTTATCTTGCTGGCTTTGTACTGTCCTTGATCTTCAAGAGAATTCAAAATAACATGGAGCAAATGTATAACTAAGTCATTTTAAAGAAGGAACTGCAAAGTGCATAACTCTGCTCAAGGGGAAACAGCTTCTCTGCTAAACACGGAGTATGAAATCAGATCATGCTGGCAGACTGAACAAATGGGCTCTTTACTCCTCATCCTCACAGCGGGGCTCTTAGGGAGCTCGTTTCCATCTGCCCTACAAACCCATCCCGGTGGGAATGTGCAGGAAAGCCAAGCCCACCCTCGCCCCCTCATGGCTTGTGACAGATTGTGACCCTGCCCCGACACAGCTTCATTCCATCTCCTTGTTTGGCATCACCTGGAAGTGGAGATCAGCACCTTCCCCTCCACTGCTGCCCTTGAAGTTAAGCGAGGTTTAAGCCTATCCAAGTTCTTAATGTGACATCAACTGAGCAAAATCCCTTTGCTGAGCAGACAGAGGTGATTGATGACACCAGGAGCACTTCGTGTAACCACTGGGCACAATTATTGCAAGGGATCCTCTTCACTGGTGTGAGCACCCAGCCCTGGTGCTGGGGCAGGCAGGGCTGCTCCTGTCTCCAAAGGCAGGCAGACACCTTTGGGAGAGTCCCAGCAGTGCCAGGAGAGGAGGAGTGGGGACACAGACAGTGTGTGCTGGCCTGCCTGGGGGCATTTGCATGGGGAGGGGAAGCACAAGCCCAGGAGAGCTGGGCCGGTGTGCTTGAAGCCTTGCCAAGCTGCCAGTGCAGCCCCCAGGGTCAAGGGCTGGGCTCCCCTCCCTCTGCAGGGCTCCAGCTGAGGCAGGAGCTGAGCAGGAGCTCCAGGGCTCCATGCTCTGGTCCCAGGAGCAGGATCAATCTGTGAAACTCACTGTCCAGATACACTTGCTGGGAAGGTCCTCAAGGCTTTAGGGGAACAGCATGGGCTGGTACAGCTGTACCTGGCTGGGAAGCAGGCAGAGGTCACCTCAGGGGTCACCTCAGGGCAGGGGACATCCTTATCCCTCGGTGCAGGAATAAGGAGGGCTCAGACAGCAGCCCTCCCACCCAGACTCGGCTCCCCAGGGCAGTGCCTGCCACCGAGGAATACTGAACAATTCCCTGGGGAAAGCAAATGCTTCCTTCTAGGCTGCTCTCCAGCCACGGGCCCAGCTTATCCCCACCCCAAATGTCAGGTTACAGGTGAGCTGGGGGAGAGCCTGCTGTGCCCCTTCCCAGGAGCAGCCACAGCTCTCCCACCACCATCCCCAAATTATTGTCTTAGTCTGTCCCAGGCAGAGCTGTCTGGCACAGAGCAAAAAGGAGATTTCTCCATGTGACAGGGAAACATTCTTGTCTTCCACTGGTACCAAACCCCAGAGAAGTCCCTGTTTTCCAGGTGAGAGGTGCAGGGGCTCTGGAATGATGCTGCAGAGCTGTCACAGGCCTGGGAAGGGGCAGGAAATCCGTGGGCAGACAATTCCCACTGCAAGGATGTTGTGGGGATACCTGGACACACCCTACATGTCTTTTCCAATCCCTATGAAGCAAAAAAGGAGAAAAAATGCGTGTCAGGTCAGAGGAGCACCCACCATGACAGGATGGAGGGCAGGCTCCAGAGAGCTCCTCCGGAGGAGCTCAGAGGAGAGAGATGGATGTTCTTTCTCACCACTCTCCATGTTCACCTCCCCACGTATCAGGGCACAGGGTGGAATTCCTGGGGTGTCCTGTGCAGGGCCAGGAGTTGGACTGGATGATCCATTTGGGTTCCTTCCAGCTCAGGATATTTTGTGATTCTCTGAGGTTATTTGGCCATCATCCTTCCTCCTCAGCCAGGGTTGGAGTCTCACAGCCTCATCACATCTGCTCCTTCAGGACTGGTCAGGACATATCCTTGTGAAGGTGAGTACAAGGAAGGGTTTAACCTGAGGGCACCACAACCTAATCCCCCACCCCTGCAGAGATGAAGACATCAACTGGACACAGTGGAAGCAGGACATCTGCCAGGGAGTTTAGACTCTGCTCCCTGCCTGTATTTTTTTCCAGTTTGAGATAGATAAAGTGAAAAAAAAAAAACCCCAAAACCCCAAAAAACTGGAGAAGCAGCTGAATTGAAAATAAGAAATGAGCTGAAGTATTTGTTTTCTTTGGTTTGATTTAATGCTCCTTGGAATAAAGCAGTGAGAAGCAGACGCTCTGTTCCTGAACTCCTCGTGCCAGCCCCACTGCTCTGCCCTGCACTGTGCTCTCCTATGATCCCTGCCCATGGGCTGGGACCCTGCACACAAATGCTGAAGGTGAACGATGAGAGGTGCTGAACCTTTCTCTTTTTTGAGCACATTTGGCCTCAAATCCCTTTCTCCACCCTCTCTGTGCTTTCATTAAGTGTTTTCCTTATTTCCAGAGCAGGTGCTCGCTCCTGTTCTTAATGAACCTCTCTGCTCACTTGTCAACAAGCCCTTTATTAGCTCCACAAGCATGTGCTTGTTTCTATTTATACCTTTTCCATATCAATATTTGAAAGCACACTCCCCTACGCTGCATTCCTTCTCTGTGCCCTTTTCCATCCCTGCCGCCTCTTTCCCACCTCTGCTTTCTCTCCCAGGCTCATCCAGGCTCATTTAAATCGAACCCAGAGTTTTCATTTCCTTTGTTGGCCTGAATTAAATAATTGGGAACTTTGTTTCTGAATGATTTGCATTCACAGACATCTCCATATCCCTGCAGAGGTGTCATCCTCTATGTGAGCTTGAAATAGGTGGGAAGTGAACCCCTAAATCCTCCAGGTGTTCTTCTGGGTGCCTGCTGTCCACCTGGTTTGGAGATAGCTACACCCCTAATTTTTTACTGGATTTATAGGGATGGAACACCTTTCCTAGGAGGAGAGGCTGAGAGAATTTGCCTTGTTTGGCCTGGAGGAGAGAAGGCTTTGGGGTGGTCTAATTGTGGCCTTTCCAGTGCCTAAAGAGGCTCCAGGAGAGCTGGAGAGGGACTTTGGACAAAGTCTGGAATAACAGGACACAGGGAATGGCTTCCCACTGCCAGAGGGCAGGGATGGATGGGAGATTGGGCAGGAATTATTCCCTGTGAGGGTGGGGAGGCCCTGGCACAGGGTGCCCAGGGAAGCTGTGGCTGCCCCTGGATCCCTGGCAGTGTCCAAGGCCAGGTTGGACACTGGGGCTTGGAGCAGCCTGGGACAGCGGAAGGTGTCCCTGCCCATGGCAGGGAGTAGAATGGGATGAGCCTTGAGGATCCTTCCAGCCCAAACCATTCCATGACTGTGCTGCTGCACCTTGTGTTCTAAATTCTCATCTCATTAATACCAGGAATTACAGTTCTTTTGTGGCAACCTGTGAAAACAGGAGCTGCTTCCCCTCTCCCACCAGCTGTATCCAGGGACAAGACTTCAGCTCCTTCACCACAAGTGCTGGGAGTAGCTTTGTAATGTAAATAGGCACTTCTGGTATTTTTAACGAGCACCTGCTTTATCCCTCTGCCTAATGAGAGCCTGGACAGAAATGCAGTGAAAGCACACGAAGGTAAGACTGCCATTTAAGCTAATTAACAGCAAATTAAATTAAACTGACACACACATATATTTTGGGCTCCTGCATCTAACAGGAGGCAATGCTGCAGAGGTTTCATTATTCTCATTTCCCATCACCTGCTTTTTTCCCCCCCAGCACCTTCCTACCCAATTACCTGGGGAAGGGAAAGGGAGAAAGATACTAAAGCCAATAAGATAATTCTCATTTACATAAAATTTTTTTCTGTGTTGTGTTTAATAGTCTTCGAGTAACTGCAGAAGAATATATAGTCCATTCTTTAAAAAGCTCCAGTGCACTAATTGAAATTAAATTACATGGAACCCAGTGCCTGGCTCCTGCTCATTGGCAGATAATATGCAAGCCCCAGCTTTATGTGTTATTTTTAATATTGATGGATGAAGCACTGGAGTCAGCACAGAGCCACCTCCCAGGTGCAATCCCCCTTCCTCCAGCTGTAGGGGAGCCTACACCGATGGTTTTCTCCCCATGAACATTCCTCATGTGCTGCAGGCAGGGCTGGGATCCCTTGGCATTCCGGACATCCAGCACTGCAGCTTTTGGTCCCTCTTTGCTGCATTAACCCTGGCTAACGCAACCGCAGCCTTTCCTTCACGTTCCTTTGCTTCTCTCACAGCTCGATTAATCCCTCGGGGGGACGCTGCCGTCGCAAACAAGATTTAAGGGAATTTAACGCCAAGTTGGCGGGGCTAGAAAGTGAAAGTCTGGTGTTCCCTGGAAGAGGCAAAGCACCAGCACCTGCTGGCCCTCCTGCCCGGGAGCTGCTGGGGCTGCAGCGTGTGTGGAGCTCGCCGCTCACCTTCTCAAGGAGCTGCTAACAAGGGAGCCAATTAGTGCCAGTTGTGATGGGAGCGCTTTTTCCTCCAGGAGCGGGATTGAAACCTTTCCTTCGTTTTGCACCGGCAGAGGAACACAAAATGTTCAAGCATGGATAAAATCCGCAAGTTCTGAGGGTTTAGGGTACCCCCGTGGATTTTTATTCTTTGTTTCACACTTGCGGCTTTCATTAAAAAGTAAAACCAAACCAAAAACCAAAAAAAAAAAAAAAAAAAGAACAAAAAAAACCAAAACCCCCAAAAAACCCCAAACAACCAACCAAACAAAAAACCAAGAAAACCCCCCAAGACACAAAAACCAAAACAAAACGAAAACAAAAAAACAGAAACAACAACAACAAAAAAAAACAAACCCACAACAACAACCAAACAAACAAACAAAACAGAGAGAGGAAAAAGAGCAAGGTTTTTTTCCCTTTTGATGATGAAACTAATTCTCCTCAACTAAACTAATACCAGGCTTTCTTGAATGACTCATGTTGAAATGGTCCCTTGGTGATCTGGGACCTTGGAACAAGGAGTTGCCGAGGCTGGACACCATTCCCTGCTGCTGGGGGTTCCAGTGACAGCCTGGCAGCCCCTGCCAGCCCCTGCCAACCCCCCAGCCCTTGTGACATTTCCCACACGGAGCAGGAGAGCCAAGGAGCTCTGTGCTCCTGTCCCCCAGCTCTGTAAGATGCAGAGGGAACAGAGATGCAGAGCACCTCCACTTCTGTCCCAGGGGGCCCAGCAGGTTCTCCCAAGGGGTGCCTGGTGCTCAGTTCCATCCCATTCCAATGTGGGAAGGGCTCTGAGCTGCTTCTCTGCCCTTTGCTTGGACCTCTACAGGGTTAAAGAGAAGATAAATGGTCATCTCCCTCCAGGACCTGTTTTCTCAGCTGGAGATAGACTTTTGGATGATGCAGAAGGTCCCCTGAAGCTGTGCAGAACAGTCCCAGAGGAGGGTTAACACCACCCCGAGTTCTGCCAGAGGTTCTGCAGCTCTGAGCAGCTCCATGCAGTTCCCATCCCAAGGCTTGGGAGCATCACCACTGCCTTGAAGAAGGCTGGACCTCGTTTAGATCACTCAGTCCTGCCCTAAACACTAAAGATCTTCTGGAGGGATGAAGTTTCCTTTCAAAGGAGCCATCAAACACAGCTCACACCCCAACAGGAAAGGATCATCTTCCAGCGAGGTAAATGGGAATGCAGGCTCCCCCCTGTGCATCAGATGAGTCACCAGGAAAATGTTCCTGAAACGTCCTGTCAAACAGACTTTGCATTAAAGGCAGCATCAGAAGGCAGAAAGTGTTTTTCTCAGGACATTTATTAAGTCCTGCAGCTAATTAATCCAAGCATTTACAAAAGAAATGCTTGACAATACACAGAGTTCAGCCGAGTTCAGGGAATGAAAGCAAATATCAGATCAGGGAACCTGCACATCTCCTTTGGTCCGTGACAGATCTCCTTAGCAGCAAATCCCAGCAAGAAACCTCTCTGGTTTTCCCCTCCAGTCAAATCCTTTGTGTCAAACTCTGTTTTTAATTCAGCCCACTGAGCTCGTGAGGATGAAAACCCCATGCAAGGACCCCGGGTTCTGTACCCTGCTTTTCATGGGAATGTACTGGGGAAAGATCACCCAGTGCAGTTGGAGGTGCAGAACATTGGAGTGCCGAGGAAACACCACAGAACTTCCTCCTCAAACACACAGAAGTTGTGCTTGGATACCTCACAGGTACCTTAGGAGCCTGGCTTGTTTGCAGCTCTCCAGGTCTTCAACTTTCCCATTTTTGAAAATGAGGATTATATTTTCTTTTTTTCCCAGTCATCAGGAACTTCACCTGGCTGCCACAATTTTTCAAACATGATGGACAGTGGATTAGGAACTCTATCTGCCAGGTCCCTCGGTGGTTCCTTGGAGGAGTTGATTCCTGGATTTGAACTGAAAGGGGTGAAATTTAGGCTAAATATTGGGATAGCAACATGTGGATAAGGATAAAAACATCCTGGGAGCAAATTGACACTGGGCTTGGAGGAGAAAGAAGAAAGAGAGGCTGTAACAGAAAGAAAAGAAGAAGCTGGTGGCTTAAGAAAAAGCAGCAGCCACCAGTGTAATCCCAGAGCTCAGACTCCATGGGATCAACAGGACTGCCCCTCACTTTCTGCACCAAACAGGACTGTGCCCTACCTGGGTCTTTTCCAGAGGGGAATTCACAGTCCTATTACATTAATTGTTAGTTCCCTGGTTGTATGGAGCTTCTGTAGGTTCAGTAATTTTTATAGCTGTGAATTGCAACTTTGGTCACTGAACGAGGCCATTTACAGAGTTGTGGCTGGACTGTGTGGGATTTGAAAGCTGAGCAGACAGGGGGACAGCAGGAAGGATTACACAGACTCTGCCTCTTCATGAAGACACAGGCAGGAGGTCCCCTTGGAGCTTCCAGTGAAGAAGGAAAAGCAAAGCCTTACTCTAATAAACTCAAATTCAGCACTGACACCATTGTGGGGTTTTGAGCTACTAAATCTCTCTTTTTTAGCTTCCCAGGAACACACAATCACATACAACATTTGCTTGAGGAAACACTGGCTTCCCATTCTCAGCAGCAGAGTAAATATAGCAAAGATGCATTGGAAAAAATACCAGTCAGCTGCTGAATGGATTTCAGAATGAATTCATCCAGCCTTGCCCTGCAGAAGCTCAGGGATGTTGGCCAGCACACTCACCTGGCATGTACAGTGTGACTCCCTGGGGCAAGGGGAGGTGTCAGACAGACCCTGAGGTCAGCAGTCAGTGCTGGCAGGGCTCTGGCTGTGCAGGGCTGTACTTTACACTGTTATTAACACACGAGGCTCATTTCACCTTCCCTGTCCAGTTTAGCCGGGAGCCAGGATCACCTGAATGACCTGAGGGCTGCCACGGCCTTTTACACCAGCTCTGCATAGAGACCTCAACAGATGGGGAGGTAAGGGACAGAGTGGAAATCAAATTATTCCATGTAGCCTAATTATTTCATAATAACATCTTTAATGCATCTGAGAAGCTTGGAAGGATTCCTTTCATGCCTAATTGCAAGGCTTTCTGAGAAAGCAATCACTGCTCAGAGGTATTTTCCAAGGATTTTTCTGTCTTCTGCCTTTGTAACATCAGTCAAGCAAACCACTACTGAGCAGTCTCTGTAGTCTGGCTCCCTTTTTAACCTCTCCTGTAAAACCTTTGGATATTATTATCCTTTCCCTATTTGTTCATGTCTTATGAGTGCAGATGCTTATTTGGGGCTTGCATTAGTGCACTCACCAAACAAAGAGGAGACATGAAAGGAGCAGAGAGAACAGTTAGGTTGAAAGTCCCTGGGATCAGCTAGCTTGGAAGTTATTTGTTACCAAAGGAGGATCCCCCTTTCATCTGCCTTCACCTGGCAGCGCCGGGAGGAGCAGGGCAGGGATGCAGCCCTGCAGGAGTGAGGAGTATCTGCAAACAGCCCCAGCCCGTGTGGGGAAAAGGCTCCCTCAGGGTGTGCTGGAACGCTCCAGCCCGGGGCTGCAGCTCTGCAAAGGCTCACGCTGAGCAGAGGCTTTTTCACCGTGTCACACACTGCCCACGGCTTCCAGGGGAGTCGGGGTAATTCCTGTGCTGGGCTCAGGGGCAAGCACAGACCCCCCAAACAAACACAGCTCCCCAAAGAGAGATCCTCAAACACAGATCCCGATAGATCCTCAAACACAGCCCCCCAAACAAACAAAACTCCCCCAAACACAGCCCTTCCAAACACAGCCCCCCTAAACAAACACAGCCTCCCCCCAAACACAGCTCCTCAAACACAGCTCCCCAAACAAACACAGCCCACCAGTTTCATGCCTCTAACACAGTTCCCAAACACAGCCCAAACAGGCACAGCCCGTCAAACAAGCACAGGCCCCCCAAACAAATCCAGATCGCCTAAACATAGCCCACTCAAACAGAGCCCACTCAAACACAGACCCCAAACAAACACTGACCCCAAACAAACACAGCCCCCCAGCAGCTGCTTCCTGGCACCCCTTGCCAGCCCAGACCACCTGAGAGAAGGGAAAAGCAGCTTCCCCTGGTGCTCAGGTCACCCAGCACAAGGCTGGAGGCACAGGGAGAGCGGGGCTGTGGGACCACCCCCCAGAGAGCCAGGACATGTTGTTCTCCATCCCTCCTGCCAGAGTGGCTTCACAGACCTCCTGGGAGTAAACACACAGCAACTGTGACCTTTGGAAGTGATCTTCCACTGAGAAATAGTTCTGTCTAATCACACCACCATTACTGGTTCAGAATAAACTCGTTGCCTCAGCGGTCAGTGGGAGCTGGACACAGCGGCTCCAGCTTTGCTCCAGCTGTTCCTGTGGTCCTGATCCCAGAGATACCCTTTGTGTGCAGGCCAGGCCCAATTTAAACAGGACTAAAGGAGACAGGGTTGCTTTGTCTTACATTTCTGGTGTCTCAGGGGACATTAATTCCCCTCCCAACCAGCTTAATTTCCTTTCATTTTGTCTGGAAACCAGCCCATGGCTCATCAAAGTGTTTCATGATCACTCCTCAAAGTATTTCAAGAGCCACTGCTCCAGCTGAGTCAGAAGTACCCAAAGAGCTTCTCTTCACACCTGACCTGTTTGTTCTCCCCCTTCATGTCTGCAGAGTAACCTGGGGATGATGTTCAGTTGTGGTACCAGCAGAAGGTCCCTTGTTACCACATGAAACCTCACCCTCCATCACATATGGACCATAAATCCTTGCTGGGTTCCCTGGTGAGAGAGGAGAACAGAGTTAGATTTGCCTGTGGGTGTTGGTCTGGGTGAGGGACATTATTATTCTCCATAATTGGTTTTGTTATATGTTATATATATTTAATATAATTGCTTCAATATGGCTTCAAAACCATTGCACTGTTATACTGATAGTTATAACTCCTGTCCAGTGTAGTAAATAATTCTGATTGAGATCTTTTAGTCTAATCATTATCATCATTAATAATTTATGTAAACATATGTGGTTTGCCATCCTCATTCCTGCAGGTCAAAGGTTCAATTACACCTGTATAATCTTTTAAACTCCCCTGAGAGGGAGTTTAGAAAGCAAGGAGGGTCCTTGCTGTACCTCCTGACTCAGTGGGAGGATCTCCCTGAAAAACTCTGTCTGAAGCTCCCACTCTGCCCAGGACACTCTGGAAAAGTGGGGATGGTGGGGATTTGCTCCTGCTGAGGTGGGGAGGAAGCACCAGGAATCACGGCCTCTCTCTGATAACCCTTGTGCATTTAATGTCCAACCCTACAGTAACAAGTCAGGCATCACTTTCCCAGCTACATTTTGTTCTGTCATTCTGGGAAGATAAAAGAGCAAAGGCAAAGGCAAGAAAAAGGGAAAGAAAAAAAAAAAAAAAAAGAATCAGAAGAGTGATGAACCCACACTGGTAATGGCCCCTGCACAAAAGCCAGGGAGGTTTGCTCTCTTATCAGGCAGCATCAGCCTGCTGTGCTGCTGCAGGACACGGAGATGTCAGCCCATTTAGATTTCCTTTTGATCTGGTAAACAGGCACCAGATCTGCTGCACGAGGTGTCTGTCACACACAATCCTCAGCTGGCACCTGCAGCACCTCTGTGAAACTGCACACGGAGAGATGTGAGCAGCTTCAGGCTCTTACAGACACAGGCTCAGGAAGCCCTGGGAAGTGTTCCTTTGGGAATAAACACAGGAGTAGCACTGGTTTGAATTTGATGAGTGTCTGTTAATACTCTTTCCATTCTCCATCACACTGAACAGGTTTGCTGGCCATAAGATCACAGGTCAGGTGCAGGAGGAGCGTCCCTGGGGACAGTCATTGCTTTCAGAGCCCACACTTCTCATTCTCTGGGCTTTCCAAGTGCTTCTGCTCTAAAACCCAAAGGGAAGGGGGGTTTTCTTCAGGATTTCTCCTTTCTTGTTTATCTGTTCATTTTAGCTTGGGAAGGAGGCAGATTCTTCTCATTTGTGCTGTGAATAGAAAGCAAACCAAGGTTTCTCAGGTCTCCATTTGGCAGGGAATGGTGTCAGTGCCAGCCTCCCAGCCAAGAGCACTCAAATACACCCCAAATGATAATTCCACACCTCCTACATGACACCGACATCACAAGAGCTTGCTGGCCCTAAAGCAGGAGGGAGGAGTTGTTGCCAGACTTTGAACTTTTAGCCACAACCTCAAGACCTCTCATTTGTTCAGGAGAAGCTTCCCATACTCCCAAGGAAAACTCACCTGGCATGCTTTTGTTGGTCCTGTCAGTATGACCCCGACACTCACACATTGCCCAGAAGCTGAAATAGCACAAGGAGCAGAATTACACGTAAGGGCATGAACATGGAGCTGTTACGTGATAAATCAAAGCATTCAGTCATGAGGCCAGAAACATTTACATCAGAGGGAGCTCAGAATAGAAGTGAGGCAATGAAGATTTTGGCCATTGGAGTACCAGAAAGGGCCACCAGCCCTGGTATTTCCATGATTTTCACAGCCAGGCCTTGGTATCTTTGTTGTGACCCTACAGTCAAAGCACTTTGCAGGGACTCTTTTCCTACAAGTCCATCAAGGGCTTTGCTGGCCCAGCTCCAGGAGAGGAGAGCCACCAGATCTGGTTTTGGAGAACACACGGTTGAGCAAGATCTGTGCAAAGCTCCCCACTTATATCAGTGTCATTCTCCACCTTGATAACAACTAAAAATAAAGTGCTGCAATAATCAACTAGATTGACTAAGACAGATGCTGCTTTTAACATGTGTACTGTAATTAACTTACAGAGGGCTAGAAAGCTCCATCTCAGCTTCTTCCCACAGTGGAGGAAGTTTGCCTTTCTAATAATAGGAGCTGGTAACACATGTTGAATTATAAAGTAATGAAAGTTGGTTTTGGCAGGAACAATCCAGATTTGTCGTGCTTCCATTTAATTTCCAAGTCTGACAGGCGCTCCGCTCCCAACGGACCCGCTGCTTTTCCTGGAGCTCCTGCTGAATTTCTTTTCTCTGGCATAAGGTAGGGCACGAACCCTTGGCAGGAGGAGGGGGATGTGTCTGCGGTGCCCTCCTGACAATGCCGTGCTGACTTTCTCTCACATGCCCGATGGTTTGCACACACTCGTTAGCGCCGCACACCCCTCACACACGCCGTGTGCACACCCACACAAAACCTGGCCCAGCCACAAGCTGTGCTTCCCTCGGGCTGGCCTCACCCTGAACTGCCACAGATGGGATCACACAGCACTGTGTGAGCAGCGGAGAAAAGATGTTCCCCTGCCCTCTCCCATTTTCCAGCCTGCACACGGGTGTGGTGCCGGGTCCTTCCCTGCCTCGGGCTGCTGCTGACACTCGGCCATTGTGCTGGGACACAGCCCCGGCTGGAAATGTCACTGAGCACCTCCTGGGCCAGAACTTCCCTCACAAATTCCGTCCTGGGCCCGGTTTTCAGAACTTCCCTCACAAATTCCGTCCTGGGCCCGGTTTTCAGAACTTCCCTCACAAATTCCGTCCTGGGCCCGGTTTTCAGAACTTCCCTCACAAATTCCGTCCTGGGCCCGGTTTTCAGAACTTCCCTCACAAATTCCCTCCTGGGCCTGGTTTTCAGAGCTGGATTCCAATCGCCTTTCATGCCCTTCTCGGAACCCGCTGTCTCGGGATCATCTCTGCCCTCAGCAGCTCCATCCCGCACACCTGCCCTTCTCCCTGCCTCTCCAGCTGCATTCTCCTGTCCTCCTTGCTCAGCCCCTGCTTGGCCAAATCCCACTTTTGGCGGGGATGTGGCAGGAATGCAGCTCAGGCCCTGCTGCCTTTGATCTCCCCAGCTCAGCTCACAGCCACAGGAACCCGTGACAGCAGGGGCTGTGTGGATTCCAAGCCCCGGGATCCCCCCTGGGTGCACCGTGGGCTCTCAGACCCTGCTCTCTGCCCTCTTGCTGGGCTGAAAGCCCCTCATGCCTGCTGTGTTTTATCTCCTTTTTGCCAAGGTCGGGATTAAATGCGCCAGAAGGTATTTCTCGTTCGGACTCAGATGTTTATTAATTCTTACCTATCTTACAGTCTCACAAACGGTGAGTTCTACAGCACTTCTAGCTAACAAACTAAAAATGGAGCCCCTATCTCTCTACAAGGCCTTTTAAGGCTAAACTGTCCAGTTAAGAAATGACACCTAAATTATTTTTACTTTTAACTCAATAACCAATCACCTCTGGCCCGCAATGTGGATTTTTCTATCCAGTTACAAAATACCACCCAAACTCATGAAGAAGAGGTGAAAAAGGAGGACTTAGCCTATGCCCTAAAACCTCCATCTTGCTTTATATATATATTACTATACTCTAAAATCTTAAACTCTAAGTTTTCCACCATGTGATATTACACACGTCTATTCAAACTACACACCCACAATCCCAGTGCTGTCAGTCAATTTTGGAAGCTTTCTCCATGGCCTCATGTCAAATGTAGTGTTTTCTTGGGAGTCAGTGCCTGTCAGCACAGAAAGTCTAAAATTTTGAGTGACCAGGCTTCCAACACATGCCCTCACATCTCTACTGCCATGTCAGAACACCCTGAGGAGCCTGTCCCACTGCAGCTCCCCACTCCAGATCAGCCTTACCAGCAATCACTGATCCTCCCTCTCCTTTCACATCTGCTGCCTGCATTCCCCCAGTTTCTTAGATTTGTAGAACAATTTGTCCCAGTCTGGTTCCTGCTTCCACACCTTAAAAAAACACCTCCATGATAATATTTGTGCACTTTTGGGGTGTGTGTGTGTGTGTGTGGGTGTGTGTGTGTGTGTGCGTGCAGTCATCTGCTACAAATCCTCATTCTTGAAGGGGCATCAAAGACACAAAAGCATGGCCAGGAATGCACTTGGTCCGATGTGGCCAAAGAGTAATTTTCAATATTTTTCTCCATGTTTTTTAAGTCATTAGGACTTAAGAGGAAAAGTTTTTGGCCATGTCCACATAACATAGCATTGGCCTGGCTTCCATCTATCTCCTCTGAGCCCTGGGGAGGCGCGCTCAGGATCCACCAGGAACGCAGTGGCCTGAGTGGACAAAGGTAGGAATGAGATTCCCTTCCTGCTCCAGCAGTTATTCAACAAGTTCAGCCTTGAATTTGCCTTTTATAAGACCTGGTGTATCTCTTACCACTCACTTGTTATTTACTACATTTGGCTTTGTACAAAGCCGTGGTCACCCACAGCACAGGTCTGTGGAGTCAGACTGGAGGGATTGGGGCAGTGTCAGTGTAGCTTTGCTTCCACTAAACAAAGAGAAGGCTGCTTTGTGTGTTCACACAGCAACAGGGAGCTCCTGGCCCTGATGTCCTCATTGGAGGCAGCTTCCCAACCCCTGGGTGCTGCAGGCTGGCTGCACAGACACATCTGGGGGGCTGGCTTTAGTGACAGGACCCCAGCACACCTGGGCAGGGATAGCAGCACCACGAGCAGGTGAAGGTGTTTCAGTTCACCCAGGAACCTCCTTCACTCCCTTTTCCCCCCCAGCCTGTGCTGGGTGACTCCTCAGGGGAGCTGCCCGTGGTGGCCACGCCTCAGCTGCCTTTTCTCACGGGACAAAGGCACGGAGGGGAGCCTCTCCAAGTCAGGGCTCCTCTGTTTTGTGATGCAGAGCCCAAACCAGGACGTCCAGTCTGCTGCTGTGCTCCCTGGGGCTTTACAGCTCTGCTCCCACCAGAGGAGTGCTCGGATCTGCTGTAATGCACTGCTGCAATGCACTGCTGTAATGCACTGCTGCTCTCACAGAGAGAAGAAGCCTTGCAGGGTGTTGATTTAACCATACTATTGCTGATTTATGTGTTTTCTTTGCCTTATCAGTGTAGAGAGTTATAGCACTCAAAGGCTCTTCACTTAGCATGGGTTTTTCTCTAAAACTCAATTTTGCTTGCAACAATTTGTGGCCTGGATAATGAATAGAACAAACACTTGAAAAATTTAACAATGCAGTTTGTAAATCATCTGAATTTTGCAAAGCCCAATCAAGGTGGTCTTTTTTCAGGGGCAAATAGATAAGTGCAAAGTCTTGGCCCGCTAAAGTTAACAATCTTGTTCTGGCTCTAATTACAATTTGTGCTGTCATTTCTATAGTTGTAAAAATTGTCTTTGGGGAGGAGGTCAAGTAACTGGAGGAAAAGGTAGAGAAAGAAGGAAAGAGGCCATCCCAGCACCACCAGTACCAGAGGTACCACTGTAGGTCACATTTGAATCCCAATTCTGCATTTAAAGTGTGATACTGGGACTCAAGCTAAACACACCCATCATTAAATCCAAGTCCTGCTACTTGGCTTATGGAATATAATGAAATCTTGCCAGAAGTCACATTCCATGGCCTAGCAGTCACCTAGAACAGAAAGCACAACACACTGGACACTTCTGGCATCCCTTGTGTCACCCCAGCAGCAAATGCCCCAGGCAGCATTTGTTGTATCACAGCTGCACAGGTGATTTTCCAAGGATTATATTTCATTTGAATCAGATGTCTGTATTGAAACATGCAAAGTCTGCTCAGGTAGACACATGTAATGGAGGTGTAACTCTGCCAGATCTTTCCAACCCAGAAGAGATGAGATAATTTCAGTTTCACCAGGGCCTTTGCACCAAGGGTTAACCCTAACCAAGCTCTAGCTCTTGCACAGGGAAGTTAGATCCATAAAGTCAAAGGGGAGATAGAAGCACGTAGCAGAGGCTCTGGCTGCTGACTTCTGAAGGTTTGCAAATGCCTCCAGGTGGGGAACACTGTTCAGAACATCCCAGTGATCTGCAGGAGAGAACTGACTGGCAAATACAACACACAGAGAGCCAGTGCCTGGGAAAAATAGCAAATGTAACATTTATCTTTCTGCTTTGTGGCTGGACTCAATCTTTTCCAAACTTAATGTATCTTTGACTGTGTCCCTTTAGTGTAAATCACTTCTTTCCCCCTCACACCTCTCACTGCTGCTTAGCAGCAGGAGTTGAGCTGGACCAAGGCAATGCTGTTGCTGCAGAATTTTGTGCTTGGTGAGAGGACACCCTTCCTCTCCAGGGACAGAAGAACAGGGAAAACCCTGACAGACAAGGACTGGTCACAGCTCACAGGCCATGGCAGAGGAGGTGGCATCCCTGGAGGTGTTTGAGAAAAGTCTGGGTGCGGCACTCAGTGCCATGCTCTGGCTGACAGGGTGGTGTTAGGTCAGGGGTTTGACTCGATGATCTCAAAGGTTTTTTTCCAGCCTAATTCTGTGTGATTCTGACTGTGGCAGACTGGGAAAGGAGATGCAAAAATTACTGATGAGGCAAGAGAGTAAGGAGGGGGTGATATTCGGGGAAACAGAACCCTTAGGGATGATAAAATACCCTGTTGAGGACAGAACCTGGACAAGGAGAGGTTGCTCTCCATGGAATCCCACATTTTGGAAGCTGGGACCTCCCTAAGTGCTCCAGTGGAAGGCTGACCTAGGGCAAGGCACTGAGAAATGCCCAACTTGCTGACTCCAAGCCCTGCTGCTGCCATGGGATATCCAGCCCAGAGGGAAGAGCAGAGGACAGCCACACCAGTGTTCTCTGCCTCCTTCTCACCCAGCTGCAGCCACAGCCCTGATTGCTGGGTTCAGCAGAATTACCCTCTATTGCCAGATGACAGCATGCAGCAGCTCTTAAGGCAACAAAATTCATCTGGCTGCCTTTTCTATGAGTGTCTGTTCTCAAAACGCAGTCAAAGCCACTTTCAGCTAGTTTCACTTATAAAAAGTCCAGCAAACCTGCGAGTTTTACACAAAATGTGAGCCATAAAGCATCAAAGGTTCTGTTGCAGGGTTGGTGAACTTTAGCAATGCCTTTGATGAAAATGGTCTGAGTTTCAAGTGTGTAATGAAACCCCAAATCATTCAAGTTTCACATGGTTGCAAATATTTCTCACAGTTCTGATCAAAGGTGTATTCAGCAGGGAAGAGGCTTTGATTTTGCAGTACAGGGGACGTGCTGAAATTTTCAAAGCCAGGCCTTGGGATTTAGCTGAGCACTTCTTCTTGGAAGCATCACAGCTAAACTTAGCAATGCTTAAGGAGAAGGAAGGCGAAGATGCCATGTTTGGATTACTCCTGTTACCCCTAAACCCCTTCCCAGGGGGAAGCTTTAATCCCGTCAGAGAGCCCAGGAGGCTGCAAGCCCCAGCAGCAGGGCTGGCTTCTACAGCTGCCCTCCCTGCACATTTATTTGCAGTGCTCTTCCCTGACTCCTCTCTCCTGGCTGCTGACACTGCTGCTCTGTGCACGGCACTTCAGAGGGAAAGCTGGAGTGTTTGGAGGAGGCATTAATGCTGCAGGACTGGCTGCTGACCCACATTCCAGCAGACAGGCACTGGGAAGGGCTCCCTGGCTGCCCATACAGCATCCCTCCACCACCTTGAGTGCCCCTGGCCAGCAGGAAACAGGAAAGCAGCCTCATCCTTGCCTGTGTTCAGCCAGGAGACCCAAATCCCCCCTGGAGCCAGAGGCATATGTAAATGTCTGGGTTTAATACCACTGCCGTGCTGGGAAGTCTTCATTTGTGACAACAATTTCCATAGCAACAGACTGAGCTGGCTGGCAGGACCGGGGTCCCCTTGGAAGAGCAGGTGGAAGGAGGGAACAGAGAAAGCACGAAATGCTCTGGAGAAGCAGCTCTCAGTGTCTGTGTCAGCAGGGCCAGGCCCCAGCAGGGCACAGCTCCTGAGCAAAGGGAATTCTCCTGGAATCCAGTGCAGAGGATGCTGTGATGATGTCAGGCTGGGGATAAGGACACACAGACTCTGCCCAAAGCCCATGTCCCCACCTTGAGATGCCCTGCACAGCCCGGGGCTGCTCTCCCTGCTGGGACATCTTCCCTGTCCCAGGACACACCTTACTGGGGCAGAGGAGCACTTTCACCCCGTGGGCAGAGGTGTGCAGGGTAGGGCTGGATCCCACCCAGGGCAGGGGGTGGGAGCCGTTCCCACAGCCCTGCAGGTGGTGGCTCTGGCCCCATGTCACCTCCCTGGCCTGTTTGAGTCCCCTGAAGGCAGCAGCCAGCAGCACTGGGCAGCAGCCTGAGCCAGGATCAGCCACAGCCCAACATGTTCAGACACTGCCTTTCAACCCTCAGTTACCTACAGAGAAGCAGAGCTTTGTGTGACGACAGCCACAGCTCTGTTACACCACAGACACACCGCAGAGGCTGTTTTTCCTAAGAACAGCCCATTTTCCAGGCAGCCTGGCATGATGCTACAGCTCATTCCCACATCCAGTTTCCAATCAGTACAAATAATATGCACAAACATCACACAGCCATCACCTGCTGCCCCAGGGGCAGGAACACAGCCTGCCCAGAGAGGGCTGGGGCAGCCAAGGACTTTTTTTAAGCAACAGCAAGGTTTTTTTGCTAATGTGTTCTGCTGCTTGAAAATTTTGTTATTTTCCCTGAGACATTACAGTAAGTGGCCTGGTATCCCCTTGTGATTCCATCCAATAAATCACATCGCAGCAATTTCACCACAGAGGTGGCACCTGGGGCGGGCACATCTCACTTTTGGGTGTCCAGAGGCCTTGATGCAGAGAGCCTTGCAAAGCCAAGGCAGATTTTTCCTCCCTGCCTGCCCAACTCCCTATTTAGTTGGTTTTATTGTCCAAATAAGAGGCTACTGTAATAACAGCTTCAAAGACTGGAAGCCCCCAAGGGCAGAGAACATCCAGCACCACAGAAATCTTGAGTAGCTTTAGTATTAATTGATTAAACACTTCACCCAGCAACACCAAACACCACCATCCCTGAAATTCAAGCCTCATAAAGGCCTTAGTGCTTCTTGAGAGAGTGACAAATATGTTGAGGAGCTTTTCTTGCACAGATTCCCCGAAACCCTGGGGGCTTTAATCTTTGAAGGCAACATCACTGTAAGAATTGGAGCTATTTTCTTTACTAATATCAGTAAAAGATGCCCCAAGGTTTTAGGGTGTCTCTGTGGATTCAGATATTTATCAATAATTCCTACATATATTCAGTTTTGTTCTTGCTACAGAACCATCCACTTGCTAGAGCCACCACCTCACTGTTTGTGTCTCCTACTCCATCATTCCTAAAGTTTCAGGGTGGCAGGAAAAAAAATAAGCAAAAAACCCCCCAAAAAACCCTCCAAACCAACTCCCCACAAAACCTAAAGTGCAAGGAAAGCTTTCTTACAAAGCTCACACATATAGAGGCACTCATTTATCCAGGTTAAATCCCACTGTTCCCAATCTCCAACCAATATCCCAAGCAAAAACCACCTCTCCCCTCACCCCAGCACACTCACAAGAATTTTAGGAGCCAACCCTTTATTCCTCAGGAGGGTAAACACTCAGCTTCCTGCCTGATTTGCTGAATTGGGTATTTTCTCCCCCTTCATGCAAACGAGCAGTTAATTATTTACCAGCCTGTCTGTAATGCTCTAGTTTACATGCTGGAATTTACATGATTTATTAAACAAAATAGCATTTAAAACGGAATCCTGTCACAGAGATGTCATCCTTAAAGGAGACCGAGCAGTTTTTCCTGGAGAAGGAGATAAATTGAGGAATTGCAGCCCATCCCTCCTTTTGTCTGCAGCCCTTTCCAGTCTGAAGGAGCTCCCTCCTCCTGCCATCCCCATTCTGGGGCTGAAGTCTCAGCAGCTGACCAGCCCTGCTGAGGATGTTGGTGAGGCAGCAGGACCTGCTTCCTGAGGGAGATTATGCATCAATAATGAATTCCTGAAGAATTGTCCTAAAAATCGGGAAGGTCAGCATTAACTCTGTGTTTTTAGTGGCCCTGGGAGCACTAAAGTGAGAGGTTAAAAGGTGTTTAACCCTTGAAAGGGGATTTCTTCTCTTTTAAGCCAAGTCTGTTTATTCTTCTGCTGTGAAAATCCGATTTAGACTGAGAAAACCTTTCATAGTGGTTGTGGTGGATCGTTTGGCTAAAAAGCTTTACAAATGTAGAAAAAGAGATTTCCTTTTCCTATTTAATTTTTTTGTGTGTGTGCTGTAAAACAATATCCCATTTAGGAGGAAACTGCTGCTGCATATTCTTGAGCATTATTCATTCCAGGAACAGACTGATGCTGTAGAGCCTGACTAATTCCTGACTGGGAATTACTCCATGCTTCTCAGAGCTGGACCTTCTGAAAACTCAGTCAGAGCCTCCAGCAATTAGCTGAGCTCATCTCCCTTATGTGCAAATAAGCCCTGATGCATTTAAGGATGAGTCAAAATGATTGAAACTGAACTTCAAATAATAAACATATCCATCACTGTCCCTTCACTGGATCACACCTGTATCAATCACGATCTTCGCAGCCACCACGGTTCCTACACTTCCCACTGCTCCACGTACCAATGTCCTTGCACCTGGCACGGGCATCCTGCAATCCCCAACTCATCTTTTGTCAGCCAAAATGCCTTCTCATTTCCTATTTCTGACAAGCAGGGATGATCCATCACTGCTAAAACAATGGGTTCATTTGTTATGGCAGGAAATGATGCAACTGAATAGAAGTTACACTGCAAAATCTGTAAATAAGAGGGATTTGGCTGTAAAGTGAAAGTTAGAGGTATTCAAATAGAAACAAAGTGAACTTTTGGGCAGTGGCAGTGCTTAAATCACTGAGCCAGGTTACTGAGAGATGGATATGGAGCCTTTTGAACTGAGGTCCAGTGCCCTTTTCAAACACTCAGTTCTGCTGCCAGTCCCTGGCTTTGATGTAGAAATCCAGGGGTGAACTTTGGTTTATCGGGGAGATCAGGCTCGATAATCAAATGGGCCTTTCTGCCCTTAAAATCCCTGCCAAGCTGAAGCAGAGAGTGTGAGGATGAATTTTTCAGCTCTGACACTGATGTCCCTCTTCTTTTGCAGGGCTGAGCTGTGGGAACACTCGACAGCAGCGGAGCCAGCGCAGCGGAGTCTGTGGAAAACGCTCAGTAAGATCATTGGGGAATATTGCCTCCCATGCCGTGGGGATGTGATCAATGGAGTGGGTGATTCTGACCCACGGATGACAACAGAGGTGTGCTCCCACCCCTGCTGCTGCCTGACTCCCTCTGGATCCTGGGCAGGCTGGAATGAGTGGAACTAATGTGTGGCTGCAGGCTTTTCTGAGCCTGCAGGCTTTTCTGAGCCTGCAGCCTGGGGGGATGCACACAATGAGCCTGTTTTTGTGTTTTCCTCTCCTCCTGCAGCACAGCAGAAAGAGATGTGCATAATCACAGATAAGGACATCCATCCAGTGAGATCCAGCACTGCCCAGCTCCAGAGATAAAGCTGAGACTAAACCTCCTTTGAGCTGAACTCAGGTAGTGCTGGGCCCAAGAGCTCCTGCAGATAAGACACAGAGAGTGCAGGGTGTGGGAAAGACAAACTCCCCTGACATGAGTCCCTCGTGGATCATGGCCTGGAGTGTTGCTGCCTGCCCCATTCCCTGTTAAATGAATGCTCTCTGAACAAAAGGATGAGCAAATCGTTATCAGATGAGGCAAAAATAAAATCATCTCAAGACACAACTACCCCCTGCCTGTGAGGCTGGAGTTGCAATTTTTGGTTACCAGGATAACAGCAGCAGTATAAATTTCCACCTGGACTCTGTGTGCCTCAGCTGTGACCTAAATGTACCATCTCCAAACAAAATGGGAGTCTGGCACCTGAAAATGGGGAAATTTTGGTTGGATATTGGAAATAATTTTTTACTATGAAGGCAATGGGGCCCTGGCACAGGGTGCCCAGAGAAGCTGTGGCTGCCCCTGGATCCCTGGAAGTGTCCAAGGCCAGGCTGGACAGGGCTTGGAGCAGCCTGGGACAGTGGGAGGTGTCCCTGCCCATGGCAGGGGTGGCACTGGATGGGCTTTAAGATCCTTCCAACCCAAACCATTCTGTGATTCTGTGAATGGTGGCTGAGCACTCTGGAAATGATCTGCAGTCAGCAAACACTCTGGAGAATCCCTGGGAGCTTCTCCACCAAGCCCAGTGGGCACTGGATTGGATTTGTAGGGTTTTAACTCAAGTGAATCCTTTGGGATGCCCTGTGGGCTGTGAGCAATGCTCAGGAGGAGCTCTGTGGGCTCCAACCCTTGCTGACCCTGAGATGGGAAAGCTGAGGAGCTCCTGGCTCAGTCCTCATGCTCCAGCACTACCCATGGTTTGCTCATTCCGTGAACACGTTTATCCTACTCCCTGGTGGGGAGTCAAAGGATCCCTCTCAGGTTTTATACGCGCTTTGCCTGTCAGACCCTGCCTACAGCATCCTGGAAGGAAAATTCTCAGCAAGGATGAAAGTGCCACCTCAAACAAGGAACCTGGAGAGGCCAGCAGTCCTCAGGACACAGGGTCAGGCATGTGGCTTTGTGAGCAGCCTGTCTAAAGCATGTGTTCCCCTGGGACTGAGTAAACCAGGGCTGTCCTCTGCTGTGTGCACCCCACTGGAGCAGCTCTGACTTCAGAGACAGCACTGAGCTGCCAGAGGGAGTGAGAAAAGGTAGAAGTTACTTTGGACTCCAGCTTCTAACTCTGTTTTTGGAGCTGAATTCTCCTCATCTGCAAACTTGGCTTGATTTACACAGGGCATCCTGATTCCCCCTCTCATCTGCTTCAAACATGGGATTAGGCAAAGCATTCAAAATCGAGGACAACCACCAAAAACCGCCTTGGCCACTGAATAAACAAAGCCAGGCCTCCAGAGAGTGAAATCAATTCCTGTTAGTATTCTGTGCCACGCAACAGGAGCAATTCCACTTAGCTCTGCCTTAAATGCCACTGTGTGTCACCCTTTGCAGAAACTGATAGTTCCATTTTCAGCACATTGATCTCCCATGAAATCAATGGCTTTGAGCAGGTCCAGCTGTCCAGTGCTTGGAGCAGACTCAGCTCCCCAGTCCCCGCAGGTGTGGGGGGCTGGAAATGTCACTGCAGCAGCAGGAGCTCCTGTTGTGCTGCTCACACGAGTGGCATCCCCAGCTCCAGGACAAAACGGGGGCTTTCACTTCCTTCCTTCAGGAGCTGATTCCTGCAGGAGCAGCCAGAGGTCCTGTCAGGCAGGAGGTCACACATGTTCCACTGCCAGCCTGAAAACTTCCCCCTCAGGCAGAGCCGGCCCGGGGCAGCCCAAGGGCTGTCAGAGGAATTCTGTGAGGAGCCCCTGGAATGACTTGGAGGGAGCTGGAGGCTGGATGAGGTGCTCTGCTGGACTGCCAGCTCCTGGCAGGACCAGCTTTAAACCCCTCCATGGACTGTGACCCTGCCACCCTCCAGAGGACACTGTGAGCTCCGTGGGAGATGAGCAAAACTGACAGGGTGAGGAGGACACTTCCAGCCCTGGGAGCTGCCTGAGGCTGTCAGGCCTTTCCAGCTGGATCACAATGGTGACACAAGGGAATGCTGCTCTGCTCCTCACATGGAACTCACCATGCTCCCCCATGGAACCACAGGAGAAGATGTGGGATGTGCAAGGGCTGCTTCAGAGCACCCACTGGTGTCCTGCCAGGCACAGAGGGCATTCTGTTCCCAAGGTTGATCAGACTGGGAGGATTTTGCCACTTGGAAGGTCCTGAGATGGCTCCAGGCTGAGGGGGAGCAGGGCTTGGGCATCTCCTGGGAGGTGTGACCAGCCTGTGGGTCAGGGAGGCAGGTCCTGTTCAGTGCTTGGGGAACAGCCAGTCCCAGCTGTGGAGTCAGGAATGGATTTCCCCCTGGGACAGACTGGCAATGTGTCCTGGTTTGGAAAGACAGGGGTCTACTAAGGAAGGCAAGAGGCCCCTTGGAATGGAGAATGTAAACCCCCTCCCTGTGAATTATTATAAATTTGAAATTAAGGGGCTCTCAGGCAAAGATATGGGAATAGGAATAACAGTTCTTTACTAGGAATATTAAAAAAAAATGTAGTAGTACAAAAAACCCACAAACAAACAGAAAACCCTGACAGAGTCAGAACACAACCTGACCCCCTGTTGCTCAGGGTGTTGGTGTCAGTCCAACCAAGTCCTCCTGCAGTGACAGATGTGGGTCTGTTGGAGCAATGATCCTGGAGAAGGGGGCAGTTTCCTCTGAAGGTCCAGTGGGGCTGAGCTGGGTCTGGTCTCCCTCTGGGAATCCAGTGCACACAGGCTGTGCTGCTGTTCTGAATGCCAGCTTTGATCCAGGTGGGAATGCTGGGCTCCTCCCCCTGGGTGGAGCATCTCCCAGTGGGATGATGGGATTGTATCAGCCCTGCAGTGAGCCTGGATGGCCCATGGACAGCAGAGATCCCCTGGAGGGAGGATGGGTCCTGGAGGGGATAAAGAACCCTGCCCCAGCTGGTTTAACAGCTGGTGATAGAATACACACTGCTGGTTACATCCTGCATAGCAGCCCAAGAAACACTGGCCCCAAGGGGCTTTTGACTTCCTCTGCAGCCTGGAGCATCCCCACTTGCCAGCTCTCTGTTCCCTTGTGGCCAGGCTGCTGCCTGCTCACACACCACAGAACTGTCCTTGTGCCCTGCCCCGGGAGGAGGAAGGCTTCTTTTCCACCGGGTGGACTGGGAAGTGTCCCTGGGGTTTTCCTGCCTTCCTGTGCAGCACTGAGCACGGCCAGGGCTCCTCTGGGCCAGCCTGGCTACATGGCTGCTGCTCATGCTGTGTCATCCCCAGGGGCCTGCATTTGGGTGGGATGGGGAGAGCTTTCTTTGGCCCCAGGGTCAGGGACTCCACTGGGCCTCACTTGAGAAGTGACAACATCTTTTTCTGCAGCAAAGGTGCAGGCAGTGCATGCTCGGGTGAGCCCGTAAGCTCCAGGGACAGCAAAGTCAGGAGTGTTGTGGGTAATGGACCCCTGGGACAAAGAGTCACCCTTGTCCTCAGTGAGGAGAACATCTACTCAGGCTGGATGGTCCTGAGGCTTCCCCCAGAAGAAAACTGCCTGAACACATTGACATGGACAGACAGCAACAGGACAAGGAAGAAAGGTTTAAACTACAGGAGGAGAGATTTAGATTAGCTGCTAGGAAGGAATTCCTCTAGCAGTGAGGGTGGGCAGGCCCTGGCACAGGGTGCCCAGAGAAGCTGTGGCTGCCCCTGGATCCCTGGAGGTGCCCCAAGCTTGGTTGGACAGGGCTTGGAGCAGCCTGGGACAGTGGGAGGTGTCTCTGCCCATGGCAGGGGTGGAATGGGATGGGCTTTGAGGTCCCTCCAACTCAAACCATTCCATGATTTCTGCCACTCCTCTTCTTGCTGGGATATCTCAGGGTGTGCAGAGGTGACAGACAGAAAACATTCCCATGTGGGACATTGGCAATTACTGGGCTCAGCTGAGATTCATACAATGGCTGGGCACTGTCTCTGAGCACTGAGGACCATTCTGGGCACAGGGGAACTTTCCCAGTGAAGCTTATTGAGGGGGAAACAGAAACAAAGAGCAAAATAATTTGCCCATCTTGCTCCTTAGGCAGAGCAGGAGGGCAGATGATGCTTGAAAAGGGGCTGATAAGGGGATGAGTGAAATATCTGATGAGAAATCTGCTCTCCTTCCTCTGCTGGACACACTGGGAGGGAAACCCAGCCAGTGGAAAACAGAGTGCAGGAGTTGCAGAAAGTTCTCCAGCTGTGTTTGAGGTGGCTGAGGTTTACTCAGCGTTATTTTACATCCTTCATTCACATGTCACTGATGCTCTGATGGGTTGTATTTATCAAGCTCCTGTGACAGTCTCTTCTGAACTTTGACCATCAATCTATCTCCTCCTACCTGCCTGGAGCTGGCTCCATTTTTTAGGAGCAGAGGAATGTGTTCTGCAGGAATTTGTCACTGCTCTGTACACACCCCTCCAGAGGCGAGCATGGCCCTGCTCTGTCACTCTGTCCTCAGTCTCTGTGAGGTTTCTGGTACAAAACCCTCTCCCAGAGGGAGGAGTGCTTTCCTGGCACAGTTTTGCTCCACAGGCATCTTCTCATCCCTCTGAGCCCTCCATGTGCTGACATCCCTGCAGAGCAATAAGGGATGGACTGAGGAGCACAGGGTTTTTTTTGACTAAATATTATGGAAAGTATCTCTGGCACTTTTGTTATGTTCTTACATCACTGCCTGCAGCAGAATCCCAGCTCAACAAACCCAGTTTCTCTCTGTATTTTGGGGAACACTTTTGGGGATGCACAGGGTGGGATTGTTGAGGATGCCTGTGCAGGGCCAGGGGTTGGACTGGATGATCCCTGTGGGTCCCTTCCAGTTCAGGATATTCTGTGATTCCATGATTTTTGAGAAACCTCAGAGTAATCTGTGAATTTCCTAGTATGTAAAGAAATATAATTTGCTCAGTGGGCATCAGACCTAAGAACTTTAATTGTTCTTAGTTCCCTGTACAGGTCTGTCCCACTCAGTCCTTTGTTGTCCTTCTCAGCATCTCTGGGATGTTGTAGGGAAGTCTCAAGGCAGGTCTGAGCTCTCTGCCTTGGTCCTGGTGCAGGTGACAAGCCTGAGCAGCTCAGAGCAGCTCACAAACCATGCCCAGGGTTGAAAGCCCAGAGAAGATTCAGAGTGACAAATGAAAATATCACAAAATAGGAGCTGGAAGTGATTTCCTCCTTTTCTGACCTATTGTTAATGCAGTTGTAGGGGAAATGCTAAACTCCACTGCTGTGACCTTGGCTTGTAACAAATTCTCCAGCACCTCTGGAGTTTTATTTTAGCCTGACAGGTTTTGGAATTTAATTTTCAGTGGTTTAGAATTTGTGACCTCCCCAGCTCACCTGAGCTCATGGAGCCCAAATGCATTGGCTGTTTCTCTTCCCCACAGAGGAAGATACTTCCCCAAATTTCCCTTGGAAGTTTTACATCTGGATATGTGGGGCATGAAGGAAATAAAGCACTCCTCATGAACATTAATCTGAAGCGACTCTGCCTATTCCTAGAGATGGCCTTCAGAGATTTCCCACCTGGTTTCCAAACGTTTCTGGAAGGTGTAGTTTTCATTTGAAACAAACGTTGGCCAAAGCAAAAATCTCCTGAGTACCTGGGCTCCTGCTGCATGTCTGTGGCAGCAGGATCACAGTGCTGGATCCCGTTGGATTTCCCTGTCAGACCAGCCAGGGGCAGATTGATTCCAGCATCTCATGACCAGCCCAAGTGACCAGACGGGCTCTGCAGGGCTCAGTGGCCTCTCAGCTTAGGCAGAACGTGGGCTGGAGGTCAGAGCTCAGAGCAGACTTCAGGGTTTAGAGGAGGTTTTCCCTGGCCCACGTTGTGCCCCCCAGGGTGTGGGCCACCATGGGCAGCTCTGAGCTGGCCATCCTGTCACCCCTGAAGGCGTTGGGGACAGTTTGATGTGGGGGTGACAGGGATGAGGGACCCGAGCAGCTTGGGCCAGAACCAGCACGAACAGCACCTTTCCCTGCCCATTTCCCTTTGGGAAGAGTTCACCAGCCACAGCAGGGAGGGAGGTGGCCCAGAGGAGACTCTGCAGAGCTGGCTGAGCCCAGGGCCCCCCTGGGAGAGGATGAGGAGCACAGACCCTGTGGCTGCCACTGCCATGGACCAGATTTATTTACAGAGCTGGGATTTCCTTCTCATCCCCTGCTGAGCCCTGCCTGCTCCGTGGATCCCAGCTGCTTTTGGATGAAATGTGACTCTGGTCACACAGCCAAAGCTCTCCAGCAGCGAGGAGGAGGAGGGGGCAGCCCTGTGAGCCCAACCCAACCCCAGCACAGAGGGCAAGGCAGGGCACGGCAGGGCTTGTCCTCAATGTGTGCTGATCTTAGGAAAACTGGAACCAAGAGCCTGCTTTGTGTTGGAAGTGAAGAGAACTGGCTGCTTCTTGAAATGTCAGGATACCCCCCATGCCACCCCCAGTAACTCCAAGTGGCTGTAAAACAAGTGTTTAAAGCCTTTAAATATTTGCTGGTCAGGTTGGAATCTTGCTTTTAATCCTCTAAAATAGTTGTCTAGACCTTCAACAGCTACTGGGTGCTGTTTCTGGAGCAGGATGTGCTCTCAGCCTCTTCCACTGGTGGCAAGGCAAGGAGCAGAGTGCAGACCAAAGGGCTGAAAGGGTTAAAACTCCCCCATTTGTCTGGCAGATAAACAGGACCCAAATCAGTGACAAAGGCACAGCAGTGCTGGCACCAGGACCTGGGTGGGATGGGCCATTAGCCTTTGGCTGAGGCCAATCCGGGACTGGGGAATGTGCAGCCCAATTCCCAAAGCCTGGTGGAAGCTGGAACCAGAGCCCTGGGGTGGGTGATACAGGAGGAGAATGTGCAGGCTGGGAAAAGTCCAAATATAGCTTTAAAATGCAGCCTGAGCTGAGTGAGGGCTCGGGCTCAGCACGTAGGGAAAGCAACTTAATGGTGACAGGTGCCTGAGCACCGATACCGTCTCCAAAGGGGGCATTTGCATTAGAGGGAGCACAAGGAATAGATTAAATGTGTATTTTGGAGAGTCCTTGCAGGCTTGCAGCTTCTGGGTGGCTGGAGGCAACCTTTTTTCCAGATAGGACAGGAAGCTGCCAACAAAATCAGCCTCTTGGGGCTTGATTATGGAGGAGGAGTAGAGGAGAGGGAGGCAAGATAAGAGCTGGGGGCAGGTGTGGAAGGTGGTTCGGGAGGATCTGCTGAGAATGACAGAGGAGGACATGGGCAAGAGCTGGAGAGCACTTCAGGAGAGGCTGGGGATGGCAAAAAGTATCCTGAGGCATTAATCAGGCATTTATCTTTGCTGTCTAGTAAACAACTGGTAATCACCATCTCCAGCCCTCTGTCCTGGAGGTCCTGGAGAGCTCCAGCAGCTTTCTGCTGCTCCTCATTATAGCTTAGCTGGAGGACTTGCTGTGGGTCAGAACATCCAAATCCTGCTGATTAACTGTGTGAGAAATCAGTGCTGCTGGACCCAAGGATATTTTTTCTTCTCAGCTTTTAGATTTTATAAGAATCCATGAGCTGGGGGCATTTGTGAGCTGGCAAAGTCAAGATCTCAAGAAGCTGGGCACTGTCTGTACATTCTAAATCCACCTCTGGTTATGTGGGATGCAATGCTTTTAATGAACTGTGCAGGAGCTGTCCTGCCCCTGCCAGCACAGGCCCTGCAGGTGCTGGGTTATCAGCTATTTTCTATCAGCTATTTTCAGGAGGTTGCCTGGCTAATTAACTGGGATTCCAGTTACCTCCTCTTGACTGGTAACTATTTCAGCACGTGCTAAAATGTGTTTGGGAATTGTGTCCCCAGATGGAGCCCCAGGGGATGTAATTCAGCATTCTCCAGGTTGAGTAAAACAGTTGCAATCTAGTTCTTACACAGATGATTGAGAAGAATCTGTGCAGGTGTCCCAGCCTGCCCAGCACCGGGCTTGGTCCCGGCCCAGAAGTGCTGATGATTTTTCTTAATCAGTCTCTAATTTCTTCCTTCCTTTTCCTTCCAAGGTAATGATCCTGGTGCACAGGTTCTTTTCCTCCTGACTGATCTCTCAACAGCCTTGGGTGGTGTCTCAGCGACCTGGGAGGAGCCCCTGCCTTGGAAGTGGCTGGATGATGATTCAGGGGGATATAGAGCAGGAAAGGGATTTTGCAGGGCTCACGTCCTGCCTGCTGTACTTTTGGAGAGGGAAGTTGCAGTGCCTTGGAGGTGGAACTCTCTGACTGACATATTTTGCAGCAGCTGCCAGGGTCTGAAGTGATTTCAGTGCCAAACCTGAGCTGTAATTGTTGCTAATGGTGTCGTGTTGACTTTGCTGCTTGTAGTGCTCGGTGCAAAGGTGGGTTCAGTAAACACAGGAAACTGAAGCCAATTCATAATAAAACCCATGACTTCTGCAAGTGTGTGCCTGAACGAAGGGAATAATGTGTGGGAACACTCATTCCAATCAAAATAACAAATTTCCCAGCATTTTCTGATCCGTTCTGTCCATTCCTCATCAGCATTCATAGAAGTAAATTGTGTTTGTGGAAAGTTCTGTGAGAAAAGGAGTGTTTGAATATTAATGGGAAGAACAAGAAGTGACATGCAGCTGCGTGTGGAAAAGCTGGAGGAGAAGCTCTCTGTTGCCCAGCATGTGATCTTGGGGGATTTTGCACAGTTTTGCAACATCTCTGGCAACAAAAGTGGGTGCAAATGTACGATCAGGTGACTGATCAAGCTCTGTGGGCAATAAACAGCTGATGCTCAAGCTAAATGATCTCTGGGGAAAGCCTTGGCTTAGACCTCTTCTGCCTACAGCATTTACTAGATAGATAGATAGATAGATAGATAGATAGATAGATAGATAGATAGAATAGAATAGTTACTAGATTATTAGGGTAGGCAGTGAAAAACCCCCACCTCCTGACTCCAACAGTGTCAGATTTTTGGCCTAAACTCTTTAAGCCCAACTTGTGAGCTCAGTTTGTGAAGAAACTAGAGCTGAATTTATTACTCAGTCCTATGACCAAGCAACTGTGCAGAGTTTTGTACTGGGGCCAGGGATTGCTGCCTCCGCTGCTTCCAAGGAGAAAATTACCCACCAACAAACAGGGCACAGCACTGACTCTCTGAATAGACATCTGTGTGTTAATGTAAGGATAAAAATCAACTGTTTGGAATTCGGGATTGTTTCCTGGTTTGCACAAATGCAGATCTTCGGCTGGGCTGGTGCCAGGGTGTGGTTTCTGTTCCATCCCCTCTCCTGCTCCTCCAGTCAGTGGGGTGATCATCCCAGTGCTGCCTCAGCTGCTGTTTGTGCCTGTGCTATTAATTTGTGTCCTCTTGATCCTTCTGCCTCAAGTTCCAATCTTGCACAGGGTTGCTCCTGAGTTTCTACCTAAATCTAAATTAGGGATGAATTTTTAGTGAGGTCTTTGCTCAACCACCTTGGGCTGCTCTCTAGTTCTGGATCTGTGTGTGCTCCCATTGGAGTCAACTCTTCAAAAAAAAATTTCCTGAGGTTTTTTTTTTTTTTTCTTTTTGCTTATCAGAGAATCCCAGAATGGTTTGGATTAGGAGGAACTTCAAAGACCATCTTGTTCTACCTTCCACTATCCCCGGCTGCTCCAAGCCCCATCCAGCCTGGCCTTGGATGCTTCCAGGGATGGAGCAGCCACAGCTTCTTTGGCAGAGCTTGTTTCCTTTTTAACCAGTGCTTGTCCTTGATCTCTTTTCCTCATTTTGAATGAACTATTTCAAACAGTTTCATTTTATTTTGAAGGAGTGTTCATAGTTCGTCCCCATCGATGTTTCTGCTCCTCTATTCCAATGCATCCTCATATTGCTCCTTGTATTCTCTGAACCTACAGCTCCAAATCTGCTGTCTGTGGATACTGTGGATATTGATGTGCTGTCTGGTTGGATAAGGTTGCCTGTAAATGCTTCTAAATAATAATAATAATAATAATAATAATAATAATAATAATAATAATAATAACAAACCCAGCCAAAGGGGGTTCCCCAAAGGACCAAAGTTAATTTAATGGGAAGTTTGTGGGAACATTTGGAAGTATTTTCTTGGCTCTAAAAGCTGTGCTTTGGGTGTCATTTCCTCTGCAGGGCCTTGGGAAATAGAAGCAGGATGAGGGACAACCAAATTAAATTTTACCTCATGAGACTGGTTTAAATTTTTAACTGCTTAGACTGCTGCCACCTTTTGGTACAGAACCAGGGAGAGCTGTTGCCAGACTGATCTGGGGGAGAAAAGCCTTTTCCATCCCCAAACAGCAGTGGGAAGGGATCACCTGGATGTAACCTGCTTGACAAGAGCGTTATCCCTGGAGCTGCTTCTCCTTCTCCTCTGTGCTCTGCCCCCACTCTCAGCTCTCTGTTTGCCTCTTGTTCTCCCCCCAGCTGTTGGTTGTGCCTGTCCCCGTGATGACTGCAGCCCCAAAGTGCTTCCAGCACTCCCAGCCTGCAGCAGGGATGCTCCATGGCTCCTCTGAGGAGGAGCAGTGGCTTAAATCAAAGCCACGGACCAGCGGAGCGGGCTGGAGAAAATTCCCTGACGGAGAAAAATGCCTTTAGTGAGAGTGCTCCTGTGTGCTGGCAGCGTGGGGCAGGGCTGGAGTGGGGCTGGGCTCTCAACCCTCCTGGGACACAGAGGTTCTGCACACTGGGAACGCTGCTGCTCCCTCCGGGCAGGAGCACAGGGACATAAAGGGACAGGGGATCGTGTCTGGGTGTGCCTTTCCTCCTCACCACTCGGGGTTTGAATGCCTCTGTTGGGAGCTTTGTGCAGTTTAACCCAGAGGAGAAGGGAGGCCCTCGGTAGACAACAGGAGATTGTTCTCATTGAGGCTTTTCCTGCTACTGAAAGGACACAGGGAGAATGGAGATCTCAGTTTCTTCCAGAAGGAAGCTTTTTGGGGAGATGCCATCTAGAAACACTTTTAACTTTCAGTCTTTGGGATGAGAGGTTGGATGTTCAAATATCTGCAGGGATCACAGAATCCCAGAGTGGTTTGGGTTGACAGAGACCTTAAAGCCCATCCAGTGCCACCCCTGCCATGGGCATGGACACCTCCCACTGTCCCAGGCTGCTCCAAGCCCTGTCCAACCTGGCCTTGGACACTTCCAGGGATCCAGGGGCAGCCACAGCTTCTCTGGGCACCCTGTGCCAGGGCCTGCCCACCCTCCCAGGGAACAATTCCTGCCCAATCTCCCATCCATCCCTGCCCTCTGGCAGTGGGAAGCCATTCCCTGTGTCCTGTCATGCTCCTGTAAATAGTCTCTCTCCATCTTGCAGCTCCCTGTCCATAATCCCTCGTTCCTGGATCCTGTAGGGATGGAGTTCCTTTAACCAGGACATGGCTGCTGTCCCCCCAAAGCCCCTGTGCAGCTCCAGACAGGGATGTGTGGGGTTGGAAGAATTCCCCGTGAGCTGCCAGGGTGGGCTGGGTGAGCAGCATTCCTGGATGGGCAGTGCTGGGAGCAGCAGGATGCAGAGAACCAGCAGGTGCCTAAAGGATTTTAATACCCATTGCCAAGGCTGGGAATGACAGGAAGTTTTCATTAAGTGAGAACAGTGACCATTTCTTTACTCTGTAGGCTCCAGCTTATAACTGAGAGTTAAATACCACTATAACTCTCCTTTACAATGCATCCAAGATCTGTTTTTACAGCCTTGAGTAGTTCTTTCTCACAGGAGTAGAATCCTTGACTTTAAAGACATCAGTCCCATGAACAAAGACACAGAACCGTGTTTTACATCTGCTTGTACAGAATGTAAATTATGGGATGGATGCTGGAATTATTATTATGATGTTAGGAAGGTGGGATTGCCTCTGTCCCAGGGTAAGAACAACCTGTTTCAGAGGAAGATTCCCTGCCTGTGGCAGGGGGTTGGAATAAGATGAGCCCTGAGGTTCCTTCCAACCCAAACCATTCTGTGATTCTGTCACTCTGTGATTCTGTAGTGAATAACTGGGAAGTAGCTCCAAAGGAACCCCAGTGATATGCAAAATACAAGATGTCAAGATCTGACATTCTTCATTGCTCATAAGGAGACATCTAATAACTCATAAGTGAATGTAAATGTCATATCACTCCTAAAACATTGTGCATTCTCTATCAACCGGAATAATGACTGATTATAAATGTTCCAGTGCGCATTTACATCAACAAAACAAAAGGCAAGCATGAAATTAAAGAAATAAAGTGGAAAATAATAATAATAATAATAACAATAATAATAATAATAATAATGCTACTCTACCTTGCTTTTTTAATCCTCTTCATCTGGAAGGGTCCCAGAGCCTTTGGGTAGGATGGGCTGCTCCGGACAAGTCTGACCACACAAACAGAAACCTGAGTTTTTCTAATTCTTTCTGCACTGGCAGTGAGGCAGACACAGAATTGTGGGAAAGATGAAATGCTTTTGGAAGGTTTCTTTGCAGTTGCAAGCACTGGAAAATGAGGGTTGGCAGCAATGGCAGGTGAAATCACAGGACTCCAGGAGCTGAATCCTGCAGTACCTCCCAGAGTGTCCAAATGGGGGATGTTCCCTTTCCTCAACAACTCCCAGCTTTTCTGCAAGAGTCCAGGAATGAAGGGAACATCCTAACGTCTTAGTTTTTCTTATTTCTGTCTTTGTATATCCTGTGGTGGATCTTCTTTGAACATTTTTATCTCTACTGTGCCTGCAGTATCCATGGTATCATTTTCACTCTTCCTTATTCTGCCTGTTTTTAGTTTTCTTTGGGGATCTGGGGAGAAAACACAGGTTTCTCCTGTTATTTGTCATATTTGGGATTATTTGCTTAAATGCCAAGTTGTTGGGTTTTGGTTTTCCCTGGTAACTTCGAAAAATATTCACCTGCAAAATGCCTTAGTATGCCTCTGGAATCTGAAATAAAAGGTGGGTTTAAAAACTGGTGGTTTGGATTGCAGGAAACAATGGGTTTGTTCCCTTTCCCATGATCTTGGTGAGCTGTGCTCCTTTTAAAAAGTAACAAAGCCAAGTGGTGTTGAGAAAAAAGAATGTTTTAGAAAGCACATAAGGGCAAATTCAGGGACTACCCAGAGGCACCACAAGCGTGGCACGTGGTGGGACCCCCATCCCAAACTGCAGCTTGCCTGTAAAAACTTTCTCCCTTGCCATCCATTTGCCAAGGAATATTTCTTCCAGGGCAGCAGGAACTTGGCTGAGCTGGGCCCAGGGACAGAGGGAGGGGATCATGGTACACACTGCAGAAGAAGCAGCTCACACCTCCCACTGGACCTGTGCTCCTGAAGCCTGGCCCCTGAGAACCACAGAATCAATCATGGAATCACAGAATCACTGGTTGAAAGGGTTGGAAAAGACCTTTAAGATCATCTAGTCCAACCTATGACCTGTGGTTGGTTGTAATCACCCCATTTGCAAATTTTCTGTGTTTTGTCAATTGCATTTTATTTGATCATATCTCCTTTGCAGAGCACTCGTTAGGCTTTATTCTCTGATTTCAAGATTTCATTCCCTTTCCTGAAAGGAACCTTACAGGCAATGGAATTAAATCTTGTGATTTCAATAAGGATTAACTGGGCAAGCTCCAGTCCTGTTCCTTCCACTTCTTGTCATCCCATTCATTTTTACTGTTTTCACTTGGTTTCAGAATTTTTCCTTTCTTTCCTTTCTTTTCCTTCCTTCTCTAACACCTCCTCACCAACTAAACCATGGCACTGAGTGCCACGTCCAGGGCCCTTTCTGGAGGAAAGTCACCTCACAGAAATGCCCAGGGCAGGTTCCTGCTGCCAGCAGTGCCTGTGGTGATGTTCCCACACGTGGTGGGTGATGCAGCTGCCACACCAACACTGAGTCAGAGATGGAGAGGGCAGAGCTGGCCCCAGGGAGGGTTTTGGGTGGCATCTGGATGCACAGGGTGGGTTTGCTGGGGGGGTGACTGAGGGGGTACCAGCCTGACTTGGCCTGGGACTCCTCCCTGACAGGGACTCCCTGGGACTGTCCTGTCACAGGAATAGCTGGGAGATTCCACACTTCTGGCCTGGCTTCTCCAATAATGTTTGCTTCCAACCCTGTAAGTTCCTTTTGCATGAGCAATCCCCCTTTCCTTCAGCTGTCTGTGTGCCAAAGCTCTTCCTCCTGGATGCTCCTATCCCGTTTCTGTCACGGTCAGAAGGCATTTCCTTCTGGCTTGCCCTTCCTTGTGGGGTCACCACTTCCTTCTTGGCTCCTTCCTTCCTCCAGATCCGTGAAACTCACTGTCCTAAACCCCTTCTCCTCCAAGAGAGGAGGCTGCATCCTTGCCTGCCCTTTTCAAAAGCAAGCTGGCTACGAGTTGTTGCCTCTCCAATCGCCAAGGGGTGTTCACCAGGGGCTGGCTATTCCAAGAACTTCGGCTGCGTGTCCCGGAGCAAGAAGAGGAGAGGAGCAGCTGGGAGGAGGAGAGGGAAGGTGTTGCAAAATCCCAGCTGGCAAGGCAGAATCCAGAGGAAAAGTGGTGAAAGGAAAGGCTCGGAGGTCAGAGCAGCCAGAAAAAGCCCAGGGCCTTGACTTGCAAGGTCCCTGTGATAATGAGAATCTGTATTTTGGGCTCCTGACCTGAGTTTTCTGAAAGAAACAATGACTAATTGTTTCAGACAGCATGTGATACGATGCTGTCTGAATACAAAACCAGGGTGGGAAATCTATTTCCAAGCCTCAGCTGTTGTGTTCTGTGCTCCTGTAAAGCTCAGGCCCTGATCATCCAGGTTCTCTGGGAGCACAGCGTTGTTTGGAAATCCATGGAAATCTGTGCCCAGAATGGTGTTTCTTAGTGAAGATCTCCTGGCAAAGGGACAATTTTTAGGAGCTCGTGTCTTGCTCAAGAAACCCAGATGGAGTTTGACTTCACCCACCACAAAATCAATCTTCAGTGTTTCTGAATCACCCCCAAAATTTCTGCTGCCGTCTTCTGTTGAGCTGTGTAGGATTTTCACATTGTTTATGTAGAACATTATTATTGTTGTTTGTTATTTTTCTTCTCTTTTTCTCTGCCACGAGATGATCAGAGCCAGAGCATCCTGCCCTCAGCCCATTCATTTCCCACTTCTATTTTAGCCCCTCCTCAGGCTTCACTCAGTGGACTGATCCCAGTGGGCACAATCTGTGCCATGGGTCTGTGCAGGGCCCTGGTGAGTGCCTCTCCTTCCCTCTGCTCCCCTGCTTGCAGAACAGCTTCTCTCCAGAAACACTTGCAGGGTGAGGTTTGCCCCCCCTGGCCCAGGGTGACCACACCACTCTCCCTGAGGCACAGAGATGTTTGTGCACACGGTGTTGAGCTCGTGGCAAGGGGCATTTTAATTTCCCCCCAGGGCTGGTGCCTCAGCAGAGCTGTGCTGACCTAAGCTCACAGAGTGGATTACGACTTTAATAAACCAACCTCATTTTCCCACAGGAACCCCCTGCAACAGCATCTTGACCTTGTTCCATCTCCTGGCCCCACACAGGGAGCATTTTCAGAATTCCCTGTTTGTACCTGTTCTCACTAATGAACAAACCTCTTGTGGGAACCCCGAGGCAGGCAGCAAAGTGTTTAGAAACAGCAATTACACCATGTCCCAAATCATTCCAAATGAAATAGTTAGCGCACCAAATAAAGTAAATGCATTTTATTGTTGTCTCATTAGAAATGCTTAATCACTTCCAGCAAAGCACAGATATAAATATCAGATCCCTGCTTGAAAAGCCTTACGGGAAAAGGGACAAACCTGCAAAGTGCCACGAGCTGGAGGCTGGGGCAGCTCAGCAGAGGCTGCCAGGGCCCTCCCTGCACACTGGTGTTTATTGAGCACGCTGCTTTGCTCTTACAGGCCCTGAACTCAGTGCCCTGACCTCGATTCCTCATCGTGACACTGCTCAAGGCTTTGGAGAGAAACAGAAAATGGTATTGATTATGCAAAGTGCTCATAAAGCACGTTTTTATGAGGGAAATCTGGCTGCACCAAAGCAACAGGCTGCCGGGATTTAGCTGGAAACTGGAGCATGAGGGAGGGAGAGGGAATGGATCCTGAGCCATCCCAGCCCCAAACCATCAGCAGTGTCTCCCCTGGGGGCTGTGGCTCTGGAATTCCATGCCCTGGTTTGGTGCCTGTGGCAAGCCTGTCCCTGACTGGTTATCCTGGTTTATGCTGGAGTCTGTTACACTGCTTCACTTCAGCCAGGACCTAATTTTAGCGGGAGCAGATTTCCTCCAGCATTCCTAAAGGTCAACACTAAGCTCAGGAGATCTTGGGAATAACTTCCAGTTACCAGTAGGGAAAGCGAGGCCCACAAGAATGGCAGGGATTGCTCAGGCTCATCCAGTGACACAAACACAGCTCCCACATTCAATAGCCCCCAGCCAGTGCTGGATTCCCTGGATTCAGTGCTGGGCAAGTACCTGGAGCATGCTGGCAACCTGGTACAGCAGAAGAGAAGGCTCCAGGGAGAGCTCAGAGCCCCTTCCAGAGCCTAAAGGGGCTCCAGGAGAGCTGGAGATGGACTTGGGACAAGGAATGGAAGGATGGGACACAGGGAATGGCTTCCCACTGCCAGAGGGCAGGGCTGGACGGGAGATTGGGCAGGAATTGTCCCCTGTGAGGGTGGGCAGGCCCTGTCACAGGGTGCCCAGAGAAGCTGTGGCTGCCCCTGGATCCCTGGCAGTGTCCAAGGCCAGGCTGGACGGGGCTTGGAGCAACCTGGGACAGTGGGAGGTGTCCCTGCCCATGGCAGGGGGTGGGATGAGATGAGCTTTAAGGTCCCTCCCCACGCAAACCATCCTTGGATTCTGTGATTCTATGGAAGAGTAATTTCCTGTGATGTTGGACTGATATTCTGCTGAGGATGGTGCAAGGCAAAACGCTGCATTTTTTAATTTGCTCTTTTATTTGAAAAGCTCAGAAAGAGGAAAACCATGGCCAGCAGTAAATCCCTGAGGCCTGGGCAGTGCCTGTCCTTGGTGAGCCCTGTGGCACCTGATATTTCCAGCTCCTGGAGTCCATGGGACTCCAAAAAGCTTTGGGTCATTATTGAGGGGCCGTAGCAGGGCAGGAGAAACCCTGCAGCTTATCCAGCCTGGTTTTCCTGGGAGTCTCCACATCATTAGGGGGCACACTGTGTGATCTTCATGGCTTTGTGGCAGTGAAAGATAAGCAAGTTGATTAGATTTTCTCTGCTCTCCAGTGCAGAAGTTTCCTACCAAAATTCCTCTCAAGTGGGGCAGTATGAGACAAAGCTAAAATAAATACCACGGAAATTAATTAAAATCAAAAATTAAATTGAAGTTGATTTAAAATCAAAATAAAAGACAAATTTATTTTTAAAATTTAAAAAGCACATGGTTGACTTTGTAAAATGCCATGCTACAGGAACAGGCTGGACAGAGCCCTTTGCAGCAGCACTTCCTGGGAATCTCCTGTCAGATTTCTGTGACCACAGCAGCCCTCAGAAGCCAACCCTCACCTGGGCTGGCCTTGGGTTACATCCCTGGGCTGTGCCCGAGGATTGGGAAACCCCCTGTGCCCCTGTCAGCTCTGGGCTGCTGAAACACAGATTTTATCCTTGGAAATTCGTGTCTGAAATGGCCCAACTGAGAATCCAAATCTGGGGTAGGGGAGGTGATGGAAAGTTGATGTTGTGGAGAGGGTGATTTCCATCACTTTTCCTCCATGGAGGTCTCCTCTGCTTTTTCCTTTGTCCTTTCCTGTGTGTTCCTTTCCAACGGGATCGTGGTGTGGGGGATTGTTGTGCTGCTCCTGTCCCACCTGTTTGTGGGTCTGAGGATGCACCTCCAGCTGGGAGGATGTGTTTTTAATTGTGTTTTTGTGAAGCCCTTTGAGATGGGTCAATTAACTTTGATCTCCAGCTGCTAAATGAAAGGGTTTTGCCTGGATCAGATGGGACAAGTCCCCTTAAATAACTGGGATGAAGAGGAAAACAAGGCTGGTAAAGAGTAGTAAAACTGACTTCAGAGAGGTCAAAACACAACAAATCCTCAATGGAAGGTCAGGAGAGCTTGAGGAGAGCCTCCCAAACATTGAGGTGATGGGGGCTGGAGTGAGACCAGACCTCAGTGCAAAAGCTGCAATCATAAATGTAAAAACAATAACTGCTGGTAATCATTTCAGTACAAGCTGAATTTCTGCTTTTACTATGAGACAGTGCAAAACAATGGCAAAATTTCTTTATCAGGGGCAGGTGCATTATGCTTTCTGGGCTGTGTCCATGAGGTGGTTGATGTCTGCATCCTCACCTCCCTGAGGACAGATGAGCTGCTGCTTTATCCCTTCCTTGCCTGCTTTAGTCCTTTTCCCTCCTTCTTGTCTCAGTGCCCATGAATTGGTCCAGCAAAGTGTGTTGATGTCATTGGTGTTTTAATTAATTCTCCCAATTGCTAAAAGATAAATGGGACTGAGGCAAATGGGTTGGCTCTTGCCAAACAGGCAGCTTGGTGCAAGGAGAACGTGGGGGATGGAGATGTGAAGGTGAGATCCATGAAGAGAGGGGTGGTGTAGATCCAGACATGAAACAAGACATGGAAAAAGTGAATTCTTTTTCTGGGCTGCTTCACATTTTGGATGGGCAATCTTGCAGGAGCTGGAGGTTTTTAAGGACTTCTAGGAGTGCTACAAGAAGTGGCCTCTTCTGAGCTATTTCATTTTTCAGCCTGTCTGGATAGAGGCAAAGCCCTGCTCTCACTAACACATAACCATCAGCTTTCCAAGCAGAATCAAATCAGATGAGATCCTTGCATCAAAGGGAGATGTACACGCAGGAAATAGTGATCAGGGAAGAATTCTTAAAGAAATGAGATTGAATTTGGCTTTAATGAAGTCTCTCCTCTCCTCTCCTCTCCTCTCCTCTCCTCTCCTCTCCTCTCCTCTCCCCCTAGACCAAGACTAAGAGCTTCTTTCTACCCACCTTAGCTTTGAATAACCTTTTTATTTTTTTCTTCAGGAAAGTGCTTCTAATTAGCCAAGAATGGTATTTCATGGTGGGAGATGCTCCCATGTGCAGACTGTGCATCAGCTACACAGAGGAAACCATTTCCAGGCTACAAACATTGTGGTTTAGTTGGGAAATGCCTGCTTGATTTCACTGAGTGTCCTGCTAAACAGCAACTTCTGTGCAACAGCAGCAAAGGAGTGTTGGGGAAAGCCTGGGCTCCTGTTCCCATCTGCAAACGAGCCCGAGCTCAGTGGAGCAGGGGATGGGATTTCTCCCAGCTTGGTGTGCTCACCCCTCCCAGCAGGTTCAGAGCCAGTTAATTGAGGGGCTTATGTTACACTGGGAACAGGGAAAGTTGTTTGCAGGACAGAAAGAATTGATTAAGAGCAAAAAATCAGGTTATCAAGTTAGCATGAAAGATGGGCTGAATCAAAAGCTTTTCTTGGAGCCTCAGTACATTGGGTTTGGGAATATTCCTAAACTTGGATCCTAACCACGTCCTGGTTTGTGTTTGAGGAAGCCCCTGAGGCTTTGACAGAACAGCTGGAAAGGGCAGAAACTTGGGGTCACTTCATAGGTGAACTGATTCCAACTGGTGTGGGAAATGGATTTGTAGAGAATTATAACATCTGTGTTGTCTCACCCTTCACATGAGACTAAAAATGGAATAAAAGTTTTTAAAATGCCTCTCAGTTGCCCCATCTCTAAGTCAAAAAAAAAGCACAACCCAACAAACTGGGGCACGTGGATCTCACTTGAGAAACTTGAATTCAGTGTCCCAGCCCCTGAGCACCCTGGGGGAGTCTCAGCTCCCCCTGAGGTGTCTTGTTGGGGTCCCTTTGCTGTGATGTGAACCAAGGACATGAGCATGAACCTGTGCCTCTGGAACCCCAGGAACTGCGGGCGTGCTGTGCCCCTGGACAGGCAGCTCAGCTTTGCTGGTAGCAAACCCCAAACCAATTAAGCTAACATCAGGTTTTTAATTGCCTTGGTTAAGCTGGTGCAGCCCTCGGTGTGCGCGCTCATAAATCAATTTAAATGCAAGTTGTAGGAAAATTTACATTAAAGCGGCGCTTCACCAGACTGCCTTTTAAACAAAAACAAGAACGGAGAGGAAACAATTCCTGGTGACCCTCTGCAGGCTCCCTGGGGTGCAGGACTGGGCTCCAGCACGGGCTGTTCTGCTGGATGTGGGATCAGGAGCACAGCCAGCCTTTAGGGAAGGGACTGGGCCGGCCAAAGGTGCCTCAGCAGGAGCAAACAGGAGCTCTTGGGCTGTGCCCCAAAGCATCCCATGGTAACACCCCACAGGTACAAGCAGGTGTAAATCCCTGACCGTGCCAGCTGTGCCTTGGCAGAGCCAGCTGCAGGTTGCCTTTTCCCCCAGATCCTGCTGCTGTCACCTCAAGTCTCTTGTAAGTCTGGCTTCGATTCAGTGATTTTATCCTTGTAAGACTTTCTGGATGGAAAGGGAAACCAGCCTTTCTTCTCTGCCCCTCTCCATTAACTTAAACCTCCCTGCACGGAGTTCCCCTCTCAGCCCCCTCAGCCCACCTGCTCTGCAGGCTCGGGGACTCCTCATGGCTCCGTGGGGACAGAAGCCAGTGCTCCAAAACTCACAGCAAAGCCATGACCACCCCTGGGAAGAAGGAAAAGGACACTTCTTTGCCTCCCACCTGCAGAGACTCCACGTGCCAGCTGTGATGGGCACTCTGAGTGAGCCTCCCCAAACCCCACAGTTCTCACTCCAGCTCCTGTTTTCCTTTGGTTTCCAGGGTTTTGTCCTTAATCAGTCAGGGAAGAATAAACACAGCACAACAACTTGGGAAATGTTTGAGCCATGACTGCAGAGTCCCATTGCTCTGGCTCTTACCCTGGGCACAGCCCTGCTGGCAACTGGCAGGGCCAAGGCAAGAGCAAGAGGAGCCCATGGAAAACCTCCTCACTCACACCTACTGTTAATATAGGACAGAAGTGTGGGAGAGGAAATTTTCTCCTGGAAAGCTACAGAAATTTCTCAGGGCAAACTTCTGCACAGGGACCTCTCAGCAGTGAGGAATTCTGGTAATACCTTACAGCACTGCTGGTTGTTGTTTTACAGGTGTGTTATTTGCCAATAGCTCTTTTTTTTTTGCCTCTTAATCCTGGTTGCATAAATAATCACTGCAGAACAGGACAGTGAGTACACAGCAATCTTGCATTCACTGAAGTTTCCAGGGGGAAGGAGCTGCAGTGTCTCCTTAGTTGTTGTGGGGCTGAGCTGTCGATCAGATAATGATCATTTAATGATGCACTTCTAATACCTGGCTGTGATGGTAAAAAACTTGGATCCATCTGTGGCAGGGAGCACACCCTGGCTCTGTGGAGCTGCTCAGGAAGCACAAATGAGTTATTTACCAGCAGTGTTGTGAGCTGTAGTAGGAGCCCCCGTGTGAGCTGTGAGTACACACAACCAGCTGTAGTAGCAGGGTCCATGCCCCATTCATTGGAACTTGCCTGTGTGAGTGACCCCAGAGCAAATTCCCCCAAAACCCCTGTGCAGGAGGGGACAGGCTGGAGGAACAAGGTGAATTTAGTCCTGCATGGCGGGTGCTTTGATCAAGAGCCGCTGCCTTGAGGAGTGCTTTGGGGTTTGGAACACACTGAGCATCCTGGAGGTGGTAGCTGAGCTATTACAGATTTGCCAGATCTTCTCAATTGGATTTTGGGTGGGAGCTGGTGAGTAAGGATGCTCTGGAGGAGGGTGCCAGCCCCATCAGCTGTGCTAGCCAGCAGGAGCAGGAATGGAGACAAGGAACAGAAACCTCAGCTAGAAAATGCACAGGATTAAGGATTAACTCATTGCTGCCTTCTGGCTCAGTTTGAAACTTCTCCGAGGTGTCACTTGATTCTCCACCCATCTTTTCCTTCTGCATCTTCCCCTGGGTGTTTTCAGGCAGTTATTCCAAGGTTGGGGCTGGGCCTGTACCCAGGGAAGGGAGAAATCTCCATTCATGTGAGGACAGCTAATATTTGCCAGAGTTAGGATGGAGCTTGACCTGTGCTGGTCCAGAAGGAGAGGAAGAAGAGAATCCTGAAGAAAACGTTGAGGTGCAGGAGGTCCTTGTGCACAGAATCCCCTGTGAGAAGGCTGCAGGTGAAGGTGGGCACTGAGTGCAGAGTTGTAACTCAAGGACATCATCACAAAGCCATCAAGCAACTGTCTTTTATATTGATATCATATTTGTGTATTTTTCCTCTCCTTCTCCCCCCTCTCCCTTCATTGGATGTCAGCCACGTGGCAAGGTTATTCTGTTAGACAAGCTGGGAAATGACAATGACAGGATTATAATTAAGTGCCAGGACATGCAGCCAACACAATTACCATGCTGTTATTACACTGGATGATGTGCTAAAGAAGCTCATAAAAACACTGTAAAGAATATAAATCATGGGACATGTGTACAATTGGGGAAGAAAATGTCTCCCCTTTTGCTAAAGCCCAATCAGTGCTAGAAAAGGCCAGTGAAAGAGATGTTTCCTTGCACTGACAGATTCCTACTTTCAAACGACTCCAGTAGCAAGCAGTGCTTCTTTTGATTTCAGCTTCAGGTGTGGTGCTGCAAGCCTCAGCAATTTTTAGTATTTCCCCTCTGTTTTCAGCCACTGCCTTCCTCTGTACCTCTTGCACCATTGTCACGTGTGGCCAAATGTCACCAGTTCTCAGGCTTTTCTTGGCCTTGTTCAGGCATCTGTCACTGCTGGCAGCACTGTCCTGTTGTGCTGATTTTCTGGCTTTTCTTCCTCATCAAGTATTGAACTAAAGGCTGAATCTGCTCACTGAAGGCAGGAGGCCTGGAGGATTCCTGTGAAAGATGCCACTTACACAAACCCCTGATTAACAGCTGTAACTCCATTCCCTATTCGAGTCTTTTCTCTCTCGGGCTGAACGGCGAATTTGAAGTTTGTGCTTGTAAACGTGTACCTTGAGTCAGGAAATGTTGACATTCACCTCAAAAGAGAAGCTGACCTGTCAGCTGATCCCTGGCCTTGCAGAGCTTTGGGCTGGAGCTGAACTTCTCTAAACCCCCAAACTGCCCAAAGCAGGGCTGCCCAGGAGCTCTGGTGCTCGCACAGCCAGAGGCTGCTCTGCTGAAGCTTGGCCCCGTTGCTGTTCTGACAATATTTTTGCTTCAAATCATCTTCTCCTTAGAAAGCTGCCACTCTGATATCTTCAGAAAAATGACAAACCCCCCCACCTTCTTTTCATCTTTTAATTGGCATGCTTTGCTGCTGTACTGCACAAAGTTGGAATTTTAATGGTCAAATTTTATCAGTTCGAAAAACCCAGCGCTTTGAAATGAAACGTGAAAGAAGTTAAATTGTCTCCACTGCCTGTTTTGATGTTTGATCTAAACATTCTGATAATTTGAACGATTTGAGGATATTTAGGGATTTGAATTCCTGACTAATGTGCTGAATTCACAGCCCTTGAAGTGCTTGTGATAGCTCAGATCTGCTCCCACGACCTCCAATACCTTGATTCCTGCAAAAGCTAAGCAAGGAGAGCTTGGGTCTGAAGGAATAAATATCCAAAGCACAGATGGTTCAGTAACCCTGCAAAACACCCTGTGCTCTTTTGAACAGCACAGGACCAGGCCCTGAGGCCTTGCTGCTGGACTTCCATCTCATTAAACAGGAATAAAAGCAAAGAAAAGGGGTTTCTGCCAGGCCTGTACTGGTCCAGATGCTGAAATATGGAGCTGGTTAACTTGATTTACTGTCCCAGTGGCTGGTAATTAGGGTGGCTATTTGTAAACCTTGTGCAGCCTGATCTGCACTCCTGGGAGTTTCAGCAGTTTTATCTCACCCAGGCACTGGCAGCTCCTCATGCTCTGGAATTACCTGATGTGGGTTTGGGAGGATGATCTGAGCCAGCCCATTTCTCAGCTCCTGAAACACAGATCAGCATCCAGCCTTCCCTTCTGGGCTGGAGCAGGAGCAGCCCAGTGACAGTTCTGTAAAGCTGATGAAAGCTTTGAATTGACTCTGTGCTGGCACACACTGCCCAGCCGTGCCACTGCTGCAGGAAAGACCAAAACGTTCCTGGCCTACAGGTACGGGATCCTTGTGGGAATGTCCTTGGCCCTGTTCATGTCTGCACAGAACCTCATCTTCTCTCTTACTGTCCCCTCCTGCAGAAAAGGGATTTAGTATGAATTCCAGCTTTTCCTCTTCATTTTCTCTCCCCTGCAAGGGACTTTCTAGCGGTCTTGGTTGCATTTGATTTGTCATTTGCAAGTTCCTTTTTTTTTTTTTTTTTTTTTTTTGTC
>VXBN01015737.1:313689-325580 GCA_013397395.1 Sinosuthora webbiana
TTTTTTTTTTTTTTGGTCCAGTTTTTTTATAATTTCTTTATTGGACACTGTGGGCAGGCAGATGCTGTGTGGGATCCTTTCCTTTCCCTGGGTGTTCATATAAATATATATCTATATATATATAAAATCTCTCCTCAATTAGCCCTTAGCCTGCTGGGCTCAGATGGTGCCTCTTCATCTGTGAGCATCAAGGTGCTGAGCTGTGCCACACAGCCAGGAACAAAGTGAGCAGTGCTGAAAGCCAGGAGGATCACTGAGTTTTACTCACACAGGCTGCTTGAAAGCTTGCCTGAAATGTTTCCTGTTGGGTTAAGGGTGGGAAATGTCTGGAGGCAGTGGCAGGACTTTGCATCTGTAGCAGCTGACCCTATTTTCAACATGTCACTGACCCCAGAAGCTTTAGCATGAGACACAAGGGGGTTTGTAAAGAGTTGTGGGGTCTGAGGAGCTGACTCTGCCTTGGAAAGGCTCAGGGAGGTTTTGTCTCTTCACAGTTCTTGCCACCAGCTGAGTTTGAAAAGGTTTTTGTTCCCCTAATTGTGATGTCAACGAATACAGAAATAACAGTGAGACAAGAGGTGTCAGTGGGAATTCAGGGCTGAGTTTGCCCAGCAAAGGGAACTCAGGGTGTCTAAATTCAGAGCTGGGTCATTCTGGGGAGGAAGAAGCAGCAGGGTGAGATGGAAAATTGAACCTCAGTGTGGCTTGAGCTTTACATCCACGCTGCTCTGATTTCAGCATTGAATCAGGAGACCAGGGCTGAGATTTGGGGCTTTTCCTTCTCTCTTTCTTTCTTTCTTTCTCCCACGACATTCAGAAAAACAGCACCAAATGTGATTTATCTCAGTACCCACACTAATAAGCTGCAAAACTGGAATCTGGGGAGTGAAAGATCAGCAGGAACAACTCCTTGAACTGTCCCCTGGGATTTCTGCTGCTCAGGGGTGAAGGGGGAGCTCCCAGAAAAGAACCCTGGTACAGCTGAATAAAGGTGAGCAAGAGCCCCAGCGAGGGGGCATGGATCCTTGAGGTGTGGGAGCTCATTGTCCTTCATGAGGATCTCAGAGGGGATGGGAAGGACCTGGAAAAGAAGACAAAATGTGTTTGAGGGAGGAAATAACAAAGGGTGGATGGGGAAGTTCCCTTCCCATGGGCTGGAACCCAGGGAGATGGTGCAAGGTGATGTGTGGGGGCATTCAGACAGCAGAGACCAGCTTAGGGAGGGAGGATGGCTGGGGTGCCACCAAAATCTGAATAAAAGAACAGGCAAAGTCATTCCTGGTGGCACCCTGGTTCCACCTCACCAAAGGTGCTGCCAGGGATCTGCTTTGCAGTGTTAAAACAGCACAGAGAACTGAGCCCAGAGTGTGCCTGGCCCTGGTCAGGGCTGCCCATGGAACAGGGAATTTGTCCCTGTGCCCTGCAAGATTCCGAGGCTCCCATGGTTGGTCCCTTCCTGGGGGCAGCCCAGCAGGTGCTGAGGTTTGGATTTTGGAGCAGGAGGCAGGTCCCAGGGGTTGGAGGTGCAGGGTGTGCAGGCCCAGCCCCGGGGCCCTGGCTTTGTGCTCAGTGGGAGCAGCAGGCACAGCAGGAAGGATTTCCACACGGAGCTGGGGAAGATCCTCCTCCAGGATCCAGGGCAGGAGATTTGCCAGGCTGCCCCTTCCCTCCAGCTGAGGATTTGACTGGGAAGCAACAAGTCTGGGCTCCATGAGCGTGGATTTTGGGTGAGATGCTGGAGCTGATGCCCCCCTCCCTTCTGACACAGCCCAGTTCCTGCTGCTGCCTGATCCCTCCCCAATGTGTGCAGCAAACACCACAAAGTGCTGGCCCTGGCCATGCAAAACTCATCTGGAGGCTTGTGGGGCTGTTTGGTGAAAATGTGGCAGCTCTGGGCCAGCCCTGGAGCCTGGGGGCTGCTTCCCTTTGCCTCGCCCACGTTTGTCCAAGCCCTGACGAGCTTTTTTTTTTTTTCTGTGTAGAAACTCAGCAAGCAGCAAACACAGCCCGATTTGCCCAGCTGAGTAGGGAATGGATATTCCCAGAGCCTGAGCTCAAATAAATGACCTACTAAAAATAGCTGTGCTCACGAGCAGGTGAACGTCAAAAACCTGCTGTAGTGACTGTGCCTCCCTGGCCTGGGGGACCAAAGTGGTTGCTTGTTTTACCTCTGTGGAAGAGCAGGTGGTGATGCCTTCCAAACTCAGGGTTTGCTGGTCTTTAGGTTTTATTTGGATAAATGGATATATGGATAACCCTCCCAAAAGCTGTTTTATCCTCTCCCAAGCCAGCAGGCCAAGCAGGGGTCTCGGTGGTCCCATGGGAACTCCTGAAGAAGCTCTGCCTTGTCTGTGCTGGATGCAGCAGCACAGGGGATGGGTCAGGCTGGGGAGAAGGGGCAGCATTTGGAGGTGTTCCTTGGTGTCCATAATTCTGGGATTTGTTGTCACCTGACAGGAAAAAGCTGGGATTTACTAGAAAATGGGGAGACTTGACTTGAAAACTTGGGCAACAGGATTTGTTTGGCTTTTTCCTATCAAATTTGCTGCTGAATAGGTTTGTGTTGTATCACCAGAAAAAAAAACCAAAAAAATTCTTTCTCTGGATTGTAGTTCTTGTGCTTTTAGGAGTGGAGGAGCCTGCAGCTGTCTCTGGCTGTTCAAAAGAAGCAAATGTGAGACAGATCTTTCTTGATTCTGTTTTCATGGCTCTGCTGGGCACTTTCTCCCTCATCTCCTGGTAGCAGATGTGCAGAGGAAAGGTCAGGAAGTGCTGTGCTGGAATCCTTCCCCAGCCACCCCCTCCCTGCGCTGCTCCCCGTGGGTGACGTGCTGGGGATGTGATGGGACAGATGTCACATCATGACAAGCCCTTGCACTGATCTCTGGAGAAGTTCTGCGTGCTCTGAATGTCATTTATGCAACAGAGGGATGATGCTGTGATCCCCTGGCATTTTAGGGAGGCTGTGGCATGTCCTGGGCTTGTCTGGCTCGCTGTAGGTGCTGAGATAATTCTGGCTTCCCCCTTGGATGTGTTCCCACCTCGCACTGGCTCCTTTGTGCACTGTTCCTCACTCAGGACGTCTTCTGGTGCCTCTGTTCTCCTCATTTGCAGTCCTGGGAATGGCTCTGAGGCTCCGTGGAGATGCCTGGATGTCGATGCTCTGCCGTGGGGATGGAGCAGGAGCTGCCCCAGTGCAAACCAGCAGAGCCCAGGGAGGCTCTGCAGGGCTGAGCAGTCACCCCTGTGCTCTGCCACACCCCACCTCGGGGCTGGCATTGCAATCCAGCCCACCCCTAAATGACTTACCAGACACCAGAGAACGATAAATGCTTGGAAAGGCAAAAAAAAATCAAGGCAAGCAGAGTAGCGCCCAGGAAGCTCTCTGTACATCCCATTCTGGATCGCCCTTTCCTTCAAATCAAACGATGCAATTCTGAAATCAGGTGTTTTCTGGCAGAAGGGCACAGACCATGGTGTCACTCAGCAGATCTGAAGGGCTGATCTTCTCACAGAGGGCTGGGCATAAATGATTTGCTAAATGCTTGTACCTAAAGGATCAGTCCTGAGATAAGGATGCAACTTCAAAAGGTGGCCTTCAAATTAATATAAGAATGGAGGAACAAAAGATTTCTCAGGCTGGATCAGGGCCTTCTTGCTTAGGTTTATGTTGTAATTTAAAGCTAAAATAGCTGCTTCTTCAAAGCAAAGTAGGAGAACTTAATGGAAGGGCTCGCCCACACATTGTATCGTCCCTATCTTTAACAATTAACGTTTAGCTTCAAGTCTGATGAACAAAAGAAGAGCCCCTTGCTCAGTGCTGGTGCTGTAACTGACACCTCTAAGTGCTCTCTATTAATGTAAATGCTTCCAAATCTTCAGATTCCTCCTGTCTTGCTGAGCGCTGATTGTGCTCGAACTCCCCCGGGACAAGGTGTGGAGACAGAGACTCGGGGTTCCTTTTTCACCCTTTAGAATCTCCACTTTTGTCCTCCTGGACTGTTCTCTTTTCTGGATATTAAGCAGCAGAACCCCTCAATTTTCCTAATGTACTGCCACATTCATTGCTTTAGACAAAACTATTTCCAGTTAAGTTGCTTGTGTCTCTTTTTGAGCACCAGTCCTGTTCTTTGTGGTTCACCTTCATGAGCGTTTTCTGGGTGTTTTATTGCTCCCTGAATCCTGCCCCTGTTCTGAGCCAGGGTGGCACCTGCATGTATTAAATGAGACCTCTGTGTCTCCAAGGACACGGCACATTCCTGGAGCCAATGGATTTTGCTGCCTTGTCCCAGCCCTGTGGAACTGGTGGCTGAAGGGGCATGGCAGGAGAGTCTGGGGCTCAGGGGGTCATTCCCTGAGGGGTCTGGAACTGCTCCAGGAGGGAGGGGGATCTCTGAGCCCCTGGAGTTGCCTCTGCTGCTCCTCTTGCTGTGAGATTCTGCTCTGGCTCCTTCCTGCTGTGCACCTGATTTGTGCACTTTATTAAACCTGTCCCTGTTTCCTCTTTTCCCTGAGAGGGTTCCTTGCTCCTCTGGAAATACATTTTCCTTCCTGGATTTTGTGTAGATGGATTTCTTTCACTGTCCCAACACCATTTCTGCCTCAAGCTCTGGTTTCTGCTGGTTATTCAGCTGGAAACAGCAGGAGAGGGTGGGAGCAGACCAACAGCACGTTCATTTTGAGCCTGAATCCAACCTTAGGAAGAAATGAATGTGTAGGAAGATAGGAATCCTCCTAGGCTGGACTTCAGCAGCTGTCTTGGGCTGCAATGCAGGATGTAAGCAGCAGTGTGTATTCTATCACCAGTTGTTAAACCAGCTGGGGCAGTGTTCTTTATCCCTTCCAGGACCCATCCTCCCTCCAGGGGATCTCTGCTGTCCATGGGCCATCCAGGCTCACTGCAGGGCTGATACAATCCCATCATCCCACTGGGAGATGCTCCACCCAGGGGGAGGAGCCCAGCATTCCCACCTGGATCAAAGCTGGCATTCAGAACAGCAGCACAGCCTGTGTGCACTGGATTCCCAGAGGGAGACCAGACCCAGCTCAGCCCCACTGGACCTTCAGAGGAAACTGCACCCTTCTCCAGGATCATTGCTCCAACAGACCCACATCTGTCACTGCAGGAGGACTTGGTTGGACTGACACCAACACCCTGAGCAACAGGGGGTCAGGTTGTGTTCTGACTCTGTCAGTGGTTTCTGTTTGTTTGTTTGCTTTTTTGTACTACTACATTTTTATTTTAATATTCCTAGTAAAGAAGTGTTATTCCTATTCCCATATCTTTGGCTGCGAGCCCCTTAATTTCAAAATGATAATAATTCAGGGGGAGGGGGTTTACATTCTCTATTCCAAGGGGGCTCCTGCCTTCCTTAGCAGACCCCTGTCTTTCCAAACCAGGACACCAGGGTTTCTGAAGTTTGCTGCTTTCAAAGGAGCCTGTTTGAAAGTCAAGAGAGGGTTCCAGCCCTTTGCAGGATGACCTGGTGAGTCCTCAGGTGTCCCATCAAACTTCTTGCCCAGGAAATCTTCAGGACTGACCTGCAGAGGAGGGTGCAGAGGGCCCCGGCATGGCTGAGCTCAGAAGGGATGTGTTACACCCTCAGGGCACTTGTGAAAGTCTTTTGTTTCTGCTTCCTAATGAACTTCTCCCTGAGCTGCCAGTGCCTTGGAATTGCCCTGCCCTGCTAAAATTTATGTGGCTCTTCCTGTCCTACAGAGAAAAGGGGGGAGCCAGGAGGGCTGAGCACTCCTCTTCTGCCCTGCTGGGGCCTGGGGAGGGCTGGGATGTGGGATGTTGGCTGGGCATGCCTTGGCAGGGAGGGACAGATATTCTCTGGTTGTGGAGTTCCTGTGGAAGGCACAAGCAAGACTGGAGGGAAATGTGAGGTGAGGTGAGGCTGGGGAATTCCACTTTTTCCAAATCATTTCCATAAATAAAAAACTACCCAGTCGTTCTCTGGGTGTCTACAGGCACTCCCCTGTCAGAGATGATCCTCTCTCCAAGGAAGCATTGGCAATAAGAGCCAGGCCAGGCTGGGCAGTGCTTGGAGCAGCCTGGGACAGTGGAAGGTATCCCTGCCCATGGCAGGGGCTGGGGTGGGATGGGCTTTAAAATCCCTTCCAACCCAAACCATGCTCCACTGATTCTAAGTGTTCAATCCTTCTGAAGACCCTCCCCAACCACTCCTTTATCCCTGTTTCTGTGGAGATCCTGCTGTTTTCACTCCATGGCCCAGACCTGGAGTATTTTAGCAGGAGACAAACTGGATATATCCATCCCTTCCCTCACTGACAGCACGTGTCTCAAATTGGAGCAGATGCAGAGCTTTTATCCCGACACTGTCTGTCAAATGTAAGAATGTGGGGTTTTTTGATCCACTTTAGAGAAAAATCAAAATGTTTAATCTAGAAAAACTTGAAATGCATCATCAACCCATCCACCCCCCTTTGCTTTTTCTCCCAGGACCAGTTGCTGGAGCAGTGGAGGTGCATGTAGGTTTGATTATTCTAAAGCTGCATGTTTGGTGAGAATATTATTTCTTCCTCAATATTAACCTTCCTTCTTTGCTTGTATCTGTTGGTGACAAGCTCACACTGACACACATTACTGGCTATTGATTCCTCATTGAGATAGTCTCAATTCTTCAGTGAGATGCTTTATTAGAACAATTTACTCCCTGTGAAACAAATCTAACAACTTTTAGAGAGATCTTGTGATGACATCAAGCAGCCACAAAACTGTGGTGCTGCACCCTGGTTCAAAATTGACTCTGCTGAGCAGTTTCATGTGTTATCATCTCATCTATCTCTTCCCTGGTGTTGCCAGAAATGGCAAAAAAACTCCTGAGGTTCCTTCAATTTTGTTGTTTTTCTTATGCAAGAGAAGAAAGTCAGACCAAATTCATGGAGTTCTCAACCTTATATTTTACTGGCTGAGGTCTGTTTGCATCTTGTAAACAAGATTTAATATTCTTTAAAAAAATCTCTGTAGAGATGAATTGGTATTTCATTAAAGTATCAAGTCTTGTTTTAAGTTCCAAACCTTGGACATCCTGACTTCGAGACTCCCACGGTGCTGCTGTAATTTGGGACAGGATATTCTCCTCCTGAGTTCAGCACTCAATATTTCACCTGGGTTTTTGTAACTCGTTCCAGTGTTGGAAAACAGCAAAGACAAGTATTTGCTCTCCATTTCATTGCTCCCTCGGGACTCTGATTAACCTGCTGCTCATTCCTTTCCTGAGGTAAATTCATGGCTTTGTTCTTTCTCTGTGTAGGAGGAGGAAAAAAAAAAAATCTTTGCCATCAGCGCTGTGTGAATCTCTGCCAGGCTGGTGTGAGCTGTTCCTGGGCAGGGGTGGGCACCAGGCAGGTCCTGGCAGGGCTGAGGGGCTGCTTTGCTTTGGAACCTTGCTCTGCTCACTGACACCTGCTGCTCATCACATCCACTGCATTCCTGGGGGCCACGCAGCCAAGAAACGAAATGTTCAAGTAAAACTTGCAATATACCATTGGGCCGTAGAAATAACACCTCTGGACCATCAAATGACCAATTCTAAAGCTGTCTCCTAAAGAGGACTCTCCCCTGGGCAGCCCCAACCAAACCAAAGCACTGACAGCCCTCTGAGCTGTGCAGGAAACCCACGGCATGTCCCAGATCTTTACAAAACCAGGACTGAGGCACTGCCGTGATGCAGCAGGGCTGGGGTCCTGGACCTTTGCTTGCTCCCAACCTCAACACACTCTCCCCAGATCTGTGCCCTTTCTCAGGGCTCCTGTTGATCTCCTGCATCCCCCACACAAAGCAAAGTGCTGGGGGATGGTGCCACCACAGATGTCTGGGCTTTCTGCTTTGTTAAATTCCCACCCATTATTTTAACATGCAAATTCCTTGGCTAAGGGAAGAAGGAAATGCACATTTCTTTTCTTTTTCATAATCATCTTTGCTAGTCATAGGGCAGTTGGAATAATGTGTTCTCTTTCAAATGAAAACAAAGGCATAAAAATAGAGCTTCAGAACCCAGAACAGTGGCAAGATCTTTAAATAAATCCCCTCAGAATACTCGATTTTCAAATTGGTTGCTTCAAATAGATTCACCATCTCACCTTCTCTCCAGAAGATGCTTTTATCAGATCCAAAACTAAAGGGCACTTAGAAGAGCTTTAGTGAGGATTTTCTAACAATTGCCTGTTAGACCATAGCCAAAATCAAATGTGTGTTTGTGCCTAGGTACGTTCAGTTTTCTTTGCAGTTTTCCTTGGTGCAGTTGTTCATTCTTTGCAGTTGTCTCCATTCCTGGCCCCTGCTGTTAAATTGCTGCTGCATTTCCCTGCAGAGGAGGCTGCACTTTATTGATAGATGAAGTGATTCCAAATAATCCATTGTCCAAGGCAGTAACTATCTTTCTTTGGGGAAAGCCCCTTAGCTGGAAGGTGCAGCTTAACAAACAAATAAAACAATGCCAAACTCACTCGTAGATGAAAGAGGGGGGAACTCTCAGGATTTAATTGGTGGAGTGAAAGGAATCCATTGCCTGGGCAGTGTCCACCACCTCATCCTCTCACACTGAGGGTCACTGGAGCAGGCAGTGTCTGCTGACCCTCAGCACTTGTGCTTGGCTTGCAGCAGAGCAAACATCCCTGGGATGCATCCTGCAGGGAGGCAAATCCATCAGAGAGCTCACAGCCTGGAAATCTGATGCCTGAGCTGCCACATTGGGGCACCATGAAGCCAAGGTGGTGCCAAGGAACCTCAATCCCTGAAAAGGAACTTTCCCTTTTCCCTGAGGCCAACGAAATTCCCATGGACCTGGCAGTGCTGGCTCTGCTCTGTAATCCCTGCCTGCTCAAGGAAAATCCTGGATGTGAGCAATGGAGCAGGCCAGGGAGCTGAGAGCACTGCTAGGCTGGCAGCGAGGATTTCACACTCGAGCAGATTGTTGTTGCCATTCCAGCACCTCCAGCATCGGGCTGGCTGGAGCACGAGTGCTGGGGCTTGGCAAATCCAGCTTTTGGGTTCTGGCTTTTCTACAAACTCACTGTGTGAATTTTGGCAACTTGTTTAATTTCCCTGAGCGGGATCCAAAACCTGGGGAAGTCAAGGAGAGTCTTTCCTGGAGCTTAAACATACTTTAAATAGGCTCCTTAGGTTTCTGCAGTCTATAACGTGGGAAATGCTCTGCCTCTCCTATATTGGCTGCAAACTCTGCATGACAGGGTTTGTTCCTGGCTGGGAGCACAGCAGAGCCCTGATTTGGGTTGGCATCCTGGAGATTCAAGGCAAACAGAACCCGTGAGCACCCCGCAGATACACGGACTCAGCTGTGGCAAGCACCGTCCTTCCAAATGCTGGGCTGCTCATGGCTGGGAACACAGAACAGAAGGGCTTGGATGGCTCCTATTTATCCACTGCAAAAATAAAACCACCCAAAGGCAGTCAGGGTTAGCCTCAATGCAGGGGTTGCATTGGTGGTGAAATGACAGGGTTTTATTGTGGAATCACGGAATTCCAGGATGGTTTGGGTTTGATGGACCTTCAAACTCATCTCGTTGGACCCCCTGTCATGGGCAGGGACTCCTTTCACTGTCCCAGGCTGCTCCAAGCCCCATTCAACCTGGCCTTGGACACTTCCAGGGATCCAGGGGCATCCACAGCTTCTCTGGGCACCCTGTGCCAGGGCCTGCCCACCCTCACAGGGAAGAATTTCTTCCTAATTTCCAAGCTGAATCCCTCCTCTTTCAATTCTCCCTTGTCCTATCACTGCCTGCCCATGCAGAAAGTGGCTCTACTCTTTTCTAAGTCCCCTGTAAGAACTGGAAGGCCTCAGTGACATCCCCCAGAGCCTTTTCCTCTCCAGACACATCAGTATGACTTTAGCAGAAAGAAGGATTCCTGCAGACATTTCCTGGTCTGCTTTTGCCTCCTTAGGCAGAGCCCAGAGCAGCATCTCTCATGCCAGAGCTGGTTCCTCTTCTGCTCCATGGTAGTTCTGTCAAGGCACAGCTGGGGCTGTTTGCACCTCTGCCTGCAGGGTCTGGGCAGGAGCTCCTGTCTCTCCCCACTTTCCATCTCCTGCAGGAATCCACAATCCAGCCTCTTCCCTCCCCTCCTGCACAGCCTGAGGAGTGCAGCTGAACCCAGAGATGTGTTGTGCGTTCCTGCACAGGAAATGTCAGCCAAGTGACCCTCATTCCCAGCGAGCCACAGGGCTGGGGACATCAGTGACAAGCCAAGTGGGTCACAATCCAAGTCCCCTTCTCTCAGGAGCCCAAGAAAACCAAGCAGTCCTGCTCCCAGTGGGACAGGGCAGCTGTGGAGCTGGGCTGGTGCTGGTGCCCCAGGCTGGGGGTGGGGTTCCATTGGGTCAGATACAGATTTGGGAACAGTGGTGGCTCTGGGATGGATCTGAGGAGGTTTGGATAATAAATTTGGGGGTCCTCAGTAGCCAAGGAGAGAATTATGTGGGACTGGAGCAAGGGGTAGCTCAGGGCTCTGGAGTTTTGAATGTGTGAGGGAAAGAGGAGGGAAGGGCTGGGATGGAGAGGTGTGAGGATTTACAGGGGGTGGGCAGAAATTAGGAAAGCCAGGTTGGATGGGCCCTGGAGCCACCTGACCTCGTGGGGGGCATCCCTGTCCTTGAACTAGTTGAGGTCCCCCGTGACCCAAACCATGGTGTGACCTGCCAGAGGAAGGACACCCTGGGGACACTCCGTGTCTCAGGACTCAGCTGAGGGCAAGGGCTGCTTTCCCTGTGCTGTGTGACCCTGCTCTCTTGCAGGGAGCTCAGCAGCTCTGGGAATTCCGGCCCAGGGCTCCAGGTGTTGTACCTGAGCAGGGACAATGCTGAGAGAGCCTCAGGGAGGATCTGAAGCCGTGTGGTTTCACGCCTTTAACTACAAAAGCCTTCAGATCACCCCTGGCCTAGGCAAGAACAGGCAGGTTTCTCCCAGCCCTTTCTGCACTGCTGCAGCAATTTATGGCTCCCATGAGCTTTGCTCGTTTAAAAAGTGCCCATGGAAGCATTTCTCGTGGAAAGGCTTTCCAGCGTATTTTAATGGGGAAGGAGTGAGTGTATTTATTTGAAGTGGTGCACTAGAAAGCTGCTCCAAGCCCGGCATCACCACTGCGAGGTAAAGAGAGGGAACACAAGCCTCATTGTGAACCCTTCATCACAGACTCAAAGACAAGTCCGTGCCCAAGAACTCCCACAGCATTCAGCCCGATTTTACTGGAGTTCCCAGTAAAACTTTTCGTTCAGATTGCTTTTGCTTTTGCCAGTCTGTTCCCGAGGTCGAATCTAAGGTTGGACCACTGAAAAATGCAGATTGAGGATTCACGTTGCTCCCTAGCACTTTTTATTCTTTCTAAGTTTCATTAACCTGGAGTTAAACTAAGGTTATGCTGTTGGATGAGCATAATAAAATGCACTGCCTGGGCTGAGGAACATATTTCTTTCATGGTGCTTTAAGAGGTCTATAAAGCTGTGATTAAATGATGTCTAAGCTTAGCTCCTCTGCAGCATCTTGCTGAGAGCAGAAGCTAAACCTTGTTGGGACCTCGTCTTTAACACAGCACTGTCACAACGAGGTGCAGAGACACCAGACCCAGCAACTCTGCTTATTTTAAGCCAGCGACAGCTGAGGTGCCGGTGGCCCTTTGCAAATGCCTGTAACACGATGCTCTCGTAAGTAACAGCCCGGTTCATCCTGCAGCCCCAGGAATGTGTTGGCGTGTGCTCAGGGAGCAGCTGGCACGGCAGGGAGGGCTCAGAAATCCCACCCCAGCCCTGAGCTGGGGCGTTGGAAGGCACGAGAGGTGCAGGGTTTGTTCAAGGGAAACAGCTGCATGCAAGAGAAGGAAAAACAAGGAGAAAGGAGGAAAAAAAAAA
>VXBN01015737.1:325754-518215 GCA_013397395.1 Sinosuthora webbiana
CCAGGGAAGCCCAGGGTGGGGTTGTTGGGGGGTCTGTGCAGGGACAGGGGCTGGGCTGGGTGATCCTGTGGGTCCCTCCCAGCTCAGGACATTCTGTGATCCCTTGTCCAACACGGAGGTGGCTGTTTAGTGCAGAGGCAGCTTTGGTTTTGTGGCATAGCAACAAGATAAATCTGCTTCTTCTAACTGTGGTGTTTCGGTACTGATGTAGCTTCCTTGTGGTTTACTGGGAGGAAAGTGCTCCCCTTGGACCCAGCCTGTCCCTGCTGTGCTGCATGGCCCCCCCAGAGCACGGTTTGTCACTGCCACCACCCCACAGCCCACTTTGGAAGGGACACATTCATGTGAAGGAGTAAAGACTCATCTCCCAGTCAGACCTTTCCAGGGAACTTGAGCACAGTGGTTGAATGGTCCTGAAAAATCATTTCTGCCTGACTGTGAACTGCAAGGCATGGCAAGGAGCTGAAATCCGGGGCTGGAGAGGGCTGGGGATTAACACCAGGGGCTCAGGCTCGTGCAGCCAGCAAACTTCAGCAAGACTTTCTCTTGGAAGAGAACAGAGCGGTTGTTACAGAGACGGAGAAAGCAGAGCTCATTGCTGTGGTGTTATTTTAATAGAGGTTGTGTAACTTTACCTGGTTCTGAACTCCCAAACTTTTCTGGCTGGTAATAGGAACACTGCCACAGCACGAGCCTCGAAGCAAGAAGCCTTGGAAGCTTCCCAGGAAGGCCAGGGAATCAAAGATGTGCAGCTTAATATAGAGACAAAGTTTGAGCAGGCAGCAAAACAGCAGGGTCTGAGGGGCAGGGCCGGGTGAAGTCACAGCATTACTCACTTTCATGGCTGCCTCTCCCTCCAGAGGGGCAGCTGAGTAAGGATTTCTTCATTTGGCAAAGGAATTTCTCAAGTGACAAGGAGAAGAGTCCTGAAGTGATTCCCACAGGGATGATTTGCCCGGGTTCAGTCAAGGACTGTACCTGGTAAGAGTGTTCCCCACGGGGCTGTATATCTGAGGCAGTCCTTGTCCACTGAGTGAATATCCCACAGCCTGGGATGGGAAAGGGCATCTGAAGGTGCAGGACAGTGACTGTTTCATGGCCACGCACAGAGCAGTGGCAAAGCAAAGCAGAAAACTCAGGGGACTTCACATCATGGGGCTGTGCCAAGGCCAGCAGTTTGCTTCCAGCGGCGAGGATGGGGAAGGGAAGGGCAAAAGGGGGAGTTCCTCCTGCCTCATCTGTTCCTGGGCACACAGATCTGCCCATCTTAGTCCCAATCCTGACATCCCAGTGCTGTCCTTGGAGCAAAGCCTCGAATTCTCAGGAATTTCCAGTGCAGACTTGCTCCCCCCCTGCCTGCCCAGCCCCACACCCTGAATCTCCTTTCAGCAGAGCCAGCAGAGGTTTTGCAAGCAGCTTCTGATCCCAGAAGTGATTCCTTCCAGTCCTTGACAGCTCTAAGTGCTTCAAACTGAGCAATTGGTGTTATCCACACGAGGATCTTGAAATCACAGTGATTGTGCAGGATGTGAGAGGGACCTGCCAGCTGCAGGTCATGGTTCTTTCCTGCCAAAACCACTCGAACTCCCTCCCTTGTCACCAAACACGTGCTCCTGGGACAGGGCACTCTTTTCACTGCATTTGTGCTCTCTTACAGCTTAAGATGGGAGGCTTGAAAGAAACGGCTCTTTTTCAGGCAAGCCTCCTCCCGGAATACTTGACTCCAACACTAAATAGAAAAAACCACTCAATGGAAAAGGACTTTGTGTTGTCCCTGTAAATCTTTCATCCAATGCCCTCCACATGCACCACGAGAGATCTCAGGGCATGATCTTTTGTGAGAGCATTGCAGAGATTAAGAGGTATAAATGTCAGTTCATTCACAACTCGCTGTCACTTAGCTGAGCTGCTGCTCCAGCAGGCAGGAAGGAATGGGAATTTTTATTTTCAGTCCTCCACAAGGACCTGTTCCTATGGAAAACCAACTGTTCCTCGTGGATGGAGTGGGATCAGCCCCCAAAACTGGCTGGTTTGGTGTGTCCAAATCATGTCTGGGTGTCCTCCAGCGCAAGGGAGACCAGCTCACAATTTAGACTTGACCACAGGAAGCTAAAAGGAAAGAACCCAGTCTGACTTTGCCAAAAGGTGTGGGGTAAACCCTCATGTGTGTTCTGTCAGTCTGCCCTGAGCTGTTCCTGCAGGGTGCTGTGGTTTCACTGTGGCTGGAGCTGTTCGAGGGAAGACTGGACCTGCCGTGGTCTGGGTGACAAGGCAGTGCTGGGTCACAGGTTGGACTTAAATGACTTCAGAGGTCTCTTCCAACTTCATTGATCCAGTGATTCTGCAGCTCCTCCAAAGCCAGGAGTCCTTGCCTTGCACACTGAGATGTGCCCGAAGAGCACAGCACTGCGTGGTAGGTGCTGCCTGTGCTCCCTGCTGAGCCTCCAGCAGGGCAGGGCCTTCCCAAAGGACACCAGCCACAGGTCAGGACAGCTGCAGGACCTTGCAGAGCAACTCCTAACACCAGAATTGCTCTCCCTGGATCATAAGGCCTTTGGCAAGCCTGTCCAAGCCATCCATGCTGAAGCAGAGGCTGAACTTTGCTTGGAGCAACCCCTGGCTGTGGTTAACACTTGGTGGTGAGGAGAGAGGGAGCTCACATCTTCTGGCTGCTTGCTCTGAGCTTTGTGAGCACCTGCACCCGCAGGAAGCAGGATCCTGGAGCACATTCCCTAATTTTCACCTTTTGATGTAGTTGAACAGTGGCTCAGGAGGTCATATTTTGATCTCAGCATTAGAGCACTTCAGGAGAGACAGCTCCTGTTCAGGAAGAGTGAATTATTCGAGGACTATCACTGCCCAGCACATTTTTCTTCACTAATGCCGCTTCATGGCTAGAAAGTCTCAATTGCAAGTCACATGTGTAAACATTGGAGCAGTCATTTATCCAGTGCACAATTTGTAGGGATGACAAGTCATTTAAATAGTGTGTGTAACGCAAAAAAATCCCGCTACTGATTTAGTGGCTTTATTATTGCCCTGTCAGGAAAATTAATGTTCTATTTGCACAAAGCATCCATTCAGGCTCCCTATCTGCAGCAGCAGAGAGGTTGGGATGTGGGCTGAGGTGTCCCGAGGATGGAGAGCTGTGTGGTGTCCCAGCTCCCAGCAGAACTGGCCTTTCCCAGGATTGCCTAGCACTGGAAACAGCACATCCCAATTACCGACTGAGGAGGCCAACAACAGAGTGACAGACAGCCCTAAGTGTGAATCCACAGGAATGACTCACCCAGCAACTGGCTCCTTTCCAATGAAATGGTGGGGATTTTTTTTGGTTGGTTTTTTTTTTTTTTTTTTTTTTTTTTTTTTTTTTTTTTTTTTTTTTTTTTTTTTTTTGTTTTTGGTTGGAGCAGAGGAGCCTAAGGGAAAAGCACAGGAAGGAAAATATCATCAACAAGCTCGGCAAACCCAGAAACAACTCAGCTCTGTTTTATAACAAGAGGAAGGAAGATGCTCTCCCACGTCTCCCTGCCTTTCTGTGCCGTGTTTTCCAACAAGTACAGTAGGATATAAATTGGCAGGAGCAGCAGGAGGGGCTGTTCCAAGGGCAACATGAGGCAGGAGTGATGTCCTGCTGCAGCCCCAGGGCCTGGCTGAGAGGAGAGGCTCCAGCAGCCACGGCTGGGCTCAGCCACTCATGTCCAGACAGGCTCATGGTGACAGATCTTGGATCCAGCCAGGATCAGCAAGGAGAAGCCCAGGCCTAGCTGTGGTCAGGCCAGGCTGGGACCAAAGGGCTTGAGCGCAGCAGGTGGCTCCAGCAAGGGCCCTCCCAGCTCTTTCCCAACAGACCAACACTGGGATACAGCTGCACCTGCACCAGAGCTGGCTCACAGAATCCCAGATTCCCAGAATCCCAGAATCATTCTGTTTGGAAAAGACCTCCCAGACCCTCGAGTCCAGCCTGTGTCTGATCCCCACCTTGTCACCAGCCCAGAGCACTGAGTGCTATGCCCAGACCTTCCTTGGCCACCTCCAGGGACGGGGACTCCAAACCTCCCTGGGGTCCAAACCTCCTCCTGCCAATGATTAATAACAACCCTTTCCATGAAGAAATTCCCCCTGAATTCCCTCCCCACCTTGTGGGGTGCTTTTTAGAGAGAACTTTTGAACTCTTTAAATGTGGGCTCCTAATTTTCCATATGCTGGGGAGTTTGGGAGGAAATTAAGGGAGCCACAAGGAGGCTGTGCACCCTGGGAGGCTCATCCTCAGCTCTATTTAGAGTTCCCTGCCTCTCCTTTCAGGGAGAGTGCATATCCCATGAGCCAGCTGTCTGGAAAATGCATGGCCATGGGGCATAGACGGCTGTAAATATTCCCTGGTGTGATGGCAGCAACCTGGAGGAGGGAAAATAAACTGTCAGCTTGAGAAGTGAGAGAACAAAGCCATTAATAAGAGCATCTAAACAGGCTCTGGAGCGTGGAGCTGCACCATGGAATGGATGCAGCACGGTGGTAGCCACGGTGGATTTTCCAGGGATCTCCCAGGGCTGCAGAGCCTTCCAGCAGATCCCTTTGGGCAGGAGCCTCTGCAGAAGGCCTGTGGTGATGGGTGGGCAGACAGGCACTCCTCAGAATGAAGCTGGGCCCTCATCATATTCCCTGGGCATCCTCCAAAGTGAGGATGCACTTGAGAGATTCCAGAAGGTTCTCATGGAGACGTGTCCACTTAAACCGGCCACGGTGAGATTGGCTAAGAAAATGAACCACCAAAGGAGAACCAACTGTCAAAGCACTTTAACTGGTGAGGCAACCAGATATTTATCCCTTTGGAGTTCTTCCTGACACACTGCAAACAGAGGGAAGCAGAGCCAGCCTGACCTGGTTTGCCACCTCTCTTTACACCTGCATTCTGATGAAGGCCCCCTTAATCATACGGGCTGTGCAAAGCAATTTATTCTGCCATTTTCGTTTAGCTCCCTGCAGCTTTCTGAACCTTTTATAGAGTCTTGGGTGAAGCTGTTGAGCTCCTGGAGATGTGAGGCACCAGAACGGGTTGTCCATGAATATGAGGGATGAACATTCCAGGAGGGTTTCAGAACACAGACGGACAGGGCTCTCAGTGACCTGATCCAACCTTCAAGTTGCCTGCTTTGAATTTGTCTATGATTCCAAATTCTCTGTGCTACCATAAGACTAGAAAAGGGATGTTTTATTAAAAGCCAAAATGTTTATTCAGTCTCTTAAATCTGCACACTCAAGAAAGGAGAACTGATTTCTTTTTATTTATAATAAAATTCTGAGGTTTCAGGACTAATCTGATGGAAACTTTGATGTCTTCTCTGCCTTACTTTTTTTTTTTTTTTTTTTTTTTTTTGATAAGGCTTGGCCTTGAAAACCAAAAAACAAGAAAGTATTGGTTAAAAAAGCAAGGGAAGTCCACTCCTGGTGACTTTTCCTTCTGGTTCTCTGAGGGGTGTGTTGAAATTCCAAGCCGCTCTGGAATCTGACTGCAAGGAGACACCACAGGAGCTCAGTTCTCCTGGAAATGCTCTCTGTGTGGGAGAGGAGAGAGGGAGGCATTTAAGGATAAGAAAAGTGAGGCAGGGAAGAGCAAAGCTGCTCAGCAGTCAGATGGAGTTACTGTCTGCCAGCACTGGATCCCCCACTGGGCTTTACCTGCTCCAGCAGCAGGAAGAGCGGAGCGGCTGCCCCGGCTCCAGAGCTGCCTGTGCTGCATCAGCTGCCCCGCCCAGGGGAGGTGGGATGTGGGCCAAAAGGTGCTTTTAGGCAAGGCTGTGACCTACTGAAGTGATGGAGTGGTGCCACTGAGCTGTGCCTGCCCTGCTGTGTCCCTCTCCGGGGGAGGGAGTGGTGTCCCTGTCCCCAGATGGATCTGAGGGGTTGAATCACTGCTGGAGGCTGGGGGAGGCACTTGGTGGGGGAATGCTGGAAAGAGGAGGTCTGAGGTCTTAGGAAGGACAATTTTCCAGTGAGGATGGGCCAGGACACATCTGGGTGTGGAATTTGGGATGACACTGTGGGATGGTGATCTGATGAACTGCACAACCAGTCCATAAATGACTGGGGTTTCCTTTCTGCATAGCATGGAAATGGAATAATTAACCAAGGAAAGTGTGATAACCAATTAAAGAAAAGTGGGATGTGTGAAAGGAAAAAACCCCAAACCAATAAAATGGAGAGTCCACAGCTTAACACAACAGGGCTATGGAAATACTGCACAAGGAAAGATGGGAATGCAATTTCCAGACCCTTTGTTTCCAGAGAGTCTCACCTCTCTCCATGAGGAGTTCCTTGCAGCTGTGCTTGTTTCTGGCCCTGAATGAAGGAACCTGATGAATGAAACCCCATCTTGTAGCAGGGAGTGAGAAGAGCTGGCAGCTGGAAGAGAACACACTGGATCACGCTGTTAATTCTGGTGAATGACCCAAAGCAGAGCATGGAAAATCTGAAATGAACAATATCCTTGACTGTGAGCTGGGTGACAATGGAAGGAATACAGGGAAAAGTTGGAGGAAGAACCTGGATGATCTTTTAGAGCAATGCTGAGGGGAGAAGAAGGCTTGAGAAGGAGGATTCACAATGAAATCTGGAACTGGCTAAAAGATCAGCTTTGCACCTCTTTTTTCTGAAAATGCAGTGGTTTAGGAGAGGCTTTTATTTTTCTTTTCTTTATTTGGTGTTAATTTCCTTTATTTTAAAGTACCTCTGGCTTTAGACTTCTGCTGCTGTTTCTTTAATTCAGCCCCAAAGCTGAGTGGAACCCAATGCCCATGTGGATGCTCTCTAAGAACTCCTATTTGTGCCAGTGGATCCACATCAGCTCAGGTTCCTGCCAGGAAGACTCTTTTACCAATCCTTTGGGCAGTATCTGCACTTATGGAAGAAAATTCACCCCAAGAAACCAAAAAGGGACCCTGGCACAATGAAGGACAGGGGCATGGTTATGGGTTATCCTTGGGAACTATTGCAGCTGTACAGGGATAAGTGGGCAGGAATTCTCTAACTCCACGTGAGACATTTTGGCTGGCTGGACACTGAGCTCTCTGTGTTGTTTGGCAACTCCTGAATTCAGCACAGAACGGGATGTTTTTAAAGGTCCTCACTGTGCACAGCACTTCTGTCCATCCCCACTTAAACCAGCAGTGCTACTAACTGTAGTAAATGTATTTATTTTCCTGCTCTATCTTGTTAAACTCCTGCTTTTCTCTGCTGCTGCACATCAGAGATGTTAACTCGGTGCTAACCTGGTAAAGCTGGAGAGCTGGGCCCAGGGGAGAGTGAGGGAGAGGTTGGTGGGGAGACATCCAGCAGCTGAAGCAGAAAAAATGTGACTTTATAAATCCTTCATCCCCTACATCTTTCCAGAAACATTTCTCAGAAGCTTCTTTATGGAAAATTAAACTCTACTCTGGCAAGAAAAAACCCTCATGTAACTTCTGTGCTTCAAAACAGCCTCACTCTGTCATTTATTTGGAACAGCACGGCCTGCTTTGGCTTCTTGGTTTTCCTGATCTCAGAGCAAAATAAAAGTAAAGAAAGCATCTCTCAGCCTATCTGAGGTTGTGGCCTGAAGGGCACAAGGGTGGGCAAACATCAGAAAATTACTCAGGAGCTTCTGGGACCATCAGATGCCATCAGGAGGAGCAGAGCAGAGAGCTCCTCTCCCCGTGAGAGCCTGAGAGCCAAGTAGGGGCTGTGCTTTGTGCCAGACCCCTGCAGCCCTTCCCTGTCCCTGTGCTGCTGTGGGAGCTGCCCATCCCTGTGTTTGGAATGCTCACAGGAGGCTGCAGATGGCTTCTCCTGGTGTTCCCCGTGCTGGAGCTGCTGCTGGCACCACCTGTGTGCGTTTGCCTGGCTGAGGGAGCTGCCTGTGCTGCCCCTGCCCGTCTGCCCTCCCCCAGGTACCCTGGCTGTGCCCCTCTGGCACCAGGGATGAAAGGCCAGAGCTGGCACAAGGAGTTCTTCACCCTGTACCAAAAGCTTCCATGGGATTTCCCAGGAACCCCAAATCCCCTGGGCAGGGACTCTCAGCTGGGAGTTTTGATCCTGGGTCACTGGTATAAAACTCAGAGCTCAGTGGACACCAAAGCTGCCTTATAAATGAGTCAGTGATTCTGGAGAAGCACTTTGAGGCCACACAGCAGCAGCCTCGCTCTGGACAGTTATCCAAGAGCAGTGGAATCATGGAATCCGGGATGGTTTGAGCTGGAAGGGCCCTTCCAAATCCTCAGGTTCCAGCCCCCTGCCATGGGCAGCACTAGTGGTGACAGGCACTCCTTAAAGCATCCACCATCCCAGAGCAGGAGCATCCTGCAAATGAAACGGGGCAGAAAGAGAAATGAACTGAGATTGCCTTTTCAGGGCATTTCCAGGAGAATGTCAGGGAACAGGTCCCTCTCAGGTCCCAGTAAGGCACTGCCAGGCCCCAGAGAGTTCACAAAAAGAAGATCCTAAGAGGAAAAGACACAAAGAGAACACAAATGCAAGGTGTGGGCAGGCTTGGCCTTTGACAGAGCCTGAGGACAGGCAGAGCTGTGCATGGGTGGAGGAAAGCATCCATGGGGAAAATCACAGCCTCAGCAGAGCCATGAGCAATTCCTGTGAGCCTCCTGCTTGGCTTTAGTCACGGTGGAAAGGAACAGTCAGCCATGGCATCTTTCAGGATCACTTCCTGGCCCCACTGTGGGCTGTGAAAGGAATCCTTGATGGGGTGATTTCATGTGTAACAAATGCTGCAGAGCCTCATCTCACTGGGCTGGAGATGAGCAGTGACTTGGTGTGGAGCTGGAGTGTGACACCTGGGAAGCCAGGATGGCTTTGCATCCCTCCTCGCCCTCGATGGGTTGCTCCTCTTGATTTGCTGTGACTTCTCATATATTTTTGGAGAGAAGTGAATGACAGACTATGAGAGACCATCATTGCCCTCCCTGCTTTACTGAGCTCAGTTTATCCTCTCAGCCAGCTTTAAGGAGCCCAAGGTGTAGGTGAAGCTGTTCCCAAAGAGCTGGGATACTCTGCATTTGATTTTAAAATCTTGTTGTCATTGGCCAACAGCAATAAATAGGTGGCACTTCCAAGGTTGGCATCAAACCCAACATGTCTGAGGGAAACAGAAGAAAAGCAGCTTTTGCCTGCAGACTTTGATGTCCTTTGTTCCCAGGTGACAGCCCCCTCAGCTGATCTGCTGCTACTGCTGGTGCAGAGCATTGCAGAAGTTACCTGCTCTTACTCCACTTCTGGGAGCTTTGCTTGTGCACCTTGGCACAGGGACAGTGTTCAGAGTGAAATTCCCCCTGCTTCTCTTGCTCTTTTTGGATTTCAGGGGAAAGGAATTTCAGATTTCAGATTTTTTACTTGTTCTTACCAAGAGCTGAACATGGGAGGGCGGGTCTGTGAGTTCCCTTGGTGTCAATGAAGCCCTGATGGTTTATGGATTTATGGTTCCCTCCCAGGATTCTGAGTGTCCAGGACAGAGATCCAGGCCCTTTCTGTCTTCAGAATCTTGAAAATTGTTTAGGTTGGACAAGACCTTCAAGACCTGGGAGTCCAGCCATTCCCCTGATGCCTTAGGTTTGAGCTTTCACGTATTTCAGATTCTGTGCTGCCCAGGGGTGCAGTTCTGAGCCTCACATTAAGTGCTGGTAAACTCTCTTCACAGAGCAGGGAGACAAAACAAATCCTTTTCCTGCTGGAGACCAAGGACACCTTTCAGCCCCAAAAGCACAAACAAGAGTGGGCTGAAGGGAAGAACAAGAAGGATGGGACCTCACAACCTGAAGCTGGAATTGAACAATTAAACCCCAATATGCAAATGAACCAAAACTTATAAAAATGTAAGACCTTGTGACTGCTCAGTCATTTTGTCTTTCCATCAAGTCCACCTTGGGTGTAGCCCTGGTCAGGCCCTGTCCTGCCCAAGGTGTATCCTAAAGGTTTTTCAATAAATATCTACTTTATTCTCCAGCTCTGTCCAGTCTCTGTTCCAGGTCAGCCTTCCCAAGGCATCACACCCACTTCTGCCAAGCAACTAAACCATGTCCCCAAGTGCCACATCCACAGGGCTTTTAACCCCCCCAGGGTATAGTTGCTTCAAAGTTTGAATTAGGAATTTTCTCCCATGACGGGCACTTTGTTAAAACCAAAATGTTCTGTAAAACACACCAGCATTCTCTCAAATGCTGGGCTCCTGGAGCAGGTTTCTTGTCTTCATCGTGTGGATGAAGTGACATTGTCACAATATTTATCTGTTTCTCAGCTTGTTTTGCTGGTGACATTGCTGCTGAAGAGTGCTCTTGTCACTCTTGAGAAATTCTCAGTGTGTTTGCAGCGACTACAGGAGGAAACTCTCGTGGATCCCCAAAGGAACCGACTGAAGGATCGCTGAGCTGATAAAATAAAACCCTGCTGGGCCAGACAGCCCCAGCTTCTACATTTGTGGGTTGTGGAAAGAAGGGCTGAGTTTTGCTTCAGCAGGATCCCCAACCAGGAGGGGAGATTGCAGTGGGGTTATTGGGAATGGGCTTTGGATACTGGATACTGGATACTGGATACTGGATACTGGATACTGGATACCATCCTCCTGCCACCTGCCAGCACTGCTCCTGCTGAGCTTCATCCTTACACACTGCTCATCCCTTACACACTGCTCATTGCTACACACTGCTCATCCTTACACACTGCTCATTGCTACACACTGCTCATTGCTACACACTGCTCATCCTTACACACTGCTCATTTCTTACACACTGTTCATTCCTTACACACTGTTCATTCCTTACACACTGCTTGTTCCTTACACACTGCTTGTTCCTTACACACTGCTCATTCCTACACACTGCTCATTGCTACACACTGCTCATCCTTAACACTGCTCATCCTTACACACTGCTCATTGCTACACACTGCTCATTCCTACACACTGCTCATCCTTACACACTGCTTATTCCTTACACACTGCTCATTCCTTACACACTGCTCATCCTTACACACTGCTTATTCCTTACACACTGCTCATTGCTACACACTGCTCATCCTTACACACTGCTCATTCCTTACACACTCCTCATCTTTACACACTCCTCAATCATTCCAGGACTAAGTGTCTGCTCAGCCCTTGTCACTTTCACCCGCTGGTTTTTATACCTTCTCTCAAATAATATGACTATTATAAAAGAATGTAATTAAACCCTTCCACCCCAATTTCGTCAGTCAGTTCAGTGCACTGTGGTTGCCTTTAATTTATTTTCCTAGCAATTAAAATGTGTACCTACTTCTGCAAGCTCCTTTAATCCGATACCGCTTTAGATATTTCTACCATGAAAATAATTTGGTTGGTGCTGAGCAGATGAACTTCTTGTTTACTGAATCCTGCAAAAGGCCACATCCTTCTTGTTATTATTTTTAATTACTCGTTTGCAGTTTTCCTTGTGTAGGACAGTTTGTATGGCACAAGCTTATAGTATCCTAAATGCTCTTTTTGTTTAGAAATCTTTGCAGAAAAGGATGAGAAGACATCTCATAAAAGAACCAGAATGGTCTGGGTTGGAAAGGACCTTAAAGCTCAGCTCATCCCATCCCCTGCCATGGCAGGGACACCTCCCACTATCCCAGGCTGCTCCAAGCCCCATCCAACCTGGCTTTGGACACTTCCAGGGATGCAGGGGCAGCCACAGCTGCTCTGGGCACCCTGTGCCAGGGCCTCAGCACCCTCACAGAGAAGAATTTCTTCCCAATATTCAGTATAAACTTCTCCTGTTTTACACCCCTGTACCAGCTAATTCAAAGAGAACAAAATAACATTTCTGGGATGCAATTTGTGTGACACTTTCCAGGTAACTGATCAGGAAAGGGAAGCAATTTAGGACATGAATTATTGTTAGAGTATCTCTAGGCTTGGGTGATTATTTCAGAAGGAAGAAAAAAGGAAATAAAAGGTGTTTTTCTTGTAATTCATTGACTGGGAGAAGTAGCAGTGATCCTCTGGCTTCCCCTGCTTGGCTCTTCCCTGCTCCAGCCTCCCTGTGTGGGAAGGGGGAGCTGGCTGCAATCTGTGCCGTGTCTTCACTCCCTTCACAGCCTGTCATCTTCTCTTGATGGAACCTCACACTGAACTCAGGGCCCCACCCCTGGGCTGCTGGAGCACACGGTGTGACCTCCCTGCTCTGGGAGTGAGCCCACAAAATACCTGGAAAGCTCCTCCAGCCTCCAGGTGGTGAGGTAGGAGCAGGTAGAGTAGGAGTTGTTTTCTTTTCTGTTTCCTTTCAGTTGTTCTGCTCACTTGTTTTTCTTTCCTCCAATGGATAATGGGAGAAGAGAATGGATTTTTTTGTTAGTTAAAGATTGATTTCAGTGGTAAGGCACTCAGCATGACCAAGGAAATGGGTCTGAGGTCCCAAATGGTATCTTCAGATGGAGAGAGATGTGTTTCCCTCATATGGAATATTTTCCACGTATATCTCTACCCAGAAAACATATTTGTATAGGGAATATGCATTGCAGAGCATCTACTTATCAGTGTGAGGGTGTTGTTGTCACTGCAGGAGGAATTCAGGATCCTGTGCAGCCTGAAATGTCCTGGCCCTGCTGTACCAGGGACCTGAACACATTTTCTGGGCTTTTTTTTTTCTCTTGTGTTCCCCACTTTGGCCTTGTCCTTTGGATGTTAATGAGAAAACGTGTTCTGCTGCTGAAAGAAATGGTGTTGTCGCTCAAATGACCCTGTGAATGAAGAAGTAAAATTCCAACCTGATTAAATTTGTCCTGTAAGCTACAGTGGTGGGGGAGGAGGGGGAATAGAGGAGTAGTGGAGGAAAGCTCCATTGGTTTGAGGCTTGAAAGCAACTGAAGGATTTGAAAAGCTGTGGATGTGTGCTGAGATCTCTGTCAGCCTCCAGCGTGGCTCTCCTTTGGGAAAAACCTGGATCTGCATCCCTGTGCCAACTCCTGGTGCTTTTCCAGGCAGGCCAGAAGTGTTCCAGTGAGTTCACCTGGGCTTGAAAACCTGTGAAATGCCTGACTGCTGAGGCTCCATAAAACCTGCGATCTCTGCAGTGAGTCATGAATCACTCGTCTTCACCTGTCCCTACAAGGCACACGAGTTCTTTAGAAACCAGCGCAAATTGAGCAATAACAGCTAATAAAAAATGTATTCCTGAAGAAAAATAGTTTCTAAAAATGTATTCACAGGACACATTTGTTGAATCCAAATGAGAGGTAAATACAAACCCCGCTGTCTGCATTCTGTCCTCAGATAAAATGACGAGAAAGGAGTTTTCTTTTTTGGCTACTTTTTATTCTCAAATGCAGACACAAGCAGACAGAGCTGTGCTCTTGCTCCTTTCATCCTCGTGCTCTTAGACATTTTCATTTCAGCAGATCAAACAGCAGAGATTTTCCCCTTTATCTCTTGCCTCCTGTTCCCCGTTCCAAACCCGGCCTGGAGCAGGGCTGAGCTGGGAGCGCTTTGGCTGCGTGGGGTGAGCCTGGCCCAGAGCTGTGCAGGCCCGGAGGGTCAGTCAGGCTGGACACGGGGAGAATCCATGGCTGGATGTGTTTAACAGAGTAATGGATGTGTTTAACAGAGTAATGGATGTGTTTAGCAGCCCCAGTTCTCCCTGTACAAGAGCTCCTGGATCAGCTGCGGTGTGTGGGCAGGCCCGGGCAGTGCCTGTCCTCTGGGCTGGCACTGCTGAGGCACCTCCAGGCCTGGCCGTGCTTTTGGGCCCCTCAGGAAAATAATTAAGATATTGAGGGGCTGGAATGTGTCCAGGGAAGGAGCTGGAGCACCAGGAGAGGCTGAGGGAGCTGGGAAAGGGGCTGAGCCTGGAGAAAAGGAGCTCAGGGGGACCTTGTGGCTCTGCACAACTCCCTGACAGGAGGGGACAGCCGGGGGGGTCGGGCTCTGCTCCCAGGGAACAGGGACAGGAGGGGAGGGAACGGCCTCAGGCTGGGCCAGAAAAGTTTAAATTGGATATCAGGGAAAATTTCTTCATGGAAAGGTGTGTCCGTCCCTGGAACAGCTGCCCAGGGAGGTGGTGGGGTCCCCATCCCCTGGAGTGATTTAGAAGCTGTGTGGATGCGGCACCCGGGGACATGGGTGAGCAGTGGCCTTGGTTAATGGTTGAACTCGATGGTCTTAGAATTCTTTTCCCACCTAAATGACCCCATGATTCTCACGGGCATTGTAAGAATACTTGCCTGCACACACAGCACTGTGGGAATTACTGAGCAGCTCGAATTGATGTGCACACCTCCTGAGGCCTGGCACCCTCAGCAGAGCTGTTGGCTGAGTTCAGGGGGATGTTCCAGCAGATGAATCCTGCCCAACACAGCCAAGAGCTCCGAGGTGGTACCAGGAGCCCGAGAAATGTGCATAAGTCACCTCAGGGCAGGAGTGGTCTCACCAAGATTTCGTCATCTAAATGGGACTGCTCAGCTCCTTCTAGCAAGTCATTCCTCTGAGACACCAGTGTAGCCATCTCCAGCATCTGCCACAGTCTCTGCACAGGAAAGTTTCTCCAGTAAGTCATGGAGAGTCCACCCAGAATCTTCACTGCCTCCTGAAGGCATTTGATTTTCCCTGTGGACAAGGACAAATCCCTTGCCACCCATCCCTGGCACGTCCTGCTGTGAGTGCAGGGCGTGCTGCCTGGGCACTGAGCCGTGTGCTGCTCAGCACAGGAGGCAATTCTAATTGCAGGCCTATTGTTGCAAGGAAAAAGAAATTCCTTGCATAGAATAATAATCTTTACGAAGGTTTGAATACAATCTCAGCATTTCCGATGTTTTGACTTTGATATTGTCCTCACAAATGCAGCTTCTCTGCCGTCTAATTTTAAAGTTCCAGCGTTTCTCAAACCTTGCCTAAGTACTAATTCTAGGTTGCATCCCAAGCCCAAATTTAGCAAAATTAGGGGAGCTTTGGGCTAGATTGCATCATTGTAAGGTTTTATAGAAGAATTTATTCATAAAGTACTGTTATAATGAAAGAATGTATTAACAATAGATTAAGCACAGTGTCAAACAGGAGCTGTTTCAAAATCCAGACAAAGAGGCGGCAGAGGGTGTTGAGACTCCTGTGGCTTTGTGTGCTCTGGGGATGTTTCTCGGATTACCTTAATAATTTAATGTAGGGACAGGCTCTGATTGTTGAACCTCACAGCCAAAATCTTGATGCTCAGTGCCCCAGTGCCTCCAGCACAGACAAGGTGGGCCAATCCAATTTGGATGGTATCCCAGATCAAAACAAGGCTGCAGTATTTATGGGATGGGGATGCCACGTCTGGAGGGGAGCTGGGCTGGATGAACTCCCATGGATTTCTGTCTGTGTCTGTGTGGGTAGGAGGCATTTATTCCAGGTGTGGATCCAAGCTGCTGCCTCCTCAGGAGGCTTTGAGTGTTTTGAAAGCTGCTCACGATGTTCCCAGGGACTTTCTCTAGGAATAAAACCACTCCTGCCCCATAAGGCTGATGGGTTATAAAGCAGAGAGCTCCAGATAAGGAAATATGACTGTCCTTTCTTATCTCCACTCATCCTAACAGGTGTCCTTGGGCTTATAAATTTGTGTGAGGGGAAGGGAAGAACAGTCTGAGGTATCTTTAACCTTATCACAAATCTTTCCCTGTGTGGAAAGATTGACGTTGCCATTGATAAACCCTGAATTGTGGCCAGGGTCCCTTTTCCCACTGAGTCGGTTCCTCTGGAAAATGGTGCTACTCTCTCTTGGGCTGTGTGTGCTGTCTGTCCTGGGTCACAGTCCATGTCCCTGAAATAAAAGCCAGGCAGATTTATGCAGGGAAATGCCCAATTCCTCAAAAGTTTCTAATTCCACAAAGGATAATTTGTCTGCCCGTGCCATTACAATTGTTACAGCTTTATTGCAGCCAGGCCAAAAAGCCGCCTCGGAAATGAGGTGGAATTATCCTTATTTGTCACTTTTGTGGGAGGAATGAATTGTTCCGTGTGCTTGCCATGAGACCCTCATTCATTGCAGGGCTTTGTGCCTGTGGATATATGGGCTAATCATGTTTTTGCAGAGGAGGAGCTGGGGCTCATCATGTGAATGATTGGAGACAGAATTGCTGAGTTCGCCCCTCTCTGCTCCTTCTGAAAGGGGGATTTGGGTTTGAATAGGGCCTTTCTTATTATATTATCCTAATTTTTTTGTGTGCACCATTCTCCATGAAAATGAGGATTTCCTCTCTCATCCCATCGTGTTGTCATGGAAATTGCTTTTTCTCTCTCTCTTTTTTTTTTTTTTTTTCAGGAATCCTGTGGCAAAAAAAGTGCTTTGCCTCGTTGGCAGCTCACAGCCAAAACAGTTCTGTGGAGCTGCTGTAAGCTGGGACAGGCCCCACCTCTGCTTCTGGCACTGCATTTAGTATCTCCAGCTTCCCCAGGGATCAGGAACTCATCCTGGCCTTCCTGCTCACTGCCTTTCTGGAGGAAAATCCCAAATACCTGCAGAGCCTCGGTTCAGCTGGTTCCTACCCTGTATTCCCAGCCCCCTGGGATCAGAGGGATGCCTTTTCCTACGTTCTGGGGTTTGCCCTTGCTGCACCCCTGTACCAGCTGGGCACCAAATTCCCCAGTGTGGGAGTGAGAGATTATCCAAAGCTTTGATTACTTGGGATATCTTTGGTGCAAGCAGCTTTTCAATGCCAGGTGTCTGCAGCCTCAAGATCTTCAGCAATGATCAAACTCTGTCACCCACCCTGGAGTGCAGCTGTGGAGTGTGGCTTTGGTCACAGGAGCCCCTGAGCATCCAGGGGAGGCCTCTCTGAAAATGCCAAATAATTTTCCATCTTCCACAACTCCTCTGTTTGCTGGTGAACGGGGGAGAAAAGAACCAGTTCCAGGGTCTGTCCTTACCATTGGATATTGTGTGTGCTCCGAGTTTCCTTTGGTCCGCAGGAGCAATTCTAACGCTGGGGAAGAAAGAAATGTGTGTAATTTCTTGTCATGCTGTGTCTCAGAAGTGAGGAAACAAAGAGGACTGAGGGGGAAGGGAGGTCAGTGACAAGTCTGGGCAGTGGATGATCCTGGGGCAGTTTTTCCTTAGGATTTAATAGCTCTTAGTGAGGAATGAGTTTGCACACACCTAACCCACAACTTGGCAAGGTGTCCCTAATTTCCTTGTGTTCACTGGATGCATTTTCTCCTTTTCACAACAAGAGCCAAATGAGGCTTTCTATGAAAGGGTGAAGAGTCAAGGGAAGCAGAGAAACAGGATCACAAAGCCCAGCACTTAAATTAGAAGCCGGCAGTCGATAGTGTCCCCTCCCAGAGGGTGGCTGCTGAGCCAGGCTGAGCTTTAGTGCTCTGCTGTGACCTCCCCTCCCAGTTTAGGGGAACTAAACCCTACAGGACAGCAAGGTCTCCTGGCCAAGCCATGAGTTTGTAGCTGCTCCTCGCTCCTGAGCTGCTCCCACCCACGAGCAGCTCCTGCAGCCGCCCTCACTCCCTGTGCCAGTTCTGGCAGCCCTGCTCACAGTTCCTTATTTTAGCTCTGGGAAGGAGATGTGTGACGTGGAGAATTCAACATCCTCCCAGCTCACACCACCCCTTTCAGAGGTTTTTCCCCTGCATGCACAAAACTCTTATCCAAGTCCTTTGTCTTCCCGTGCTTGTCAGGCTCTGATCTTCTCACACTGCTATTGGGAACAGGTGCTATTGGGAACATCAAGTGTCTTCATAAGGACCCCCCACACCCAGAGACTGCTGCTGAGACAATGGGGAGGTTGGGGGTTGATTTAATTTTGGTGCTGGCTCTTCTTTTTGTGTAGAGACCCTCCTTGGAATGAGTCAGGAGGCAGCAAATGAGGAAACACTCTCTGAGCTTCATAGGATGGGTCACAGATCCCAGAACAGTTTGGATTGGGAAGAGCCTTAAAGCTCATCCCATTCCAGTCCCTGCCATGGGCAGGAACACCTTCCACTATCCCAGGGTGCTCAGAGCTCCATCCAGCCTGGCCTTGGACACTGCCAGGGATGGGGCAGACACAAGTTTCCATTTATTCAGCAATAAATGCCCTGACAGGATGAGTCGTTGTGTTTTTCTTTGAAGCACTTCTGGGTCTGTGTCTGAGTGTGACAAAATGGGTTCCCATTCCTCTGCTCCCAAAGCCAGGACACTGAACAGAACCACAGGGGCTGGAGCACAGGGGGGATGGGGAGAGGCTGAGGGAGCTGGGAAAGGGGCTCAGCCTGGAGAAAAGGAGCTCGGGGGGACCTTGTGGCTCTGCACAACTCCCTGACAGGAGGGGACAGCCGGGGGGGTCGGGCTCTGCTCCCAGGGAACAGGGACAGGAGGAGAGGGAATGACCAGGGAATGTTTAGACTGGCTATTAAGGAAATTTTTTTTCCCTGAAAGGCTGGTCAGGCACTGACACAGCTGCCCAGGGCAGTGGTGAAGTCACTGTCCTTGGAAGCATTCCAAAAATGGAGATGTGGCACTTGGGGACAAGGTTTATTGGTGGTCCTGGCAGTGCTGTGTTAGGAGTTGGACTCTTGGAGGGCTTTTCCCACCTCAGGGATCCTGGGATTCTCTGACAATTCAGGACACTCTCATTACTTTAACCACATTTTGCTGCTCTCAGCTCTCCAGCTCAGGGTCCTGCTGTAAAAAAACTGAGAGCAGCTCTTCTACAGGAAAAGAAAATTTCAGGCAAGTCCATTTTTCTAAATTAATGTTGAAATTCCTTTGCAGGAAGCTTTTGTTCCCCAAAACCTCCACCAAATACCAGTGGAGGCTTTCCAGGGAAATATCTATAGATAGAAACTGAAGGAGATGTGCAGAGGGCCCCCATCCTAAACCAGTTATACATGAAGATGCTCTTTAATTCAGTGCAGGTAATTAGTGTAATTGAGCAGGAAAGTGCCCTAACTACTCTGCATAAATCCCCATGTGGGTGTGTAACTTGTTCTTGCAGTTATTAGGTGAGTTCACATCACTTCCTTCACTTTTTCAGGCAAGAAAGACCCTGGAGATTATAGGAGGGGTCACAGATTTAAAGGGACAATCAAGAAATAGATGAGTTGTAATTAAAGATAAAACTCTCTTTAGGAAATGCTTTTCAGCAGCTTTGCTGATGGAGAAACTGAAACAAAGCAATTAAATTAAAGGGACTGGAAAAAAGCAAAGATCATCCTGAAGGTTGAACTTCTGTAATAAACACTTGCCACTTAGATGTGCCTTTTGTTTGCAGCAGTCAGATCTGCACGGTGTGTTAGCACATGAGTGCATGAAAATTTGTATTTCCAAGCATTTTATTTCTCTTGAAGTCATTTAAATAATGCCAAATTGAGCATGAAGCTGACTGGATTCAATTGCTGTCATCAGAACAGAAGACTGAGTGGGCTGGCGAAGGTTGTCCTCCCTCCCAGCAGTTGCCCAGCAAGGAAAACTGCTCAAAGTGAGGCCAAGAAGATGCTGTTGTTTGTGTGCAGGTAAAATCTCCTTCAGTCAATACCCACCAAAGGCTGACTGCACATTGTTTAACTCGGGTGAGGCAGGCAGGAGGGGTTAGCTGGGAATGGCAGCTCTGACTGGAGCCAGCCTGGAGCCCCTAGGCCAGGCTGGACAGGGCTTGGAGCAGCTTGGGATAGTGGAAGGTGTCCCTGTCCATGGCAGGGGGTGGGACTGGATCAGCCTCAGGGTCCCTGCCACCCAAACCCTCCTGGGGTTCTGGGATTCTCTTATAGGTGGGTGTAAGCGGATTCCTGTTTCTCCTCCACGCCCATTCCCTGTCTCCAAAGCCCACGGATGCCACCGGGTGTTGTGCCCGGGCAGCAGCAGTGACAGGGGACAAGGCTCTGCAGGAATCACAGAGAGAGCAGAGGAGAGGGAGAAAGACGAGGTGACCCTGAGATTGGTCCAAAAGCCAAGCTCAGGAGTTTTGTCCCATCCACTTAGGAGCTGGATGATCCCTCAGGGTCCCTCCCAGCTTGGACTACTCTGTCCTTCTGTGTTCATTTTCCTCTTGGCATCGTCAGAGCATCAGAGCTGGTGGAAGCCCCACCAGCACCTGAGCTCCCCTCAGGCTCCTCCAGGGCCCACCTGAGTGGCCACAGCCACGGAGGTTTAACAAGATCAGGAAAAACACTCGGAGAGCTGGTGAGGGGACACCACAGGGATCAATATTCCTCATTTACCACCACATAAACAGCCCTGTGGAAGTGGCAAATTCCTGTTCCCCCCTTCCCAAGGAGCCCTGGCAGCAGATGAAACCTGCTTGTGTTTAATGTGTGCCCGTGGCTGGCAGGGCAGCCGAGGCTGTCTGGAAAAGGGGATGTTTCCATTCACACCGAGTTCCCATGGCCCTTGTGAGCAGGTAACAATAAAAAGCAGGTTAAATGCCGCCGAGGGACTGAAAATGCTCCATGAGAAGAATGCTGGGGCACTGCAGAGTCCAGGGAAGGTTTTATTTAAACCTAAAAGTGAAATTCCAGTGGCTGGATGGGGTGACTCAGCCTTTGGGAACGATCTCCTAGCACAGGATTTGTTAGAACAAGGATTTCCAAGCCCAGTATTTATTTGTACATGATGTGATAGTAAAAAAAACCAGCTGAATTCTGAACAAATCTCTTTTCTTGACAAGTTTTCTTCTATGGACCTGTGCAGAAGCAGGGCTTTTTTCTTCCTCACTTTTTTTTCCCCCCCAGGAATCTTGAATATTAATTTACCTTTTACAATCAGAATTTTATCTTGGATTTTTTTATTTGTTTGTTTGTTTTTCTGTAACTCAAAAGTAACGGCTTCTTGATAACAAATACACTTGGTTACCTGTGTATTTTCCATCAGAAATTTATTAAGTGAAGGAATACAGAGAGCAGCCAGCACTGGGAATCAGAAACAATCTTGGCTTGAGTGAGACTCGCTCTTTGATATTAAATGTGAAATAGCAGCATAGTTAATGGCTTTTTGCATAAAAAAAATCAGGAAAAATGCCTGTTCAGCCTTGAAAATGAGCACGTTGAGGACTGTGTGCTGCTCACAGCAGTAAACGATGATATTTTCCTTTGCCTTGTCTTGCTGCTACTGCCTGGATATTTCAGCAGCATTTAAAACATAGCATTAAAAATATCCCAGAAACGCTGGCAAAACAAATATTAGAGCAGCCTGTGACTGCTCAGGGCCAGAATTTAATGGTATTGTGACAGAAAGGGACATTTCCCCACCCTGGCTCACACAGGGCTGAAGGCAGGTACAGGTGTATTTTCATTCTTTCCATTCGCTACGAGCAGTTTTTGGGGAAAGGACAGGATGGCACAGGGGGGGAATTATGGATTTCTGGAACCTGTGTCACTTCACCCCACTATGTCTTGCTCAGCTGAAGTTTATCTGCACAGCAGACATTGATTTCACTGCATGAACTTGTCTGGAGATTTAATTAATATCATGTTCAGTCTGCTTTATTTAATCCTATCACTGGCATTGGGTTGTTGGTGCTTCTGACTCACTGCATTTGTGTTTGAGAGAGTGTAGGAAAATGGTTAAATCTCCAGTATTGCAGCCATTGTGCTCCTCAGCAATGTGTGGCATCCAGAATATTCCCTGAGAAGTTGGTTTTAGCAGGAAAAACTGAGTTTTGTAAGCAGTTCATTTCAAAACCTCAATTTTCAAGCCTCCTTCTATCTACAGACTTCCACAGAAGAAAAACATACATCGATTTCTGTATGAATTTTCTGCTCGTGTCGCTTCATGCATTTATCATTCCTTTGTAAACACTGCTTTTTTCCTTTTCCGTTTTACCCACATATTTTAGATCCCTGTCATTCAACAGCAGAAAGGAGATTTGTGGTGAATCAGTTGGATTGAGGTACTTTCCCATCTTTCTCACCAAGACTTAAAAGACAGAATTCACAGAATTCCGGACTGGTTTGGGTTGGAAGGGATCTTAAAGATCATCCAGTGTCCATGGGCAGGGACGCCTCCCACTGTCCCAGGGTGTTGGAACCCTGGAGGCTGAGGATTTTAGGCTTTCTGTGCTATCAGGCACAGACCCTCAAGCAAACACTGCATTTGACCTGAGGCCGTGGAACAGGCTTCCAAAATTGAGTGACAGCACTGGGATTGTGGGTGTGGAGTTTGAATAGAAGTGTGTGATATCACAGGGTGCAAAACTTAGGATTTAAGGTTTTAGTATACAGTAATATATATAAAGCAAGATGGAGGATTAGGGTGTTGGCGAAATTCTTCTTCTTTCACCTTCTTCTTCATGGGTTTGGGTGGTGTTTTGTAATTGGGTGAGAAGGTCTGCATTGTGGACCACGGGTGTTTTGGTTATTGTGTTGGAAGTTAAAATAATATAGGTGTCATCTCATTACTGGACAAATTATGCTTAAAAGACCTTGGGAGGAGTTAGAGAGAGAGCCATTTTCTACCTTGTTAGCTAAAACTCACAACTCATGAGACTGTACTTTAAATAAATATTAATAAACATCAGAGTCTGAACACGAAAACTGCGTCTCCCGAGCATTTAATCCCGACTCTAACAGAAGAAAAGAAGATAAAAACCCACATCAGGCTGCTCCAAGCCCTGTCCAGTCTGGCTTTGGCCATTTCCAGGGATCCAGGGGCAGCCACAGCTTCCCTGGGCTGTGAGAAGGCTGAGGGAAAATTGGAGTGGTGGAAACTGCTTGAAGGAGCCAGAAAAAGCCCAGTGAGAACAACCAGGAAAACGTGGAGCTTCCCTGGGGACAGGCTGGGATCCTCTGTGTGGGTTACACTTGGCACCATCGGGGCCTGGAGCAGCAGATGTGGGACACGTGGGGCTGGAGAATCACCCAAAGTCTCTCCTGGGACCCCCTCAGATTTTCCAGCCCCTCCTGGATTTTCCAGCCCCTCCTCCCCTGTGCCCTGGCTGGCCAGGCTGCCTGGATCGTGGATGTGTTCCACAGAGGGATGGGGAGAGCAGAGCAGCCCCTGGGAACTGGGGTTTTATCACACGTCTGCCAACACGGAGAACACTGAAAGCTCCCTGCTTTTTGTTTCCCCTTCACCAGTTAGATCCCATAAGCAAATGACACTTCCAAAAGCCTTATTGAAGGAACATATTAAATGTCCTGGCACAGGTTTAGGTTGGTGTCGAGGGAACGCTGTAAACTGCTGGCTGGTAGAGGTGACTGTGCTTAAAAGCCTCACACAGTGTCAAGAACAACATTCCCTGCCTGGTTCTTGGGACTCTCTTCCCTCTCTCCCACTGTGGGACCTGCTCAGATGGCCCCAGTAGCCTGTAAGAGCATCCCACAGAGAGGAAAAAAAATAAATTAAGAAAAACAACACACAACACACAGAGTCAGGCAGCTTCATAGGAGGATGAAACTTATGCAAACAGAGATGTACAAAAAAACAGAATTAATAAAATATACCCTGCCCATGCATTATGAAACACATCTGGCTGCAGAGTGACATGCCAGCTTTAATTTTAATTTTGGCTTGGGAGCGGTGGTGGGGGTGAAATCACTGCATGCATTGGTGAGCAGCCACTGCAGATGTTTGCAGCCACCTTCTTTTCCCCCTCTCTCTTTTTTTTTTTCATGTGTCTGATCCCGCAGAGGGTTTGGGGAAGGGGCTGGGAATGCACAGGTGATTTTTATGGATTGGGCAATCCATAAGCCAGGAGGAGGCACAAAGGAATAAAGGGAGCAGCTGAGGCTGATGATTCAAATCCTCAGGGCAGGTTTGGAGGGAAGGGTTGGGGGAGGATTTTGGAGCCATGCCCTCCCCCCTCCCCTCCCTGTTAATGGTGCAGTGTCTTGCTGGTGCACTGAGGCATCACAAGCCACCTCTGAGCCCAAGGAGCTTTTCCCAGCTTTGTGTCTCCAGTGCTTCTGGAAGAAACTGCCCCTGAGTGAGGGAAAGAGGAACTGCTCTGGGCAGGAAGGTTCTTCTTGGGTTTTGCCTTGTAGATGGAAACCAGACCCTTTTTTAACCCTCCCAGTTTGTGGAGTTCTTAATATAATTCCATTTCTTCAATATCTGCACTTCTTTCTGATGCCTCTCCTTCACCAACAGGAGGAGGCTGTGAGTTCCAGGGGTCAGCTCCCAGCTATGCAGACACTTCCTTCCCTCCATGCTTGCCTGTTTTTCTTTGCACTGAGTCTGCAAAACTCAAGACACAAAACTCTGGCCTCAGGGTTATGAAGTTGCTCTGAGTGCATTGCACAGCAAATGTTGAAATCAGGCCAGGCAAGTGCAGTGAGGTGGATGTGGAACCCACCAGCTGCAGAATTACAGCTCTTCAGGAATCCTTTCCCTGCCCCTCCCGCCCCAGCTCTCCAGTTGTAATGGAGAAGAGGTTAAATATTCAGGACAGCAAACAACAGGAGGAAAACTGAGTCCTTTAGAAATGAAAGTTCCCCAGGGAATGTCAATGGAAAGGCTGCCAGAGCTCCAGGAGCGTTGGGACATTGCTCCAGGGATGCCCAGGGTGGGGTTGTTGGGGTGTCTGTGCAGGGCCAGGGGTTGGACTGGGTGATCCTGGGATCCCTCCCAGCTCAGGAGATTCCGTGATTCCCCCTGGAAGTGGGTGCTGCTGTCGCTGGGGCTGTTCCAGTCACAGCCAGTGCCAGGCAGCTCCTGACAGGAGAAGCTTCTGTGCTCCACAGCCAGCTGGGGTTGTACTTTCAAAGTCAGCCAACATCAATGAGCAAGGAACAGAACTTTCCTGCTATAAATATTTGAACAGCAGTTTGTTAATTTTTGTTACTCTCAACGTGGATTAATTGCTGTTTTATTATCAACTTCAGCTTCTATTAGTTTAGGATTTACATCTTAAATGATAATATCAGACTTTGTCTTGAATAAAACATTTTGTAACCTAGACGAGTTCATTAAATTCGTGAAGGTGAACTGACAGATTAAAGGCAGAACAAAGATCCTGATGTGTTTTACAATCGCAGGAATGCTCATTTGGAGTTTTGTAAAACAACACTGCACATCTCAGCTCAGCTTCAGATGGATTGTGATCAACTCTGCTGCCTTTTGAAAGGCTGCTGCTCCTCTTTGTGTGCCTTCAACAGACTTCTGCACCCTTCCTCTCCTCAAAGGCTAATGAGGTGTCATTTTACATTATTGATGACACAAATGACTAAAGTTGTAATGAAATAACCCTCTGCATGTTGTTCTTTTACCTAATTAACCTTGGGAGGGTGGGATTATTCCTGTGGACCCAGTGAGGGCTGCCAGGATTCTCCAGAAGAGGGACAAGGGCTGAAGTGGGGGGAAGTCACACTTGTGCTGCAGCCCCATCCAGCAAGAAATGCACGAGATTTGGAACAACACAATGCTTTGGGAGGGACCTTTAGAGTAATCTTCTCCCACCCCACTGCAGTGAGCAGAGCTAAATTCAATTTGTGAGGTTGCTCAGAGCAAGCTGACCCTGATTTTCCAAGGATGGGGAATCCACTCCGTGTCTGGGCAACCTGTGCCAGGCCTCACCACCCTCATTGCAAAAACCTTCTCCTTCCTTATCTAAATCAACCCTGGTTTAGTTTAGAACTCCTTGTCCTGTTGCTCCAGGACAGATTTATCCAAATTTGGATGGAAGCCCATGACCAGCCCGGGGATGGAAACCAGAGCTGCTTGTCTGGTGTGTTGGGAAGACTCGGATTATTCTGGAATAGCACTGGGTACCAGCTGTAGTGTGGGGGATGCATGGTCAGATCCAGGGAATGTACACACTCCTCTGTGTACTCTTCATTAGTTATTATTAGTTATTATTAGTTATTATTAATTATTCACACTTAGTTGGATTATACTTTATTTTGACCCAGAGTTTTTTGACCCAGAGTTTATTTCAGAGTTTGCATACAGATGCATACTATGTAAGCCTTCTGTCAGGCTTTGAGAGTTCTCTACAAATCCATTTCCCACAACACCTGGTGTGATTAATTAGGATGTACACACAGGCTAATGACTGTCCAGCTGAGCCTCCTCTCTGGCTCAGGTTGATGGCCTGGGTCTCCTCTGCCTGCTCTGGGCAGGCCCTGGTGCCCTGGAGCCTCCCTGGGCCACCTGCACGGGCAGAGGCACTGGGGAGGGAGGGTGGGAAGGGCAGGGCTGGGGGTTACCACGTGCTCCATGCAAAAAAAACGGGGAAATTCTGGCACTGGAACAGATTGCTCACAGGCATTTTCTTGTGTTAATCAGGAAATGTGGCACCCTGGGCACAGGAGCTGCTCTGCAGGGCTGGGTTAGGTCTTATTTTCCCCACAGCAATCTGTCAGGGGTGCAGGATGGAGCCCCAGGAGAGCTCCTGGCTCTGCCCCACTGCAGGACACTGTCATGGCCATGTCCCAGGCATGGGGACACGGGATGAGCCAAGGCAGAAGTTTGTGTTCTGAATTTAGAGGACTAAACAAATAAACACGTGTGTGAGAAAATAGCAGAGGGCTTAATGCAGAGACAGGGTGCTCAGAAGTATTATTGTAGAGGTTCATTTAATCCCAGCCAGATCCAAAGGGATAATGGCATGGGAGAGCTCTCTGGACCTCCTTACCCTCCCTGCCAGAGGTTACGTGGGCTTTGGGAGATTGATTTGTCTGCAGAGCTGAGGGGAATTGGATGATCCAGATGACTAACAATGAGATTTAGGCTTGAATGTATTTCACTCGAGCTAGTTAAAGCTGATGCTGTTGTCGCCCGGTTCTTGTGTCTGAACTTGAGCCAAGTTAGTGATGAGCACAAGTTTTTCCTGCTGGGGGATGTTCAGAGACATTGCAAAGTGGTTTTGGCACGTTGGACAAGCAGGAGCCGTGAGTGAACCTGCAGTGACAGGAGCAGCGGGGTCAGCCCTTCCCACACGGGGATGTGCTGCTGGAAAAGTTTTTCCTGCTGTCGTTGGTGTTTCTGTGGCTCGGGGCTGTCTCTCGAGGGCACAGTCACACCAGCACTTCCCTGCGTTTGCTTTTTCTCCTGGATTTTTGCCTTTGGAAAAACAGTCCAGGTAACGCCACCTGTTGTGAGGTTAAACACATGTCACTGTGTTACTGTCAGGGTTTTCTCTCTGTGTACAGGGTTGGGAATGCTCCAGTCCCCAGCTCTGCATTTCTCTGACTTGGAGAATCAAGTGTTCTAAAAAAAAATCTTCTAAAAAAACTGTAAAGTGTATTTTGCTGGAGATTTGTTGGAAAAATCTGGGGTCTTTCCCTTCTGTGATGCAGATACTGGAGGCATCACTAAGCCACCCTCATTTAAAGAAAGACCACTAAGCCAGGCAGGTGTTTTTCCCAGGATTTGGGGGCTTTGAGAACCTGTGGAACAGCCTGGAGTCATCACCAAGGAGGACAGAAGCAAGAAATCACCAACTCCTGATTGAGGAGGAAGCAACACAGGGGAAAGGAGTGGGAACCAGGAGGGTGGCAGCCAGTGGGAGTGGGAGAGGAGGCTCATCCCTGACCTTGATCCATGAGGAGCTGGGAACTGCTGCTGTGCTGATGCCCCAGCCTCCAGCCTGGGCTGGCTGCCCCCACTGAGCCATCCCTCCAGAACTGTGGAATGAGGAAATCTGGAGTGAGTTTGTGTGGGCTGGAGGGGCTGGAGGAGCCGAGTGTGTGCCTGCATAGGCTCTGGAATTGGCACTTAATTACATTAATTCCATGGGCATGCTTTCCATGGCAATTGTGTTTTCATGGCTATTTAAAGCCTGTTTAAATGTTTGCAGAGCTTTAATGGCTGTTAATTAACTGCTGGATGCAAATATGTAGAAGGTGAGGACACACACATTTTGGGTGCACACACATCCCCCCTCCCTGCTATCCTAGAGGACATGGAAATGTCCCCACTGCCAGCTGGTGGTGACTGCCTGCCCTGAGGAGCTTGTTTCCATGGAGGGGGGTCTTCCTTTTGGGCTACATGGTTCTGTAGTCCACCAAGACACCCAGTGACATCTGGGTCTGAAAAAAGGATGCACAGTCCCTGGCAGTGTCCCAGGCCAGGCTGGACAGGGTTTGGAGCAGCCTGAGATGGTGGGAGGTGTCCCTGCCCATGGCAGAGAGTGGAACGAGATGGGCTTTAAGGTCCCTTCTAACCCAAACCATTCCAGGATTCTATAATCTATCCAAATTTCTGCCCAAGATTCCTGAAACATGCTGGGAATTGTGGCAGTTTCAAGTTAAATCTGTATGGAGGTCATGGCTTAATGAAGCAGGGGGAGCAATTTAATCTGATAATGAAGGGCCAAAAGCAATTTCTGGCACAGGAATGAAGTTCATCCAGATTCAGAGCTGTTCACACTGAGATTTGATCTCAGTTTGGAAATGGTTTTAGCTGTCCTTTACAGAGAGAGGATTAAAATCAACACTGTCATGGGTGACTCCAACTGTGTCTCTCTGGTGTGGTTTGGACACCCTGCAGTGCATCCCTCTGAGACCTCACAACAAAAAAACACCCCAAACCTCAGAAAATAATGTCTGTGTTCCACCAAAACAAAAAGTGTGGCTGGATTTTAGAGGGAGCAGTGGTTGCTCTCCAGGGCAGGTGAACCCACGAGAAGAGGTGGGTGACAGCTGCCTCTTGGTCCTCCTTTCACTTTTAAAATCAACTTTTCTGACAAAATCAACTCCAACCATATTCCAGTCAGAGCCATAAAGTTCAGGACTTACTCCCCAGTTCGAGCAGACCAAGGTAATCTTTCACTTACTCATTTCAGTGGGACCCACCAGACTAAACAGTGTATTTACACAAAAATAGCTCCTTTTCTGCTTCATCTGCCCACCTTGCCCCGAATTTGGGTGCTCTGTCAGGTGGAGACAGTAAACTGCATTTTTAATGCTGTAACAGGGTGCTGGAAAGGGCTGTTGATGCTGTGAGGTTTCAAGCAGGACAAGGAAATCAATGTGGAGGTTTTCCACGGCTGAACACCTCCAGGTGGTTGTTAAGGTGTCATCTGGTGGTGCAGAGCAGGAGGTGGGGGCAGGGAGAAGGGCCATGCCCTGTGCTCTTGGCTCCCCAGCAATATTATTCCATAAACATCTCTGGGCAAAGGGCACCTTGCAGTCGGCTGTGAATTCCCAGAAGGGCCTGAAGCCAGACAGACACTGCTGTTTTTTTTTTTTTCCTTCTTTGAAACTGAAGCATAAGAGAAAAGAAAACTCAGAGCAAAGAAAACCAGAAAATTATTCTGTTTCTTTCAGTGATCCAAACTTAAACAGCTGCCACTGCCTTTGGAAAAGCATTCCTTTGGCACCCACAAATTTTCTGTGATCCCTTCATAAGAAATTTCATCTTATTTTGGAATGTTCCTGATTTAAATCTGAATACATCAACCAAAACAACAACAAAAAAATTTCCACTAGGAAAGTTCTAGTTTCAAAGATTTTGTTCTGGAAGCAGCAGCAGAAGCCAGTGAAACTCAAATGCATTTGCTGCTACCTTTAAATGAGAGAATCATTAGGGTTGGAGAAAATGATCCTCCAGGATCATCAAGTCCAACCTTTGACTGATCACCACCTTGTCAACTAATACACATTGTCAAGTGCCCCATCTACTTGTTTCTTGAACATTTCCAGGGGTGGTGACCCCAGCACTGCCCTGGGCAGCCCGTGCCAACGTTTAACTACTCTCCAATGAATAATTTTTTCCCAGTATCCAACCTCAACCTCCCCTGGCCCAGCCTGAGGCCGTTCCCTCTCTCCTGTCCCTGTTCCCTGGGAGCAGAGCCCGACCCCCCCGGCTGTCCCCTCCTGTCAGGGACTTGTGCAGAGCCACAGGGTCCCCCCTGAGCTCCTTTTCTCCAGGCTGAGCCCTCCAGGGGAATCTCTGGCCCATCTTCTCACCTTCCTGTGCCATGGCTCTGCACAAGCTTACGCAAAAGTCTGGTTGGGATCTGTGCTTGAGAAATGACGCCTCTCCTGCCCTACTGAGCCAAACACAGAAAACATCTGAGTTCTGCTTTGTGCTGAGCCTTTTAGTCTCCTTTAAACATTTCTGGAACCGACCTTATGCTTGTGGAAGGGCATTTTTGTCCATCTGAATTCCAACCACCAGGAGCAGGACAGGACACGGCAAATGATGCAGGTTGAGGGAATGCTCCACTTCCCACCAGATGTTTCTGCTTCTTCCCTGGCAGGTGTGTCCAGAGGGTCCTGCTGGGATGTCTGTGGCAGCAGGGGGAACCAGAGTGTGTCCAAACAGGAGTCCAGGATTCCCAAGGGGATGTGCAGCTCCACTCATGGCTGTTTCTGCCATCCAGGCCTCTCCCCAGCCCCCTGGGGCACAGCTTGTCCCTGTTGTGGTGGAGGGCAGGCAGAGCTGGGCAGGGACATTGCCACCCCGGGCAGTGTCACACCCCTGTCCTGCCTGCTGCCAGCCCTGGGTAGACACCAGGGACCAGGCTCCTTCTAAAATAACAAAGTTTAATCTCCCTTTTTTTAATCTTCTTTTGACTTTCAGTATAAATTACCTCATCTGAGGTGTCACTAGAAATTGATTTGTTATGCTAAATACTTGCCAAATAAATAATGAGCTCCCAAATCAGTCTATATGCAAGAAGACAAGGAGTGAATTATTTCTAGTGGTTTCTTTTATCATGCATGGATTAAATTATTTCAGAGCCTTGATTCCCAGGGCTGGGCCATCTCCGAAAATGTGCTGGTGACACTTAAAAACACCAAGCCCCCCCCTCTGTGCTCTTTTATGATATTAAATGTCACCAGTATCCTCGTTTTATCACATTATTACAGCCTTTGCTTGCCTGGAAGGAATCAAATTAATGAAAACCAAAAAAAATTCAAGGTGTCTGCCCATACATCTCCCATAAAATCATCCCCCACATTACAGAACAAGTTTCCAGGTGTTGCCACGAGGCAAAAGACCAAACCAATTTAAATAAGGCTGATTGCAGCCTTTAAAAAGCTCAACAACCCATCCCCAAAGCTGAACAACACTGAAGGTGCTGATAAAGAGAACCAGAACATTTACTTAGCAGAAATGCTCTGCTTTATTTGCTCTGCCAGGTTTTTGCTGAGATGTCTCCTTCTTGGCTGTGTTTTCCCACCTGCTTTCATGCACAGCTTCCAGAGGTTGTTTTCACTGTCCTCAGGTTGCTGAGGTGGCCCCACTGTGGTGCCTGTGGGACACTGGTGATGGAGCTGGAACTCAGCTCAGCAGTGTCTGAAACCCCCCCAAACCCTCTGCCAGCTGTTTGGGGGCCTGGGTGGAAGGAGCTGGGGACATGGAGAGCAGTGTCACCCTGTGGGCAGAAAGGCCAGGGGGGAACGAGCTGTGGGGACTGGGCAGGGAAGGAGCCTGTGGCCTTTACAGGGATGGGTGAGGTGCCAGGGCTGCACCTCCTCACTGCTGTGCCCACCCCAGGGGCTTATGGACGGAACTGATGGTCTTGGAGCTCCTTTCCACCCAAAATGACTCCAGGGCTCTGCTTGGCCTTGGGGGCCACGGGGAGAACATGGCTCTGGTCTCACCCGTGTCTTGTGAAACGTGAGGTGAGAACAGAAACCAACAGCTCCTGAGGCTGACCATGACACTTCCAGGGGAATGAATCCATGGAATAGAGTCATCAGGGTTGGAAAAGGCCTCTCTGGTCATCAAGTTCAACCATCAACCAGCACCACCGTGCTCACCACTGACCCATGTCCCCAGGTGTCTCATCCATGCTCCTTTGAAATCCCTCCAGGGATGGGGGCTCCACCACTGCCCTGGGCAGCTGTGCCAGGTTTGGACAACCCTTTCAGGGAAGAAGTTCTCCCTAATACCAACCTAAACCTTCCCTGGTGCAACCTGAGGCCATTTCCTCTTATCCTATTGCTTGTTCCCTGAGGGTTCAGAGCTTTACCCCAGGATCCCTTGTTGCTGGATTTCAGCTCCTGCCCCTCTGTGCCACTGCTCCAGCCTGTGGCTCTTCTGCAAGCAAGGAAGGTTTTTCCACAGCTGTCCCCACTCAGTTCTTCAGCTCAGCTCCTGGGAAATGCAGTTCCAGCAGCTCAGGGTCACCTCGGGGGCTTGAGAGCACGGGCTGCTCTGGAGAGTGGGAGACAAGGCCCAGGTTCCTACACTTGATCACCAGCCTGTCTTCATTGACTGGAAAAAGCCCTGATGGGACTCCCTTCATGGGCTGAAGCTTCTGCAAGTGTCCAGTGGAGAAAAAAAGGCAAAACACCTGAGGTAGGTGGATAAGATGGAAGAAACCCTTATTTAGAAACAAAGAGAAAAATCCCCGTGGCAGGCCAAGTGTGACCGGCTGCTCTCGATGCTGATTTTTCTGCTGTAAAATGAGAGATTATTAGGGTTAAATTAGGCAGCAATTGCCACTTTTCAATAAAGTGGACTGTGTCCACTAATGCCTGAAGACGCTTATTATTATTTATTGATATATAAAGCCGCTGTACAAGCTTTATTTAAAGGCATGCCAGGCACGATTACTATAATTTCCTAATGTAACGAAAGAATTTCCTATTATCCTAATGTCACCTTTCTAAAGCTCTGGTGATTTTTTTTTTCCTGCAGTGTCTTGCTACAAAGGGAATTCAGCACAGCTGCTTAGTTCACTGTTGGTTTTGTGCCACTCACTGAGGTTACTTGGCTTGTGGGTGACTTGGATTACGAGTTCAATAACTAAATTATGTTCAAGCAACATAAAACGAAGCATTGGTGCACAGAGAGCCCTGAAATGGTTGTTCATGAGGCATTTGAATGCCTCAAGTGGCCCCTGGCACTCAGGTTGGACCCTCTGTGCCTGGGGCTGCCTGGGGCACCCTCAGAGGCTGCTGTGCTGTGGCTGCTCCCAAAGAGCTGCTCCTGCAGGAGAGAAGTGTCTCCCCAGTGCTCCACGAGACTGAGGGGCCAGTGTCTTGGTTTGGAAAGACAGGGGTCTGCCAGGGAAAGACAGAGATTCCCTTGGAATGGACAATGTAAACTCCCTCCCCCTGAATCATTATCATTTTGAAATTAAGGGGTTCACAGGCAAAGATATGGGAATAGGAATATCAGTTCTTTACTAGGAAGATTAAAAATAAAAACGTAGTAGTATAAAAAAAGCAAACAAACAAACAGAAACCACAGACAGAGTCAGAACACAACCTGACCCCTGTTGCTCAGGGTGTTGGTGTCAGTCCAACCAAGTCCTCCTGCAGTGACAGATGTGGCTCTGTTGGAGCAATGATCCTGGAGAAGGGTGGAGTTTCCTCTGAAGGTCCAGTGGGGCTGAGCTGGGTCTGGTCTCCCTCTGGGAATCCAGTGCACACAGGCTGTGCTGCTGTTCTGAATGCCAGCTTTGATCCAGGTGGGAATGCTGGGCTCCTCCCCCTGGGTGGAGCATCTCCCAGTGGGATGATGGGATTGTATCAGCCCTGCAGTGAGCCTGGATGGCCCATGGACAGCAGAGATCCCCTGGAGGGAGGATGGGTCCTGGAAGAGATTAAAAAAAAAAAAAAAACACACCAAAGAACAAAACCAAAACCAACCAACCAACCAAACAAACAAAAACTTCTCCCCAGCCAGTTTCAACAGCTGGCAATAGAATACAGACTGATGGTTACACCTTGCGTTGCAACCCAAGACAGCCAGGAAATGAGCAGCTTTAAGGGAGTTTGAACAAGCATCTTCCAGAGCCTTGTGGGGAGAGCTCTGCCAGCTCCGTGGTGGCTGGGACCGGCTGAAGGGCAGATGGTTTGTGCAGATATGGAAGAGATAACTCAGGGTGAAAGGCCCCACAAGGGGTCATCTCTGGAGCCAAAAGGGCTCTGGCCTCAGCTAAGAACCAACATCTTAGTCTGGAGAGCAGATGTGGGCAGGGATAAAAGAAATACTCTTGACTTAGAGACACCGTTTTACAAACCGTAAAAGACACATGAGTTATCACGGAGGTATAAGCCTCTTACACACACACACCCTGAAAGTGTTTAAGATTTCTCCTCAGAGTTTGGACACAAATCTGTGGTTACTTCCCTGGGGATTGAGGGAAAGGATCTTGATGTGTGCTCCATCACAAATTGGTTGGTAAGAAACATTGGATCCCAGGTTATATTATTTCTTTGCTAGCTGTAAAATTAATGATACCTTCAACTCCATGCTGTAAACACCTACCAGTAGTTTCTTTTTGTCCTTATTCCTGTGTAGTATTAGTTTAAGTCTTACATCTGCTAGTTTTGTGTCTGTTAAATAAATAATTCATTCTATAATAGACCAAATCAGCCATTCTTAAAGAACTTGTGACTGGGAGTGGGTTTTGGGGTGCTGGCCACCTCAATAAAGCTCCTGCCTGCTGCCAGAGGCCTGGGCAAAAGGCAGGAACTTATCCAAACCCCCACATCCATTCATAACAGTGAAGTGACAAGGAGATATCTGTGGCACAATGTTTGGTTTCTGAGCCTGCAGCCCTCAGATGGAACCAGAAAGGCCTTTGAGATCAGATCAGTAGGGTGGATGGTGATTTGCTTCCCAAATTCCTCCTGCTGTAATCCAACAATCCAGTGCTTTCCAGCCCTGGGTCCATCACTGCAGAGCCACTGCTGCTTGGATCTCCCCATGGAATGGACACACTGCTGAGGTCATACCCCTTCTACTACAAGATCTCGCCTCCAAAACAAGTGCCCTGCTGATTTTGCAGAGCTGTTTTATCTGAGCTGCAGGGGGACTCTCACCCAGGTGTGCCCTTGGCCAGGGGTGGACCAGGTACAGCAGCACAGCTGGGATGTGTGGCTGTCCCCTGACCCAGGCAGGGGAATTCAGGCCTGGCTGAATTTCCCTGCTCCCCAGCCAGCCCCTGGGGCCTGGAATGATGGCTATGGCCGCTTGGCAACTTCAGGCCATGGTGCATTTTGCTGCTTTTTAACTGGTTTTGTTTTGTTGTTGTTTTTATTTTGTTTGTGTTTCTTATAGTCACAATTTCTTTCTTTTTTTTTTTTTTTCTGTGTAATTGAAAGCACTTGGTGTATGTATTTTCTTTTTTTTTTTCTTTTTTATTTTTTTTTAGGGAAGAGTTTTCTTTACGTTGGATTTCAGTAATTGTGGTCAGAGTGAGGGTTGATATGCCCTTGCAGAAGCCAGGTGACTCCTTCCATCAATCCCAGGCTGGCACATGGATCACTCTAAAAACACTGAACCTGTGTGTTCAGGGATGTTTTCCCCTGGCAATGTCCACCTCTGCTGCCATTTCCTGGAGAAAATTGCATTTTTCCTTATTATGGATTTATTCTTACTATGAATTTTTTCTTATGAATGCATTTTAGAGGGTGGCTGCTGCTGTAATTCCATGATTCCCTGAGGTGTTGATGGTCATGGATGGGGCAGACAGGGGTGGTGGAACACACACCTGGACCTGCTGGAATGCCCAGGTCTTGCTTGCTCTCAGATCCAGCTGTGCTGGTAGCAGCTGGAAAAAACAGAACTCCAGGCAGAGAAAATGTGGGAGAAGGATCCAGGTGTTCATTTCAGGGGGAATAAAGCAGCCTGTACTCAGCACCCTTATCTCTGCAGGAACACTCGTGCTTTTACTTCCATGGATTTTCAACAAAGGCCCAGCAGCCACTGAAATTGGATGAAGCAGCTGCTGGGGAATGTGGTTCAAAGTCACCTCAGGTGTCCCGTGGTGGGCACAATGCCAGCAGCAGATGATACAGTTTACCTGGAATATTGTTCTGCACAGAGTAAAGTATCTTCCAACAAACACCCACCCACTATTCTATGATTCCATGGAAAGCCTTTACAACCTGTGCTCCCTGAATATCAAATTCCTTTAAGTTGGCCATGTTGTGAATTATTTTCATAAAACAAGAAAAAGCCTGCATTTTCACCAAAGCTCAAACTCTGAACTTCCTGTGTGGTTTCTTTTTCTTTCCCTTTCTCGTCCAAAATGATTGATCATTTTTCGGCTTTTTTTTTGAGGTTCTGGGTTCAAGCTGGCGTAGTTGGAAAATATCCCAAAGAAAGGAAAGCAAATAGCAAGTTTGGAAATGGAACTGGGCAGGCATGAGAACTGCAGGGAGGAACAATTTCAATAATGGTGCATCTGTATTTGTGCCCCCTGCACGTTTGTATTGTTGCTGAGCTTTTATAAAAATGGTGTTTGCTGCAAATGATGGATAATAGTGAAAATGTACCTGCTGTAGAAAGGCAGCATTCTGCTTGGAAAGGGAACAGGTTCTCCTTTGGGAGAGTTCTTCCTGTGGGCTGAAAACAGGAAAAGAAGCTGTACCAAATTACAGTGACCATGAGCATTACACAAGGGGCAGGACTTGGAGTATCACAAAACATTTGCCAAGGGCTCAGCTCAGGACAGGAATTTCTATGTGTAACCTTCTAATGCAGAAATTAAAGTGGGGTTCTGACTAATTAGTGCTCTCAGCGTGGTGTGATGGGCCTGGAGTGTAGCAGGGAGATCAGTGTAGGTGTCCAGGGAAGCTGTGGATGCCCCACCCCTGGGAAGTAGAATCCTGGAAACTCCCAAGCTGGGAGGGACCCACAGGATCACCCAGCCCAGCCCCTGGCCCTGCACAGACACCCCAACACCCCCACCCTGGGCATCCCTGGAAGCTCCTGAAGCTCTGGCAGCCTTGGGGCCGTGCCCATTCCCTGGGAAGCCCGGGTAGTGCCCAGCACCCTCTGGGGAAGAACCTTTCCTTTGTAACCAGCCTAAAGGCCCCTGACACAGCTCCAGCCATCCCCTGGGTCCTGTTCCTGGTCACAGAGAAGAAATCAGTCTTCCCCTTCTCCTCCCCTCACAAGGAAGTTGTAACTGCAATGAGCTCTCCCCTCAGGCTCCTTCAGCTGAACAGACCAAGTGTCCCCAGCTGTTCTTCCTGGGCTTCCCCTCCAGACCCTTCCCCATCCTCATGACCTGCCTCTGGACACTCTCTAACGCCTTTAGATCTTTCTTTTTAAATATTGTGGCACCCAAAACTGCTCCCAGGACTCGAGTTGAGGCTGCACCACCTCTGAGCACTGTCCCAGGCCAAGTTGGATGGGATTGGAGCAACCTGGGATAGTGGAAGGTATCCCTGTCCATGGCAGGGGTGGAATGGGATGAGCTTTAAGGTGCCTTCCAACCCAAATTATTTTATGGATCTGTGTGTTGAGGGTTGGGGGGTTTTGGTGGTAGAGGTTTGAAATACCAGGATTTGAAGCTCATTATAAAGGTCACTGTGCAGCTGATGTGCAGAGCCCTTTGGAGTCACCAGCCTAAAGTCTGATGGCAAATAATCAAGCCATTGCTAAAGGATTAATGCACTAATAATGTGCAGAGTACACATAAGAAGGGCTTTCCAGAAGGGAAAGCCCAGTTTCAAAGTCACCAGCCTGTCACTGCATTTCCCCCTGGCTTTTCAGATATTTCCCTCATTTCTTACCACTGCCCTCATTTCCTTGGGATGAGTTGCAGGGGGCTGCTCCTGTTCTCTTGTGCAAAGAGGACACTGAGCCGACCTTGGAAGAATTCCTGAGAGGCCCTGCAAAAGAAATACGTGGCCTTGGTGTTGGATGACACAACGCTTGTTTTGTTGAAAAATGTTCTTTAGAGCCTCTCATCTGGCCTAGAAACATCCTTTTATTTAACTATTTATTTTTAAAAGGAACGCTGTGATTCTTGCATGTCTTTGTGGTGGGAGAAATAGTGAAAGCGTGGATGTATTACCCAGCTTGCTTCTCACTGAGTGCAGGGAACCAGGATTTCACCTCCAACATCACCTCACACTGTCTGGAGGTGGTGACATCCGAGGAGCTCGAGGGGGGGAGGTTTTCAGCATATGTTGCAGTCAGAAGTGTGTTCAGCAGGAGCAAGGGAGCTGCTTCGCCAGGAAACATTGCAGGAGACCAGGTTGTCCCACCTGAAGAGCCTCTCCTTCCTGATTAAAAACCTTTTCCTGATAAAGAATTCAAATTTGGCAATACTGAAATACCCTGTGATCTAAGTTCTGGCTTTATAAGAGGAGTGTTAGCAGGAAAACAAAGTGGGACAAGGGAAATCTCCCAGGGTGACAATGTCATTCTTGTGTTTTCAGATTGAAAGATTTGGAGATGTTGCATTTTTAAAATAATTTTCATTTGCAAAGTTTTCCCCATTTCATCAGTGTCAGTACCCCACACACCCAAAGATCAAAATTACACATTTCCTTGCCAATTAAACAAAATGTTATTGAAATAAAGCTCTTTGGACAGAGCTGCCAGCGCTGTGGAAAGGCAGCTCAAGCAGAGAGCTCTGCTGGTGTCCCTCCCAGCCCTGCTCAGGCACCTGGCATGTCCAGACCACAGCAGGGGCACTTAGGACCTCTTTGGACACTTTGGGTCATTGAGGGGCCCTCAGGACAGGGCAGAGGTTTGGTGTTTGCTGTGCATCAATAGAAAGCTCTGCACGCCTGTCCTGTCCTTATCCAGCTGATCTGGAAAACACATCTCCCTGGTGATTTCAGGGAGGCCCTTGTGTAGCCCTGGTTCCATGCCTGAGGTGTTTTGGTTTTCTGAAATTCTTTTCCCAGGGACTTTTCTGTAAACAGGAGAAATGTTTTTGTACCTGTATCTATGTTATTCATTCCTTTCCCTAGGAGGGACGACTTCTTCATGTCCCTCTGCTCTGACCAATGTGAGTGAAGAGGTTTTGCCTTTTCTCACCAATCAAACTGGTCTGTGTGAAATAGTATAAAAGGGAGACATATCCCAACAATAAAGGAGTCATTTTCAGCCTTCTGAATCTCGAAGTCTGTGTTGTTGTGGTGTAAAACAGGGTCAGCCCTTGTGGGATCTTGCCCACCTTTGAGTGGCTGCCAAGGCGGGAGGAGCAGCCCAGGGGTGAGCAGGGACAGTGTGATGCACACAACCTGCTGCAGTCCGAGCTCCCTCCAGCACCACCTTCATTCCTGATTTTCTTTCTTGGTGCCCTCAAACCAACTTCCAGTGTGAGAAACCACATCAGTAGTTGGGAAATGAAGCTTTGTTTGCATGCAGAGTTACCAATGAGAAGGGGGAAATTACTGGTTCAAAACTCCACTTGTTATTTGGGAAGAGAAAATGTTTTCTTCACCCATTTTTCCTTCACACCCCAAGCCACACTCTCCCCCACTCCCTTCTTCTGTGTCTCTGCCTTGGCTTTCCAATGACCAGTATTTATCCCTCACCTTCCAGATTTTAGGAGCAGGAATTCCCAGTGGAACATGGCTTTGGCTCAGTGCTCTGCAGTCCAGTCTGCCTGGTGCAATGTATGATGGATGAGAGCGAGCAAAGATGAGAGCAAGGCTAAGGTGGATCTGCCTGGATTTATTTCCCTCTTCTGTGCTTTGCTTACTGTTTCTTCAGCCCCGCAGCTGCCTGAACCCAGCCAGGTTTTAATGGGGAGACAGCAGCGAGCCAGGGTTGCTTCATGAATCAGGGGGAGCTGAAATTCTGCAGCACTGAAGGCCGTTTTCAAAGGCCATTTTCAAAGGCCATTTCGTGGACTGTTTTTTTCCTGATTCCAAGTGGTGTCTGGCCACACTTCTGCATGGAGCTCATCTAGGACACGCTGCCAAGCTTGAGATGTGAGGCCAGGCCAGTGCCACCCACTGTTCTCAGCTGCATGGTGCCCCACTGTGAGCTGAAAGAAAACAGAAAGGAAAAAAGCCACTGGTTCTGGTGCCTCCTTCCTTTCCAGGGAGATTCTGATGGGTGGCTGCATTGCACAGCTTTAGAGAGCACGTCCTTGAAAATTACAGCTCTTAGCTCTATTCTGTCTTCCTACGCAGTGGTTTGGGATCTACAAATATTTTCTGTTGCTAAAAGGAGAGGAAGGATCACAAGGTTATCAGCTGCATTCAGACACTCCCCACACTGTTCCTTTGTGGAGAAGGACACTCAGAGAGCCCAATTTTCTGATTTGACATCCCACACAAGGAGAAGACTCTTCCAAAAATGGATGGGAACTGAAACAGTGAGCACCATTATCCGTATTTTTATCTCAGCTGGGGATCCTGGGCGGATGGGAAGAGGGGTTGGCCCAGAGGAGGTTGAGCTGCTGCTCTGATTAAAGAGCCCCCACAAATGACAGGGCTTTGAAAGGACCAGCACAAGTGGCCATTGGTGCTCAACCCAGACCAACCCTCCTGTGCCCCCAGTGCCTGGAGCCCACCCCACTCCATCCCCCAGCACAGATGCAGTGAGAGGTTGGAGCTGTTTCCATGTGGAGCTGTTTCCATGGGGCATTTACTGCAGGGAGCACAATAACCAGCTCAGTTATCACCCAGTTTACGGGGTGAACTCCTGAGTGCCCATTCCAATTCCTCTGCTTGGCGAAGTGGGAGCATTTCCTGGTTCATGAATCTCCAGTGAGCGCCTGGGGACGTCTGTGGGCGCAGGCTCATTCCTATTTCAGCTGCAGACATTAGTGGGGTGAAGAACGAGCAGAGCCAAGGCACCAGCCACTGGTGTGGAGCCAGAAATTACTTCTCAGGACACCTCTGGAAGCCAAATTGCTTCCCAGCACAGTTGTGATAACAGTGCTGCAGCAAATGCCATTTAAATACAATTCCCTGCTAATGCAGGGAAGGATGAGGGAATATATAAACCAAATAATTAACGGTGCCTGGATGGCTCCAGCTCTGTCTGTGGAAGGACAAGAGGGAAGTAAACAGTGGGGTGGAAGAGGACAGCTTTTCCTTGTAATCGTAAAACTTAATTTGCTCTTTAAGGGAAGGATCAAAATGACATTAGAGTGAATGCCAATGGATTTCAAAGGGCTTTGAATTGATTTCTGGAAACTATTGCTGGTTAAAATTGCCAGGGAAAGCCCATCAAAACTGACATCTTTACAGCCACTATGGCTGACCAGAGATGGGAACTCCTTTCTGGAAATAACCTAAAATATTTCTGTACTATAAAATGGAAAGAAAACTGCTGCTTCCTAAGGAGGAACAAACCTCTTGTAAGGTGGCTTTATAAATATTAAAACAGCAATATCATTTTTTTATGTTTAAAAACCTTTTCTCAAGGCCCCCCAGCTTTCCTGGAGGCCAGGCTCTTGTGAGGGGAGTGGAGGAGGTGATCTGGGAGGGGAAGCCAAGGTTTCTGACATCCTGCTGAACCTAAAGGATGTAGTAAATCCAGCCCTAGACTGGATTCTCCTGAGACTGCCCAATGCTGGACAAAGTGGAGGTCTGGGTTCAGAAATTGGTGCATGGAGCCAGGTATCCTGGGGCCCAGAGACTTCCAGGGATGAGCATGGTCTGCCAAGGAGATATAAACCTCTGTGACACTGGAAAACAAAGGGTTTCAAAGGGCAGTGTGTGCTCCCCTCCAGGTCTCCAAAACAGAGAATCTGGCAGTTTTCCACGAGAATTTAATCATCACCTGCATGTTCCTTCAGTGTGGAAGTGTTTTTTTTTTTCCTGCTGAAGACCTGGTCTGTTGGAGAATTCCCAGCTTGCTCAGAAATTCCCAAATTCTGCTCACCACGAGCAGCACTATGGAGCTTCCCCAAGGAACTCCTTCCCTGGCCTCTGGCTCCATCCCCACTGCTGGGGTTTGTTGGGAACTGTGTGGTGTGGATAGAGCTCTGGCAGGCTGCACAGAAATCCCTAAACACTGAAACCAGGGAATTTTGGAGTTGTTGGCTCCATGGTATGGCAATGGAGGAGGATGACCTGGTGAGTCAAGATGAGATATTAAAATACCTGTCCCTTAACGAGGTCCAGCCTTCCAAACAGGCACAGAATGGTTCTTAGGGAAGGATTTTATTCCCTCAACAGCAAAAGCAACACGACACATATTTAATATTCCTTCTTATTAATATCACATCTTCTAACAGGCAAATCCTGTCAGCTTATTATCAAACTCACAGCTCCTCTGACTGAGCAGAAACAAGATAAGTCAGAGAGGTCAGGGCTTTGTGCCCAGGAGAGCAGCTCACCCTTTAAGAAACCCTTTTCTTCATTTCCTCAGCCTTTACCTTGCATTTGTAAATGACTCATTTGCTGTGTGGCTGATATCATATTTAATAACTCTCCCTGCTCTGGTTTACATGGCACCCACAGCCCTCCTTGCCATGCAGCATCACTGGAGACCTGGCACTGCCAGGATTAGCATTGCAAATTCCTTGGAAAACCCAGTCTCACTTCACTGGAGTCTCCTAAGGCGATTTGCCCTACAAATCCCTATTACAGTGCACTGGTAATGCTCTCTGAGACTAATTGTTCTCCCTCTGTTAATGGGAACAATGTGCCCAGCCTTATGTTAAAGAAGCAGAACAGACTTATTGAATCCCTATGCCAAGTACTCTGTCATTTTTTCTGCCTTTGATGGGAATTAAGAGCCTGCAGTCCTTGAGGCAGGACGCGACAGAGCACATTTTGTGAGCACATCTGTCTGTCCTTAACACAGATGTGGCCAGCTGCGCTGTGGGCACGTCCCTGACAGACACAGCCCTTCACAAGGTGTCCTGGTTTGGAAAGACAGGTGTCTGCTAAGGAAGGCAGGAGCCTCCCTTGGAATGGACAAGGTAAATCCCCTCCCCCTGAATTATTATAATTTTGAAATTAATGGGCTCTCAGGCAAAGATATGGGAATAGGAATAACAGTTCTTTACTAGGAATATTAAAAATACAAATGTAGTAGTACAAAAAAACCACAAAAAACAAAACCCCTGACAGAGTCAGAACACAACCTGCCCCCCTGTTGCTCAGGGTGTTGGTGTCAGTCCAACCAAGTCCTCCTGCAGTGACAGATGTGGGTCTGTTGGAGCAATGATCCTGGAGAAGGGTGGAGTTTCCTCTGAAGGTCCAGTGGGGCTGAGCTGGGTCTGGTCTCCCTCTGGGAATCCAGTGCACACAGGCTGTGCTGCTGTTCTGAATGCCAGCTTTGATCCAGGTGGGAATGCTGGGCTCCTCCCCCTGGGTGGGGCATCTCCCAGTGGGATGATGGGATTGTATCAGCCCTGCAGTGAGCCTGGATGGCCCATGGACAGCAGAGATCCCCTGGAGGGAGGATGGGTCCTGGAAGGGATAAAGAATCCTGCCCCAGCTGGTTTAACAGCTGGTGATAGAATACACACTGCTGCTTACATCCTGCATTGCAGCCCAAGACACAAGGCTGGCCCTGCCTGGAGTTTGATGGACTCCCAGAAAACTCCTCACACACCACTGGGGATATCTGAGCTGCCCTGGGTCAGCCAGAGTGGGATCACAGCAGGGATTAAAGCACCAGCTTCTCTTTTCTCTTGGCAATGACGTCTTTTTCTACTTCTGTACCAAAGGATTCCCCTCATTCCAGGCATGCAGCTTGGGCCTTCTCCTTGGAGGCATGGAAGACTGGGAGGCCTTGTCCTTGGTCATTCATTGTCTGTGGCTGGAATTGATTTTCCAGTTCAGTTCTGGGATAAGAAAGGAATATCAAGAACCCTGAAGGTGTTTGATCAATAGTGTGTGAGCAATCAGGGCTCCTCTGAGCACATCCACACACCCAGTCTGCCCACCCAGGTTTTCCCATGGGATCTGCTGCTCCTGCTGGCAGCCTGGCAGTGGGGCAGCACTGGTTCAAACTGGGACAGCCACGGAACCTCTGTGGGCTCAGCATTTGTTGGGATAACACACTGAACAGGGCCAGGAGAGCCAGGAAGGGAGCTCCCTGTGTGTGGCCTTTCAGGCCTCAGCCCTGCTGCTTTGTCTGCCCTTTTGGTAATTAAATGCACTTAATTAACACACAGTGAGAGCGTCCTGGTATTGATGAGGGATCCTGCTTGTGCTGCTGCTCTGGGAATCAGTGATGCAAACCTCTGAGGTGAGAGAAAACCCTTCAGCTGCCTTCCTGCTGCTGCATGGGGGCAGCTAAGGATTTGCCCAGGTCCCAAGTAAACCAAAGGGAGGGGAAGAGGTGGGGAAAAGGAAGAAAGAGAAGAGATGGCCAGAAGGCCTGTGTCACCACCACTGGGAGATACTGCCCCTGGAAGGATGTCTTGCATGGCACAGGGGAGCTGAGGCAGGACTTGATGTGGAGAAAGCTACTAAATCCTGTCAGCGTGACCATAATGTCATTTTTGGCACTCAGGTGTGATGCTGCCTCCTGCCTCCTGTCCACAGGCAGCTGCAGGGAGCTCCAAAAAACCTTCACCTTGAAGACAAACAACCTGGAGAAGCTGTTTGAAGCCTGCTGGCCCCAGCTCCTTCCAGCATCCTGGGCAGGATGAGCCCCACTGACCCCTGGCTGCCCCCAGCACTGCCTCCTGTCCTCAGCACCTGGAAAAGTTCCTGTCCCTGCTGGATTCTGCACAGACTGAGGGGAGTTAGGTTTACAGGAGAAGAGAAACAAGGGTGTGAGGAAAAAGAAGGGATGCCTGTGCAGCCTGTTTAGCCATAAATTCTTGTGGAGAAGAGGAGAGGCTGCTGTCCAGGAGGGAGATAAATCCCGTGGAGGAGAGGTGATTTAAACCACAGATCAAGAGCAAACTGGTTAAGTGTAGGTTTTAATTGCAAGTGAGGAGATTCCTTGATACCTGATAAGGGAAGTTCTTTAACAGCCTCCCCTGGGGAGCCCAGGAAAAGCCACTGCTTTCAAGGCAGAGTTTAATAAGCTGGTGTGATGAGAATCACAGGGAAGATGACTTGACAATAGAGGAGACTCCTTCAGTCCCTCTCTTACTACATCCTTATCTCTGCCCTTCCCTTGATACTCCGGTAATGGGATTTCTTCATTTAATTAGCATGTTATTAATTAGCAGGATTACAGTGAGAGCAGGTGCGTGCCCTGGCTGTGTCGCTGGCCCCACCATCCTCTGCTGCACACCCTGGAGAGGCCAGAGATTGCTGAATTCTGTGGCTGAACAGCACTCAAAAGTAAGTAAAGAAAAATAATGTTCAGATCAATCCCAGGATCTCAGACACTCTTTAGACTGGGAAGGGGTTGTGCTGTTATGGGGAGGGAAGATTGAGGGAGGCTGGGAAGGTTGATGTACTGCAGATGGACACGTGCAGCAGGCATCCTGTGTCAGGGAAGTTCATTTTATAAGGCTCATCAACTGTTTTTGAGTAATTTTGGGGCTACTCTGCCTGGCACCTGTTGTTGGTGCCTCATACCTTGGAGGTTGGTGGGAAATAGCTGAGGGGAGCTGACAAGAGAGATGGAGAGGAATTATTTACAAGGGTTTGGAGAGACAGGACAAGGAGGAATGGCTTCAAACTGAAAGAGAGCAGAGTCAGGTGGGATATTGAGAGGAAGTTCTCTGCTGTGAAGGTGCTGAGGCCCTGGCACAGGGTGCCCAGAGAAGCTGTGGCTGTCCCTGGATCCCTGCAAGTGTCCAAGGCCAGGCTGGACAGGGCTTGGAGCAGCCTGGGATAGTGGAAGGTGTCCCTGCCCATGCCCATGGCAGGGGTGGCACTGGGTGAGCTTTAAGATCCTTCCAGCCCAGATCACTCTGGGATTCTGGGATTGTTAGTTCTGTCCCTGGAGAGCCCAGCCCAGCTGCCAGCATGGAGGGGCCACAGAGGTGCCCTGCAGTCCTTAGCTCTGCATCAGAGGGATCATGAAATCCAGTGGGAGGCCTCTTGCCTGGTATGCTGGGCCTGGCAGAAGGTGCAGCAGTGCCACCAGAGCCATGGCAGTGACACAGCAGTGACACCAGAGAGGTGGCAGTGACACAGCAGTGCCACCAGGGAGGTGGCAGTGACACAGCAGTGCCACCAGGGCAATGGCAGTGACACAGCAGTGACACAGCAGTGTCACCAGAGCAGTGGCAGTGATACAGCAGTGCCACCAGAGCAATGGCAGTGACACAGCAGTGCCACCAGGGCTGTGGCAGTGACACAGCAGTGTCCTGGTGTCACAGTGGCACAGTGAGTCCCGCAGAGAGGAGCCTGTGGAGCCCGTGGTGCCCCAGGCAGTGTCACACCCTGTGGCACAGAGCAGTGGCAGCCCCGGGCTGGAGGCAGCTGTAGGACACAGCAGGAAGGAGCCCGAGTTGGCTCCTGCCCCGGGCCAGCCTGGGGCTGATCCCAGGCCTGCCTGTTCCCTGAAATCCACTGTGCTGGGAAGAGCCTCGGTCGGATTGTCCTCAGCAGCCACGCTGTGTGCTGCTATTTCCCTGGAAAAAATGCTCCCTCCTGCCTCACCCAGGCCGGGATCCCTGCCTGGAGAAATGGCTTTCTCCTGAGCGTTTGTTATCTGCAGCTGCGTGAGACTCTGGGGCTGTTCAATTAAAGAGCCGGTTTTCCCATTAAGTGTCTCCTCAGACAAATGGGAAGTGTATTTAATGCTCGCTCAGGATGGAGCCAACATGTTTCTCCTGCTGTTTTACACTCTCTTCTTCGCGGGGATTTGTCGTCTCTGACTGTTCAAATACCCTGAAGTTCCCCAGCATTTACCATCGGGGAAAGGTAACAAGTGTGGTGACAAAGAGTGAGTGCCAGATGAGCCCGGGAAAATGGATGGCTTTAATAGATGTTACTGAGGCCCTTTTGCACCCTGCCTGATGCCGAGCAACCTCCCCATCCATCACCCTCACTCTGCCTGAGGAGAACACAGCAGCCAGCCTTTAACAGACCTTTCCTCCCCTGTTCCTGTTAGGGAAAGTGCTGGCCTGGCTCCCTCCCCTCTCCTGACAGGCTGGGGAGAGGCACTTTGGAGAAGGTAAAATTAGCAACAGATCCCCCGTCTCAGCTTGATGTTTTTTGTGAACATGCCCTGAGAATCAGCTTCTTCCTGCCACTTCTACCTTGCTGTACATTAATACAAGAACTGATAAAGTGCTCTGAGCCTGTTTTCCCTTTTTTCCCCCCCCTCATTGTTTCTTCAGCTCTGTTTTCCCGTGAATCAAACAGAGGAGGAAAACGATGTAGATTTTTTGCCCGTATAAAAATACTTTGCCCAAAATATGAGTTCCACATTGGGCTGATGTATTAATCCTTGTCTCCTGGACAGCAATAATCACTCTCTGTCGTTTTTCAAGCTGCAACTCAGCACTTCAGCTTTTTCCACTTGTCTTTTATCAAGTTTGGTGTCAGCCCCAAAATGGGGGAGGGAGGGAGGAGGAGGAGGGCAGAGCTCCTCTGGGCTGGATCCTGCTCTGGCCTACACTGAAGGTGTGTGAGGAGTAACTGGGGTAAAAGCAGCCTCAGACTCCACTGTTCCCTGATTTCTCATCTTGCTTCTAAACCAACCTTGTCTAAAGAGCAGAAGGGTTTGTGTGGGAACAGCCCGCCCCAGCTGGACTGAGCAAGGCGTGGTGGGACCATCCTGGTTCCTTGGGACTGTCCAGCCTTGGTGGGACCATCCTGGTTCCTTGGGACTGACCAGCCTTGGTGGGACCAGCCAGACTCTCCTTCCCTGCCCATGGCCAGGGGCTGGAACCCAAAGTCTTTAATGCACCCCAAAGCAGTGTGTGACTGTGTGATTGCTGAGCTGTGTATGCAAGGGGCAGCTGCTCCTCGTGGCTGGGGCAGGGTTCCTGGGGTTTGCATTAGCAGTGAACAAAGAGCAGGTGAAGTGCAAGCTGCTGTGGGATGGGAGCTGCAGCTCTGCAGCCTTTGTCCCATTCCAGACGTGCAGCCCCTGAGCCCTGCGAGCACCAGCACTTCCCCCCCTGTGCTGCCCACTTTGTGCTGGGGGGGTTTGGGGCTGGCATGAGAGGAGCCCTGGGAGCACTCAGTGCCTTTGTGCTCTGAGATCAGCCCCAGCTCTTCAGTAAAACAAGTCCTGATTTATCCCTGTGGATAAATAACTTCAGCTTAGGACTCCATCAGTGTCAGGTGTGAGGCACTTCCCCTACAAAAGGCAGTAAAACCCTTTACAGCACTTGCTCAGCATGACAAATCCTGTTCATGTCCTTGCAGAGGTGGTTTTATGTCCTCTGCCCCACAGGGGCTGTGCCTGTCACTCCAGCCCTGCTGATGGGCTGAAGGATGAAGTGTCACTGTCTCATCCTGGGTGTCTCACTCCCAGCAGAACCACTACTCCTTCCTTGTCCCTGGTGGCCTGGAGATCCAGAAATGGGGAAGATTTGGCTCTGAGCAGTTCTGCTTTGGACTGAAATGGAAATGAATCTGATGACCACCAAGAGGGTGCCTTAAGGATGGATGATTTTCCCAAAGTTTCAGCTTGACATACTGATTTCCTGCTTCATCCTCCATGGGTGTTTCCAGCTGGAATTCCATCCTGCTGATACAAGCAGAAAAGGGAATAAAAGGGGGTGCCAGGATGAGGGGATGTAAATTCTTTAAATTCCAGGATGCAAAGAATCTGCCAATGGAATTCCTTCCACAAGAGGAAATTTCTCACCGGTGCTGCTGTCACCAAAATCATGGGGATAAATAAGACTCCTCTAACTCTCTTTTTAGTGTTACAAAGTCAGGCATTCCATGATTCCTGACCAAGGTTTGTGTGTGTGGCTGACAAAGTTCCAGCCTCCACACCAATGCAAAACATTTGACTTATTTATACAGCTTCAGCAAACAAAGAGCTTCGTGTTCATTGGTTTAAATTACATAATCCTCTTCATTAATTAGCATTCTATTCTCTCTTGGTCTGTGATTCTCGCTCTTTATGCTAATCTGGTCCACATTCTGTGGTCCTTTTGTTATCTTTGTCTCACACACCGGGAGTCTCCAACTTTTCAAGCCTGAATCTTCTCTGTACCTTCTGGTTACTCCAACTTCTTTGAAGGGCCATAAATTTCAGATTCCAGACACCCAAACTTCAAATCCCTTTGGCTTTGTTTATTGAAGCTTGTCAGGGTTAGTTTTAATACCTTTAAGGTTTCGATGAGTTAATGATCGAACTATCAATGAGAGTCTGTGAAAAAATTTGAACAGTGCTGGCTAAAAGTGGGCAATTCTTACAATTAATTAAAACAACTATAGAAGTTAGTTAGGGATGTTATATCATTTCCAACACTACCAGTGCCATAAACTTGCAGACCCTGGAAGAGTCTTAACCATGTCAGCAGCTGGAAGCCTGAGGGGTTACCCTGGAGTTCTCCTGTGTCCTGTAGGACCATGTCTCCTGTGGCACCTGGCTTTGAAAGCAAGCACAGCAAGGGACAAAGGGACCTAAGAGAGGTGCCCCTGAAGGGGACAATTCCTGGCAGCCCAGGATCCCAGATAGCCCCAAAGTCTTGGAGTATTCTCCTGCCACCCACGGGCCCTCTGCCCCCTGTTTTCAGGCTGCTGGATTCCTCAGGCAAAGGTGAGGCATTAATGTGTGTGTGGATTTTCAGGTTTGTTTTGGTAGAGTTTCCTTCTTCAGATCCCAGGTCAGGACTCTGGGGACAGCAGCTCTTCATCCCCATGCCTCAGCAGGGACTTTGCACTGGGGCTGCTGAGGAGGGACAGCCTTCCCTGGGGACACGTGGGGGTGGCAGCCCATGGGAACTGGAGCATCCCTCCCCCTCACACCAGCTGTGGGGTGCAAGGAGGGAGGGAGAAATCACACAGCACCGACCTGGCACCATCCTGTTTTCACCCCTGGCTCTCATTCCTTCTGCTTCATGACATCTAAGCAAGTTTTACCCTTTCCGTCCTTCCTTTGTTTGTTTGTTTCTCCATCTTTCCTCTGCAGACCTTGTGGAAAAGAGGGATTTTTCTTGTACTGAGGGCTTGCTTGGGCAGGAAAACTTCAGCACTTGTAGGGCTGAGTGACCCCCAAACTGTGGCAGACCCCAGTGACCAGCAGGGCTGGCCTGAGGGGATTTCTCCTGCTGCAGCCTGGCTGGTCTTCACAGCACCCCAGAAACTCTTCCCTGACCTCACCTTTGTTCCCTGCTGCCTTCCTTTGCTTGCTGGCTTGGTGCAGGAAGTATTTGTTTGAGGTCTCCCAGTACCTGAACTTTACTAGGATTGCTGGGAGCATCTCTTGAGGTTTTGAAAGAATCCTTCATTGTCAATAGAGTTAAATCCTTCTGCCTGCAAACCCTATTTAGATGATAACTCGCTGTGGTTATGAACACATTGCACAAACCTGCAGCATCTTCAGCACACCTCGGTGCTTTTTTATCTCCAAGGTTTCCCTGACCAGCTTTCCCAGTGCTTTTAGAGGCAGTTGGGAACCTCAGAGTGAAATCCCTGACTGCTGTGGGATCCTGCAGCTCCTGGGCCCAAGGTATTCCCACTTGGACCAACACATGATGTTCAGCATGGCTGAACTTACCAGTGTCATGTTCAAAATGTATTGGAAGCAGTGGTGGTAGACAGAGATCCTCAGTATTGGGCCAGTCCAAAATGGAGAGTCTAAATAACAAGATTTTTGCTTAGACTGACATTTTATAAATGGTTATAGAGGAATGCAGCTATTCCTTGCAGGAGTAAGAGGCAGAAGTAACATCATTATTATTACCGGTCTCAGTGCAGCTCTTTTCCCTCAAAGCATCTGCCTGTTCCCTCCTTGGTTCATTTGCTTTTAATGTGGTCTGGAGTCACAGAGCCACCAGAGAAAGCTCACAGAACCCTGCCTTCTGCTGTGGTTTTATGTTCATCTCCTGACTGTTTGAATTTCTCAAGCATTTCTTCTATATAATTTTATAAATTCATCGAGTTTCTTATACTATTGGCTGATCAAATCCTGTTCCCATGCCAGGCAGAGCAGGCAGCTCCTTCTCCTTCTCAAAGCCAGGGTAAGCTCTGTTTCTATCTCCTGCAACTCTGCTGTCAAGTGCTGTTTCCCTGGGACAGGCTTGGAGTGAAATCTGAATTCCCTCCCTGGGAATTCCCTCCATCCTGCTGCTGCTGTGCAGGGAGGGGAGCAGGAAAGCCCAGCCCAGGCAGGGAGAAGTCCCTGGCAGGTGGTGTCAGTCCTCAGCTCCCTGCTGCAGGCCAGGCCAGCTGGTCACTGGCAGGTCAGGGAAGGTGCTCCTGCAAGGTTGGATTTCACAAAAACACAATTTGTCTCCTGGGTCAGCAAAATAGATTCAAGATCACCCAAAATTTTATGTCAAGGAGGAGCTTTGAAGCTTGCTGTCTTGGGTTGCAATGCAAGATGTAACCAGTTGTATTGTCATCTCTTAAAACCAGCTGGGGCAGTGTTCTTTATCCCTTCCAGGACCCATCCTCCCTCCAGGGGATCTCTGCTGTCCATGGGCCATCCAGGCTCACTGCAGGGCTGATACAATCCCATCATCCCACTGGGAGATGCTCCACCCAGGGGGAGGAGCCCAGCATTCCCACCTGGATCAAAGCTGGCATTCAGAACAGCAGCACAGCCTGTGTGCACTGGNGAGCCCATTAATTTCAAAATTTAATTATTCAGGGGGAGGGGATTTACATTCTCCATTCCAAGGGAATCTCTGGCTTTCCCTGGCAGACAGCTGTCCTTCCAAACCAAGACACTTCCCCAGGACACAGAGTTCCTCATTTGATGCAGAGTACGAAGAAGTGGGGACGACACCATCAGCCTTTACTGCTGCACTCCAGCTGTGCCCAAACATCTGTGCCCACGTGCCAGAGCCTCTGTTCATAACTTCAGGCACTGTCCAAGGATGATTTTTCAGGTAGGATTTTTTTAGCTGGTATCACGCCATGTGCAAGGTGAAAACCAAGTCTAGTGCACTATCTCAGCTCATTTCCTGGCAGGTTGAGTTCCATGTGAGCAATGTGTGTTCAGAGCCAGGGAATGGCTGTGGTTGGACAAGGAACCATGAATTCCATGATCACCCCATGGAATCATGGAATGGAGTGGGTTGGGAGGGACCTAAAAACCATCTTCTTCCACCCCCTGCCGTGGGACACCTTCCACCATCCCAGGGGGCTCCAGGCTCTGTCCAACCTGGCCTTGGGCGCTGCCAGGGATGGGGATTCCATTTGGCAGGGCTGGGGCACATCCCTGCCATCCATTGATTCTATTTGTTGGAGTGAAATGTGGTATAGGAAATATCCAAAGTACTATTTTTGGATGATCTGGGGTTCCTTACAATAACTCTCAGAGCTGTCTGGGACATGTAATCCTGGGGGATTTTCTGTAGTTTCAAAACCAGCAAATGGCTCTCTTTGACTCACAAATAACACCCCAAGTCACCAACTTTCCTGCAATTTGAAGCTTAAATAAGACCTCTTCACCTGGGTCTGTTGAAATGTTTTTAAAAAGATGGTTAAATGGTGAAATAGGTGGTTAAATAAGTGGTTAATAAATGGTTTTATAGCTGGCTTTATATAGTTCTTGTAATTGAGGCTTTTTAAAAATCATGTTCATACAAGAAAAGCAGAGGTTTTTGCTTAGACAATATTGAAATGCAATCTTTTCCTAATTTCACTTTATATTGTGGTTAGTGTGATTGAAGCAGCAAATTGACTATGTCCCTCTCCCCTGAAGAGTTTTGGTTTCATTAACCAGTATTTACTCTGTGGAAAAGAATTCATGGAAAACATTCAGGTGGCTCCAACCAGGCTTCTACAAGAAAGGGGCAAGCAAAACTTTCTGGTTTTGTAACAATAAATTCTCAGCGATCTGAGTTTTGAATGTAGCTCCTCTCCAGATACAGAAATGTGTGTTTGGAACGTACAGATCCCAGCAGACAGAATATTCTCTCTGAAAGCTGCTCACCTCGGCAGGAATATTTCAAATCCAAAATGAACAAGGAGAGAGAAGTAGCCTGAAACTGCCAAGTATTTTGTCCTAAGAGCTTTAATGTGGAATTCAGGTATTTCTTACTCAGTTTTCTGGGCTGAACAGAGCTAAAGAGTTTAAGTCTTTTAAGTTTTGGGTCTTTTATTATGTTTGGTCACCAATTGAACCCTGACTACCGCAGGTTGATACTTTGATCTTGTCCAGGCTTAAAAGAATTTGGATGAAGGCAGAAAGTTCCTTTCTAGAAAACAGAAAATTTTCTTTTTAAAAAAGCCGCACAATTTCCACTGGAGATGGAAAGTGCAAGTTCTTTAGAACTTCGTAGCAAAATTATTTCTTGCCAACTACAGCTGAGCATAGCTGTTATTATTATTAACTATATTTCTTCCTTCAATTCATTTATTTGCAAAATGCTTCTGCTCTTTTAGAGATCTCAAACACAAGCATTATTTTTTTATTCTGAAATTAAGACTAGAATAAATATCAGATCATTCAAATGACTCGTATTTTCTGAACTACCAGATCTAACTCTCAGGATATCCACACAGCCCTTGAAATATCTACTAAGAGAATAAGAAGATGTGGGGGGGAAAAAGCCCATGAAGTGAAATCCAAGGAGGGAGGACAAAATAAAGCTCAGAAATGATGTCCCTTTCCCCTCTCAATTCCCTTAGTCACCTGAGAGCCACAGATCCCCCTGCAGGGAGGAGGAAATGCAGTTATCATTCTGCTCTGCCACAGCAAAGGCTAAAAACCAAAGTGGTTTAACACAGAAACCTGAATAATTTGCAGAATATGAGAGCAGGGCTTTAAGGATGCTCCAAGTTGAGCAGCACCAGAAGTGAAGTTCAGGAAAAATGACTTTCCTTTGAGACTTTATAGGCCTTATTGTAAACAGCGAGTGACAAATTTATTTTAAAAATTATGGAAAAAAAAAGAAGTCCTGCCAGGAATCACTTAAGTCAGCTGGAATATTTCTCCCCTGATAACTCCAAGTTATCTATTTTCCCTTGGTTCTGCCTAACTGTGGCCAGGCGAGAAAACAGCCCCAACTGCTCAATAAATTATAACGCCACAGAATTTTAAAGCAAGAAACTATTATTAAAGTTACAAATCTTTGTGGTCTTTATATCGTTAATAAAACATTTATCTATTAATAATGGATATTGTTTCTACCCAACGCCTGCTTTAAATGGGAGGAAAACCGACATAAAACGAATGGCGATTGGAAAATTGCCAATATTTCCTTGCCCTCCCCAGCCAAGGCTGACAAAAGCAGTTCCATTGATAAACTGCTCGTCATTTACAGAGGTTTAAAAATTTTAACAGCCCGACGTAAATTGAGGGCTCCGTGCGTGGCCTTGGGGCCACGAGCAGCTGGAATTAATGGGGAGAGTGGGCAGGAACAGGAGCTGTGGCTGCAAGCCCTGCACGTGTGGTTAAAGGGGACAGTGCACACATCAGTCCAGCACGCCAGGACACCTCAGGGGCAGCTCCACCTGCCGTGTTTGGGAGCTGCAGGGCCCCTAAAGGAACAAAAATGTGCTGTGAAGAGGCTGATGGTAATTTCTGAGCGGCAGGAGAAATAAAACCATGGATATGGGGTGGGCACAGATGTGTGAGTCCATATTTTTATATTTTTGTATCTTTCTGTGTTTCTATTTTCCTAGTTCTATGTTTCTGTATTTTTACATTTTTCTAATTTTATAATATTTATTTATTTATTTGGGGTTGGATATCATGGAAAGGTTCTTCCCCTGGAGGTGCTGGCACTACCTGGGCTCCCCAGGGAATGGGCACGGCCCGAGGCTGCCAGAGCTCCAGGAGCTGCCAGGGATGCCCAGGGTGGGGTTGTTGGGGTGTCTGTGCAGGGACAGGGGCTGGGCTGGGTGATCCTGTGGGTCCCTCCCAGCTCAGGAGATTCCAGGATTCTCTGATGTGTGTCTGTGTGGGTGTGTATAACTATGAATCCTGGAACGAGAATGATGGACCAGGCAAGTCCATTCCCAGCAGTGTTCCTCAAAGATGTGGAAAATAGACAAAAAATTCCTTTCCCCTGAGCTGGGACACACTTTCCAGGGGCCTCTCTCAAGGCAGGCTTGGCAGCTGCAGTGTGAGCCCCATCAGTTCCGTGTTCCTGGGCACAGGGAGTCTCCCAGGGCACACAGCCCAGTCCCTGCTCCCTCCTGTGCCCATCTGTCCCGCTGGCCGTGTCTCTGTCACCGCAGTGGGACAGGGACAGATGGCTCCTGTGATTTCCCAGGAAATGGGCAGTGTGGGGAAGTGCAGAGTTTTGGGGCTGTGTGTGCACAAGGAGGACTGGAAACACTGAAATACCCTGTCCTTTGGACAGGCAGGAAAACTCAGGGAACTCAGATGTCCTCACCCAGGAGAGCTGGGACCTGCTCCGAGGTGTCCTGCACCCATGATGCCTTTTGGGGCTACCTAAAAACAGAGGCCAGACAGAATTAAGGGAATAAAAAACAGTTTTATTTATTGAAGGGCCTTCAGGTACATCCAGGGCAGACAAAGGGTCTGCACCCAAAATGAACCACGGGTCACAGGTTTTCACACTTCTGTCAGTTTGGCCATTTGCATATTGGGGGTTTATATCCCAATTACAGCTTCAGATAATGCTGTCACTTACCCCAAGTTTGCTCCCCCAAACTCACTTTTGTTTCCATTTCTCAGGGCCTGAGGCAGTGAGATGTCCTTGATTCCCAGGCCTGGAGAGGAATTGTTGTGTCTGACCAAAATGGGGAAGCAGCAGCTCACACTGTGTGTGGAGTTGAGAGTTATACACTAAAGAATTACAGGACTAGAAATACATGGAAAATATAAAAGCTGAAATCCAAAGGCACCAGCCCCACAGGGTGTGGGAGCAGGGCCTGCTGTGCACACAGCACTCAGCACTGCAGTGCTCCATGTGCAGCTGCATCCCACGGCCCAAACCCCGGGATTGATGGGATGGAGATGGGATTGGGATTATCCCTCCTCTCCTTTGGCAAAGCCCCTCCCTGCACAGCCCAGTGCCAGCAGGGCCCAGCGGGACAATCCTGCTGGAGGAACTGGTGACACATCTGGTGCTGTTCCCTCCTTTTAATGAGCCAGGGCTGGTGGAGTGTCCTGCCCCCTCTGGCTGCACGGGAACATCCATCCCATTGTCTGGGCAGGATAATTGCAGAGGGCTGGCAGCCCTGCACTCAAAATAGCAGCCTGACCCAAATGACAACATTTCCCATGTGGCTTAAAGTCTCTTGTTTTCTCTCTCAGAAAAAATAGAATAGGGGATATATATATATATATATGTATATACTTTTTTTCTTTCTTTCTTTTTTTTTAAGGAAATGTTCAAGTGTTGGTTTTGAAGTGCTAAACACCCACAGGTCTCTCAGCCGCTCCTCAGCAGACTTGTGCTCCAGAGCCTTCCCCAGCTCCGTGCTGGGGGGCTCAGCTGGAGAAAAGGAGGCAATATTATTCCAGGGAATCACATCACAGGATCGTGGTCCCTGCGTCTGGTTCCACTGGAGGAACCTCAGCAGCTGCTGATTGATTAAAAATCATTGAAACACAAACAGCCCCAGGAGCACATCTGGAGGAAAGCTAACTCAGGTGTTTTCTCATGGTGTTCCACACTGCAGAACTCAGCTGGCAGCTCTGCTCTGCTCCCTTCACAGACCTGGGCCTGCACAGGGCTCTGGTGTCCTTTTATCCAGAGCAGAAAATGTTTCATGCCCTGGTGATTGCTGCAGTACGGTGGTGGGTGGCACGGGGTGACCGTGAAGGATGGAGTGTGAGCTCTGGAGGTGGATCTGATGGGAAGATTCATGTTTGCAGCACAGCAGGAACATTCTGGTGACAACTCCTGCTGCAGTGCCTGGCAGCTGCTGGCTTTTCCCTCCACAGAGTTTGTGGAAATGTCCCTCTCCTGTGGCTCAGTGCCTGGCGTGGTGCAGACACAACACAAACTGAGCCCTCTGAGGTATTATGATGAAATTGTGCCTAACATGCATTTGCTGCCGTTGCAGATGGGCCTGGGGCCATTCCAGGTTATCCAGAATTCCATTAGGAATGTGGCCTGTGGGATCAGACTGCAGCAGGGGGGTGTGTGGTGATAGCTGCACTTTCAGACGCTCTGTGTTCAGGACATTGGTGCCCGTGCACCAAATGTCTCCATCCAGATGTCCATGAGAAAGCAAAGCTGCTGGGCCTGTGCTGGAGCGACATCAATGCCAGCTGAGGTGCCATTAAAGCTGTGTGGCCTCCCCTGTGACAGCATCCCAGTGACAGCTGGGCCATGGTTCATGACAAATTATTGTGTGTAACACCCTGGGCATGAAGTGCCTCTGCACTGGGAGGAGGGTGAGGGCCAGGGCCCTGCCCTCTGTGTGGGGACGTGAAACCACAAAGGGAAGTTGCTGTGACTCCTTCAGGAGCAGAAAAGGTGCTAAATTCTTTATTTTCCCTCCAAGATATTACCTCCCTAAAAGATGTAAGGCCCAGCTGGGAAGCATTTGGAACAAGTGCAGTGCAGATGAGGCAGCAGAGTGAGAGTGCAGAGCATCTGTGCAAAGGGAGCTGGCAGGGCCAGGAGCTGGGTTTGTTTCTGCACAAACACCACAGGGAAGGGAAAGATGGAAATTCAGGTCTGTAACTCAGGTTAAAGCACCTCAGGAGTGGAGCAATGGAGCAGCTTTGGGGGTTGGAATAAAATGGGCTTTAAGGTCCCTTCCAACTCAAACCATTCCATTATTCCATGAACTTCTTAGATGGGCAGATAGTGATAGGATAAGGGGAGAGGGTTTTAAATGAAAATAGAATCGGATGTTTGGAAGAAATTGTTCCCTGGGAGGGTGGGGAGGCCCTGGCACAGCCCAGAGAAGTTGTGGCTGCCCCTGGATCCCTGGCAGTGTCCAGGGCCAGGTTGGATGGGACTGGGATAGTGGAAGGTTTGGGGTTGGAACTGGATGGGCTTTAAAGTCCCTTCCAACCCAATCCATTCTGTGAATTCATGAAATAAGCATCAGAAACTCAGGAATTCATTAAAGTGAATGAAAATAGAGAAATATGTCACATCCAGATTTTTAAGGACTGTAAGTCCTAACTCAGTAAGTTCCCTTTATTGGGGCACAGAATTATGGTGATGTTTATTCCTACAGATTAAGCAAAGGGAGTTTTAAAGAAGTCACAGCGAGTTTTGTTTCTATTTTCACTTTTCACTAATTTACTCTTGGCTGTTGGGAGCACAGACACTGAGAATGCAGAGAGGAGCAAACCCATGAGTTCAGTTTTCATTCTTGGCCTTGTGTTCCTTGGCTTTCCACCCCTAGCCTGGGGGATGTTTACAAGCTCAGGAATAATTTTTACCTTGAAATGGATCAGTTAAAAATTAACACAGTTGCAACTAACTTTGAAAGGATTAAATTAGAAGTTCTGTGCAAGAAATGTAAAGTCAGAGCACGCCTATAATATCATGGTGAGGTGGTTTATGTTCTTAAATTAAATTTTTTAATTGAATTTTCCTCTTTAAAAATTATTTTGCTTCTACAGTGTTATCTAGATGTTTTACTCTGCTGTGGAGGAACAGAGAGAAGCTGGAGCAAACAAATCAACTACAGAAACACACAAACACACACTTCCCTTTCGGGTTTGTCCTGTGGAATTGCTTTGGGCTGTTGAGGGGGGGTTTGAGTTATACTGAACATTCACCTTTCCAGAGAGAACATGGCAATCAAATATCCCTTTTCAGAGCGTTTCCCTCTGCTCCAGGTGCTGGGATGGGCTGGGGTGAGCCCTGGACTGCATCAATTCCCCCTCAACACCCCCAGTTCCCACTTTACACCATCCATTGTCCCTCCCACTGCTGCTCCCAATGGACAGGACGGCTCCTGGGAGGAGACAGGGCTTGTTAGTGACCAGTTTCTGCTGAATGCAAATCATTCAGGGGCTAAGGGGTATTATTGAAGGAACAAAAACCCACAGAATGAGTTCTGAGGTGCTGCTGAGGTTTCCCATGCAGGACAGCTGGGGAAGCAGCACTAGTGACAGGCTGTGACCAAATTATCCACTTTTCCAGGTCCCCAACCATGTCATCCCAGGATGCTCACTCTTCAAGGAGTTAACAGAAAGATGTGTAAATTCACAGAAATTCCAGCTGTGGCTGCAGGAGGGCACTGGTAACTTGGGATGTCCTTATCCCTCCTGCAGAACGAGCTTGTCCTTGGCCATGGGGCAGAGGAGCACGGGGGACTGGGGGTCCTGAGGAGCAGGGGGGGATGGAGCAGGGAGGAGCTGCTGGGAAAGGGGGACACAGCCTGGGCTACACCTGTGTAGGTGCAGGCTGGAGCAGAGCCCGGGGCTGAGCCCTGCAGGAATGTGCTTTGGAGCCTGCAGGAAGGGGGGATGCAGGATCCTGCCCTTTCTGCACTTTAGGGCACTTGAAACCCTCCTCTGTGAGGGGCCAGGAGCTGCAAAATAGGGGGAAAACAGCCCTAAAACACCCAACAGAGCAATGATCCATGTGTGTGCAGGGGCCATGGGGTGATCCCAGCTGTGTAACCTCGTGCTGAGCTCCTGGAGCAGTGGGGCAGGGGGCTAGAGACTCCTAAACAACAGACTCAGGGATTTGTGGGGGGTCTGCAGGATGAGAAAATACCAGTTTTTGAGAGACTTTTAACATGAGTCTGTGAAGGTCACAGAATTACAGAATGGCCTGTACTGGAAAGGACCTTAAAGATCAGCCAGTTCCAACTCCCTGCCATGGACAGGGACCTTCCACTGGAGCAGATTGCTCCAAGCCCCATCCAGCCTGGCCTGGAACACTTCCAGGAGTGGGAGATGAGGAGTTTTCTGCTTTCTGTGGATAACTCCAAGGGCTGACTGCGATTCTCCCCCTCTTCCCTCCAGCACTTGCTGCTGACTCAGCTCCAAGAGTCTCGTTTATTCTTCACCCTTTGCTTCCACACACCCCATTTCCCTCCCTGTCTGTGTCATTACACCAGCCCCCACAACTCCCAGTTTTTATTTAGGGACCTCAGAGCAGGCTGAGGAGAAGGTACCTCATCCCACCCAAGGGCAGCTCCCGTCTGCTGAGCACCAGCCTAACGGGTGATGCCTTATGTTGTAGCTTTCATGTATTTCAGGTTCTGTGCTGCCCAGGGGTGCAGCTCTGAGCTCACAGTCAGTGTCACTCAGCTCTGCACAGAGCAGGGAGACAAAACAAATCCTTTTCCTGCTGGAGACCAAGGACAACTTTCAGCCCCAAAAGCACAAACAAGGGTGGGCTGAAGGGAGGAACAAGAAGGATGGGACCTCACAGCCTGGAGCTGGAATTGGACAATTAAACCCCAATATGCAGATGGACCAAGACTTATAAAAATGTAAGACCTCGTGACCCATCAGCCACTTTGTGACCATTTTGGGTCCACCTTGGGTGTAGCCCTGGCCAGGACCTGTCCTGCCCAAGGTGGATCCTGGAGACTTTTCAATAAATATCTACTTTATTCTCTAGCTCTGTCCAGTCTCTGTTCCAGGTCAGCCTTCCCAAGGCATCACGGGGACACTCAGTGTCCCAAACCTGCTGGACCAGAAGCTGCACCTCAGTTTTCTCACCTGACCTAAGTTTATAAGGAGGGGTTAGGGTGGGAAAGGGTTGTGTGTATTCCACTCCCTGAAAATGCCTTGCTGTGGGCCCAGCCTTCCCCACCTCCACAGAGCACTGCAGCTCCATCAGTGGGATGCACCAGCAGCAGCAACTCTCCTGGGGTCACTGGGACACGGGGCAGCTTTCCCAGGGTGAGTCTTTCCCCATACAGAGAATGCCACAGGCACCTGCCACAAACCTTCTCCTGCTGCTCTCCTTTTGGTTTTCTTGCCCCCCTGCTCCTCTCCTGACCCTTGGGAGGGGTCAGGATGCACCTGTGCCTCAGCAGAGGGATGGGGCTGGCTCCTCCAGGCAGGCACCTCCCAGCAGTTTGGCATTTCAGTCACAGCCCGTCTCCAGCTCTGAATTCTAGGAAGCAAATTTTGCCCAATAAAGGGATCGATCAGCTGCCCTGTGCATGTTCTCAGTGCTGTTAACAAAACCATCACATAAGCACTTCTTCAAATCTCTGTTCAGATATTGCTCCCAAAATCTCGGCTCGATGTAATGAGCACTGAGAGCCCTTTTGTGCTGCAGCTCCCTGCCCCACACTGGCTTTGCTTTCCCCAAAGCTCTGGGGAAGGGAGCTTTGGGGTGGGGGGGAGCAACTGGAGGAGAGCAGGCTCCTGCTTCTGCATCAGGAATTCATAAAGCAGAGAAAAAACAGAGAATTTGGCTGGGGAAACCAGAAGGGGAGTTTGCAAAGGGCAGCAGGAAAGTGAGGGTCTGGGTAGGGCTGTGCAGAGGTGGAGGGGCAGGGTGGGAGCAGCCTGGCCTGCTCCTCTGCTCCAGAAGGGAATGGTCAGGATGGAATGACAGGATTCCGTGCCTGTCCTCCATGGGTCTCCCTCCAGAAAATTCAAGCTGCTGCTTCTTCCCCACGGCAGATTTTCTGTACATGAATTATTTTGATAGTTTTTTTGATGGAAAAAGTATCTTAACATAGAATAATTCCAGAAGAGAAAGCAAAGGCTGGTTTGCATTGCAGGCTGCAGTAAAAAAGACAGATAGAGGATGTCACCAAAAAAAATCAAAAAGGGGGAAACACTTCTAAAAAGCCAATAGTTTTTCATAAAATCTTTCATGTTCTACTAAAGGCCATTTTTCAAGCAAATGATTCTTTGCCTTGTCCTAGGCTTGAAAAAATGTTAAGCAGAATCTCCCAAGGCCATGCTGGAAGGGAAGGGGAGTGACTGCATTTCACTGAGGGGGCTCCCAGCCCCAGGGGCTGTGCCTGGGAGCACTTCTGGGATATTTCTTGCTCTCCATTCTTGCCTTTAAGTTCAGTTTTGCCTCTGAACTTTTTGGTGCTACTCCTATTTTTATGTCCACGTTGCTCTTGTGAGGTGGGTGGTTATGCTGGGAGGATCCTGGGCTCAGGAGTGCTGGAGTCTCTCCCGAGGTTGGACTGACATGTTGGACTTTTCACAGGGCCATGGAGTGAATGAACAGCAGGGAATGGTCTCAGGGTGAAGGAGGTCAGGGCTGGATGGGATATCAGGAAGAAATCCTTCCTGTGAGGGTGGGGAGGCCCTGGTACAGGGTGCCCAGAGAAGCTGTGGCTGCCCCTGGATCCCTGGAAGTGTCCAAGGCCAGGTTGGACAGGGCTTGGAGCAGCCTGGGACAGTGGGAGGTGTCCATGCCCATGGCAGGGGGTGTGATGAGCTGAGCTTTAAGGTCCCTCCAGTCTAAACCATTCCATGATTCTGTGGTTCACCCACTCCGGGTGGTCACCCAGGCCCTGCAGCCCCTTCACAAGAACCATCCCACAGCTCCAGGGCTGGGTTTGGCCCCTGAGCTGGGGAAGGACAATCCTGGTAGACGCTGTGAAGAGGAACGAGGGTGGGCAGGGCTCATCCCTGACTCTCCCAGCAGATTTGCTTCCAGGGCAGAGTTTGTTTGCTCGTACTGCCCCAAGGCCTGGTGCTGTATCCATGGTCTCACAGATGTGCTTGGAGCTTTATCCACGGAGCTGTCTGTGCTGGGGGGATTGTGACAGGCTGAATGCAGCCATAAAATCCTTCTGGGGATTCCTGCAGCACAGAATCCCAGTGAGCACTGTGGGACGACTGCCTGGAGCTGCCCTCGTGTGTGTCCTGCATCCCCCTGACCCATCCCTGCCTGCTTGGGCTGGCTCTGCTCTCCCAGACCCCTGGATCCACACTCCAGGAGGTCAGGGCTGATGATGCTGCTGCATTTGCTGTCTCCACTTTCCTGGCCCTCGTGACTGCTGCCCTTCAGAGGGGGCTGAACTCTCTGGCCAGGCTCCTGAGAAATGGATTTTGTGCACTGCCAGCTGGTTTACACCTCCACCCCGAGCCAAGCACCATGTGCTTCTCACCCTAACTCTCTGGAGAGATCTGCACTGAAGCAGGGAATTGCTCCATTACAGAAACTGTGGCTGAAAATGAAGTTGTTTTTCTAATGGGCCAAATATGTACATCAGAATGTTACAAAAAAAGCCCCAGCAATTGCAGTTTAAAATGACTTGGCAGGATCTGTTTGCCTGCTATCACATTTGCCTGCTACCTGATTTATTGGCAGCTTGGAGTTTATTGCAGGAATGAGAGACTTGCAGCCAGAGGTCTGTGAGTTATCCCTGCAGGCTCCTGCCCTGCCTTTGGCTGGATCTGGGGCTGGGAGAGGGCAAGGACCAGCCTTTGAGTAAATACTGGGTTTGCCACCTCCACGCTCATTTCTTGGGCTCTTTGAGGTGCTGGACACGGTGACTGTGAGTGGCTTCAAGGGGAACTGTTTGATGGAAATGGTGAACATCGTACAGGCAGGATGGTGTGACCCATGGGAAATTCACCTGGGAATTTTAGTGTGATTGCAGGGATTTCTCCCTTCTCTCAGCACTCCAAACCCCTGTGGCTCGGGTCTGGAGGCCAGACCATCCCTCTGCCACCAGCAGGGCTCTGTTAATGCTGCCCCTGTCTCACCTGGTCTTCCACCTGTGCTTTCCACCTGTGTCCATCCCTCCTGGGAGCCACCCCACCAGGTCCCCCTGATCTCAGTGAGGTCACAGCTCTGTAGCTACATGCAGACTCCAAATTCTTCCTGGCTGGATCAGGCTGGGAAGGAAGAAACAAGATTCCTTTTTCAAAGCATGAGCCCAATAATCAAGCTCCCCATTAATACCCAGGTGTAGTTTAGCTCAGGGCTCAGCTGTCGCTCAGCGTGTCCCATCAGGACACCTCAGAGCTGGCATTTCTGTGAGAGGAGCCCTTCTCCTGTGCCACAGAACCAGCTCTTCCCCTTGCTCCTTCCTTACCTCTGCCCTCCCCACAGCTCTTGGCTCTCCTGCTGGGCTCAGTGACCTTTCCTGTACCAGCTTTGCAGCAGTGAACACGAGGCAGGGACGCCTTCAAGCAGGTGCCAAAAACTCCCATTTCTTCCCTTTGGACAGCCGTGTCTTCCCTGTGCTTTCATGGAAATACAGCCCAAGAAACCCCAGAGTTCAGTACTTCTGTGAACTTCTCACTGACAGATGCTCCTCCTTTCAGCAGGATTATGTCACCTGTGCCATCAGAAATACCCACTGGACAAACACATCCCAGTGCTGCCCATTCCTGCTCACTCCTGGCACTTGCAGGGACTGTGGGACACAGGAAGCACAGACAGCAAGGAGCTCTCTGTGTCCCCCACACAGGGTGAGAGGTACTCAGTGCTCTTTGTTCCAGGGAATTCTGTCACTGCTCTGTCCAGTGACACTCCTGAGATTCCTGAAGGATGTTTTGTAGCCTGCTGGGAATGTTCAGAGGGAAATACCTCTGGATCTGGTGGGAGTGGTGGTCAATGCCATGATTGCCTGGGATTGCTGTACCCTGGTGGCTCTTTCCAAGCCTGTCAATCCCAGTCTCCACAGGCTCAGTCTTTATGTTTGTGGTTCTCTACTGTCTTTACATTATTCAGAGACAAGTGCAGTGACAGCAGGGCCGTGTCACTGTGAAGCTGAAGTCATTTTAACTGTGACTGACAGTGATCACTGTCACACCACCACCAAGGCTGGAGAACATTGTTTCTCTTCTAGACATCACCCCCTTACCCTGAGCCAGAGCTATCTATGAACCATCTCCCTGTGTCAAACAACTTCTGCCTGTATATTCATCACATTCCTTACGAATCGCTGGGGTGATGCTGAGGTGTGATGGGCTCAGCAGAATGAAATGTTTGGAGGTGTCACTTTATCAAAGACCCTGAACTGTAACAGGTGTGTAAGAGAAGAGGAAACTTTGGAGTTTTTTTATCCCCCACCAAAATGGTTCAGGTTGAGCTTTGACAAAGACTCAGATCATGCTCGAGCACAAGGTGATGCTTCAGCTCCACCAGGTCTGTTTGTTTTCCCACCAAGTAAATCTGAGGGGCTTTCTAGAGAATGAAAGGCAGGAGCAAGCTGGAACTGAAGGAATCAGTACCCAGGCACTGGATCAATCCCCAGGGAAGCTCAGACAGTGAAGGGAAGCAGCAGGACGTGGGTCAGATTGCAGGGCTGTGTTAGTGAGCACACTGGTGGTACTGCTGGATTCCATTTCAACGGATTTGAAGAAAATGGGAAGATTTAAGGAAGTCTCAATACCCGTGTTTGGGGGAGACTGGGTGATTCAAATCCGTTTGGACTGAGCAGAACTTTCTGTTGCCACTTCCCTCCTCTGATGTGCTTAGAATCGATTTCTTGCAGAGCAAAGAGTGTGTGGAAACAGAAGTCAGCCCAAATGTTGTCTGCAGGGTTTGACCTAGATTTTCCAAGGGATTTGGCTATGCACAAGCATTCACAAAATCTAAATTCGACCACCTGTCTCCTTGTGCTGGTAAACCAAAAAGCACTGATGCAAATGGACAGAGACCTGGTTTTTCCCCACACAATTCCTGATCAGTCCGTGGCAGTGCAGGGAGCACACTTGCAAATTGAACATGCAGGCAAACACGTGTTTTTTCACAGCTAGACTCCCTTGAAAAATATTAATCCTGCACACTAATTAGTCAGAGATCAGAATGTGATCCCAGGAAATATGCTCACTCAGCCAAAAATAGGAAGATGGTTGCAGATATCCATATGCATACATTCCTGTTCTGCATGTGCAGTGAGCTCTAAATGCACACATTTCAGAACAGCCTCGACATGAGAACTTTTTAATTAGGCTGGTGGCCTTACAGAACGTTTCCTGTTGGGATAAAGTGCTAAGTAGGGGAAAAAGAACGATCTGGAGAACAAAATGCACTTTTGCAGAAAGGCTCGGGAGGCTGCAGGCAGCAGATCAGCAGTGCAAAGATCCCCAGCATCCAAAGGTTCCCCGAGCTGACAGGGATGTGTATCTGAGTGGGAGGGATGTCACTCTGGCTCTCAGGCACTGTCACAGCTCTGAACCACGGGCTGGACAGGCTGTGGCTTTGTTCCAGCTGAGAGATCCGGGCTGCAGATGCCGCGTGTTCCTCGGGAGGGGCCCTGCCTGGAGAACACAAAGTGTCAGCAGGAGCTGGGGTGGTGAGCGATGGGGTCTGACAGGGAACAGGGAGCACATTTCCATGGCAGGAGCTCCTTCAAATGCCTCCAATTCCCAGCGTTTAGAGACTTTTGGCAGAAGCTCTGTCACAGCTGCCGTGTCAGCCCAGGCTCTCCTACCGAAGGGAACGCTCTGTGGGGATGGACCTTGTGCCCCACACTGTTGTCAACCTGCATGGCTGGACTCAGCCTGTTCTGGAGCTTTCCAAACCTTCCAGGAGCCAATCTTTCACCCTCAGAGGAGTTTTGCCTCCAGTGGTCGAGCCAGCTTTAATTATTCCAGACTAACAACCAGAGCAGCAAACCCCTGTGTTGTGTTGGGAGCTTTCCTCAGCACCAGCTGGGACTGGGAGACCTCTTGAGCCTCTTGGCTGCTCCTGGTGGTCACCAGGGCTTGTAGGAGGCAGATGGGGCTGAGTTTGCCCATGCAGGGAGCAGGTTTTGCCCCTTTGCTTTTGTTCTCAGAGGAGCCAGCTCACCTGGTTTCCTGCCACCCTCCCCTGGCTGCTGCTGGGCATCCTCTGCTCGGGCTTAAAGCATTCATTAGGGACACAATTAACATTCTCATAGTTATGAAAGAGTAGGAATAGGGAAAATTAATTCATTTAGAAGCACAAATTGGGGCTGTGAGTGCTTCTCCTGACCTGAGGGGTCTCAGACATGAGTCTGGTGTTCTTATTATGTCACACCTTATACAAATAAGGGATAAAATAGCAGCTCCGTGAGCAAGGAGACGTTCAGGAGACAGAGGAGTAGAAACACGAGTTAGAACTTCTGACAGCAGAGTGCTGCAGTAGGAGGTTATTTTAGAACTTGCTGCCTCAAGGGAGTTTGCACTTTCTTGCCTTGCAGTCAGCCAAAGATGTTGATGCCAATTTAGTAGGAATTAAATGTATTCTTTCAACTTCAGGCATTTTTCATAAGTTGCCCTAACTAAGATCCCTTTTTTCCCCCCCCCTTTCCACTTTCTCTGGGTGCATGGCTTTTGATCCAGCCTAAGAAGCAGAAGGTTCAAATCAGCCTTACAAACACAGCTGTCATTCAGCTCCCTCCTTGGCAAAAGCTGTATTAATATCTACTGAAGTGTCTCAGCCAGCGATCAGAATCTCGCCTGCATTGCCATGGCAATGCAAAGGAAACTGAATTCCAATATGACAAAACCCCTCCTCTCTCCCCCCAGTCATTGTCCCCGACGTGGGACAAACAGCACTGACAACATTCAGGTGTTCCAGCACTGGAATGGGGCAGGGCAGGGATCCTCCCTCTCCTGAGAGTGCTGCAGATGCTTCCCCTCCCTCATCCCGGGTGTATTTGCTTTGTTTCTCCTTACTGGGTGATTTTTCAGAATCCTCAGCTCTTGGCCGTGCTTTTAGATGTTTTTTTTTTTTTTTTTCAGTTATTTTTAAAATTTTCTGCCTGCTTGCATCTTATATTTCAATTAGCAAAAAGGAGCTCGTGGCTGTGGTGGTTGTAGAGAAAATGCAGCAAGGCTGGAATAGTGCCCAGCCTTGGTCTTGGGTTCCCTCTGCTCCCCCTCAGCAGTCTGTGCCCTCTGCCCTCTCATGATCCCAAGGAATTCTTTCCTGTCTCCTCACCTGCCCCAGTCAACAATCATTGCTTTTCCACCATCACCTTTGAAATTAATAATTAAGAAATTCAAACGGCAAACCAGTTTAACACCGTGGTTTTCCAACAGCCTTAAACTTTTGGAACTATTTTGTTTTAGCCTTTGATTTGATAGCCTTTGAAGGGAAGTCTTCACCTGCCCAGCTCAAACACCTCTGCGGGTGCTGCCAACCACCTGAAAAGCCGGAGCCCAGTGTTTTTAAGAACCCTTGCAAATGTGGATGGTAAATACAGGCACCACTCAATCCTTTCACCCTCCAAAACAGGAGCCAGGATGCTGGAGTCCATACAAAGAACCAAATCAGCTCCTGCCTTGTTCTTGTGGGTGAGCTCCAGCCAAAGGGGGCTGCATTTTCTGAGCCACACTGGGCTCAATGATCCAATTTTCCACGGATGTTTAAGATGATTTTTTTCTTTGTGTCTTAAAGCACTTGTAAAAACACATTCTGATGCCCACATCTGTTCACCAACACAAGGCAATGTCCCAAGCCAACTTCTGAAGGGAAATTTGATCAGAATTGCACAAAAGATATTTTCCATCTCTATTTGTACTTACAATCACGGACTACAATCAAGGCATTTGTAGCAGCTTTCCTTGCAGAGCTGGTGTGTGCATGACTTTTTCTATGATATGTTCAGAAATGAAATTGATTCCTTTTATTTGGAAGAAAATCAAACATGAAATAGAGACAAACAGAAAGATCCTGACCAGTTCTACCTCGCAGCCAAATTTGCTTTCAGAGTAAATGACAGAGAAGAAACAGCATGTTAAAAAAATAAATAAATAACTTGAAAGTGCCCAGACCAAGTCTGAATTCTGGGGTTGTGTTTTCCCAGTAATGGAGACGTGTGGTGCTTTCAACCCTGTCTCCACTGAAATCCATTAAGACTCCTGCATAACCTCTTGTCCCCTTTTATAACCCAAATGTTGTCATTGCTTTTCAAAGCCATCACTCCTGAGAACATCTCCCTGGGAAGGGCACTAATAACAGGAGCTGCACGTGAGGGAAATCCATTGTCAGGGAGGAACTCTGGAATATGGTACAGAGGACAGGATTGCAGAAGTGCCACAATTCATCCTCCTGATAATGCTTTCCCTGGGAGCTGCACAAAGAGCAGAGAAATGGAGGCATTTGTATGGCAGCAGCACCTCAGAGCCTCGACAGGAATTCAGGAGGAGCTGTGGATGCCAGGGGGAGAAAGTTGCTTTCCCAATTCTTTTTATCCTCTCAGTGCAGGAACCACCCACAGCAGAGCTGCTGCTCCTGAGTTACAACCAGTGACTGCCAGACTGTGCCCACCCTCAGGGCTGCCCCACAGAGCTGCACCCCCTGCCATGGGCACCTGCCCCCCACAACAGGACACCACACACGCCCTGTCCCAGCTCTCAGGCTGGTCAGGATGGAATTCCCTCTCCCTCGTGCACAGCTGGCCCAGGAGCTTCCCCAGCCCCAGCTCAGGCAGACCCTGGCCTGAAACTGGTTGGGAGTCCAGTGTGTCCCACCCTTGTCCCCATGTCCTTCCTCTGGTGATGGCCCTGGATGGAGCCGCCAGGACACCAGAGGGGCCTTTGGCCACTCACAGCAGTTCTCATCTCCTTGCAACGCCTGCCCAGGGCCTGCCTGTTCCTTCCTTCCCAAACAGGAATCCAGAGGAAAAGCTTGGCTCAGGTCACCCTGCCATGAACCTGGATTAATGCCACCGTCCTCACTCAGTGAACTTCAGCCCTCATCACCCGGGTTCATCAGCTAATTGCTCCTAGGCCTCCTGCCCCGCTCCTGCCTGAGCTGTTTTGTTGTCTCACACCATGTTGTGAGAATCAGAAGAGTTAAATGAGTTGTGTGAGGTCCCCCAGGCAGTTCAGTCTGTTCCTGTCCCCAGCTGTGTGACCTCCAGCTGCCTCCCTGCCCCACTTCTTTGATTTCACACTTTTTGCAAGCCCCATGAAATAGTCTTTTTAAATAAGTGCATTGAAATAAGAAAAGGGTTAAGATTTCCGTGCTTACCATGGAGTGAAGCCTGTAGATAACACTGATCTGGAGTGGAACAGGGTGGGCTTCCTCTGAGGGGACTGAAGAAGAAATGAGGAGTCCTTGTCCATAAACCTGACTGTGGCAGCAGGTTCTGCTCCCAGCAACAAGGACCATGAGTGTGTATGAGCACAGGTAGCTCTGGAGATGATAATTACACACTAATTAATCGCTGCCCAGGAACCTGAGAGCACACCCAACTCTCTCCTCAGCTCCTGCAAAGACTCTGGATATCCCATTAGAGAGGAGGTTGAGTTAACATCTGATACCCTGCCGTGTATTAATCCACAATTAAACCACAAGTAAACCACAAGTAATCCAGTGCCGAACAAAGATGCCTTGTGTTGGCAAAAAATATTGATTTAGCCAGAATTATTGGCTAAATATTTACTTGTCTTAAGATGTGAGCAGCTCATGCCAATGCAAGCCATGATGCCTCCTTGTTTTACACTCAGCAAAACCACGTGGAAGCTGTTAATTGATTAAACTTTCATTGTGCTTTGCTTGGATACTTGTGGGCAAACAAAGCCCTTTCTACTCCTACAGTCCATCTGCCAGGTTCATTAAAGGGTGTTTTATCCAAGGTTTGTGAGGCTGGACCGCATGATGCCCAGATCTGGTTTCTCAGCCTCTCCTCAAATCACGGAATCTCACACTGGTTTAGGTGGGAAGGGACCCTAAAGCCCATCCAGTGCCATCCCCTGCCATGGGCAGGGACACCTTCCACTGTCCCAGGTTGCTCCAAGCCCCATCCAACCTGGCCTTGGGCACTTGCAGGGATCCAGGGGCAGCCACAGCTGCTCTGGGCACCCTGTGCCAGGGCCTGCCCACCCTCACAGGGAAGGATTCCTTCTTATATATCCCATCCGTCCCTGACCTCTGGCAGTGGGAACCCATTCCCTGTGTCCTGTCCCTCCATCCCTTGTCCTAAGTTCCTCTCCAGCTCTCATGGAGCCCCTTTAGGCACTGGAAGTGGCTCTCAGGTCTCCCTAGACCCTTCTCTTCTCCTGGCTTCTCCCAGCACGCTGGAGAGATGATCCAGATCCCTGATCACCATAAATGGTGACACTCTCCAACCTCTCCCTCCCTTCCCTGCAGGCTCATTGCAGAGCAACCTCCTGGCCCTGCCTCTGCCCACCTCCCACTTGGATCTGAGCAGCAACCTGTGGCTTTTCCTCAGCCCCTGGCACACCTCAGGGCTCTCCTTCCTCCCCGGCAGCCACCGTGGGGTGCCTGTGACACCTGGCTTGGCCGAGGGAGTTCTTCAGTGGCAATCTGTCCTAGAGAGTGGAATTCCCAAGGCTCCTGTGACCGAAGGAGACAATAGCAGCACAACCTCATTAAAGCCTGACGTGTGCTGCAGGCAGCCACAGACACCCGGCAGCTCCCGCGCGCCGCCGGGGACGAGCGGATGGAGCGCGATGAAAGCTTTATGAATGACAAACTTGCCAAATTGCTGTTTAAACAAGGAAGCAAATGGGAAGACCATCTGCATCAGATTGAAACTGCTCATAATCCTGTCACTTGTGCCAGCATGGTGTGTTTAAGCTCTTGAGTTGGCACGTGCCCAAGAGACACAGAAATTTGTAGGTTTTGCCGCAATGTTCCCCCGATCCCAGAAAGGATCTGAGCCCTCTCTGCCGCTTCTGTGGATTTCTGATGGAACAGGGAGCTTTCTCCATTCCTTCAGCCCAGAGTGAGCCCCTGCTCGCTGCCCCTGCTTTGGGCTCTGCAGGCTGGGGAGCCACACTGAGAACCCCCAGACTCTGTCACCACTCAGTGTCTCCCACCTATGGATCCATAGCAGGGACCATCCCATGGTCCTGCCCCACCCCATCTCTAGTACCAAACACCTCACATCTCACCTGTTCCCCCTCAGCAAACCCCCACCAGGCCAGCAGTGCTGCTGGCCTGGCTGTACAGGTAAGAAAATGAGACATTAAAAATGAATGTGTGAAGATATGGGATGAACCTGATCCCATCTTTCCCGTTGCTGGAGGGGAGTGATGTTCCATGCCCTACCCTCCATCCCAGGACTTCACACCATCCACGGCTCCTTTCCACTCCCGGCAATCAGTACAAACACCAAAGAGATTGGAGGGAAAGGCAAAGCACCAGCCCCCCCGGCTCATGTAGATCTTTATCTCGTCTCTTCACACGGAGCTTTGAAAGACAACTAAAACAAGTTACTGATAATTAGCTGGAAAGACACACAAGCAATTGTGCTTTATCAAGTACAAGCTCTTTGATAATAGGCCAGGCCTAGTGCCATGAATTGCTAATTGATTCTCTCTTAGCAAAATGTTTTGCTTAATTAAAGGGTGTGCTGATTTATAAACACCTCCCTAAATATTATTCACTTTTACATCTGCTGAAAAGAGCTCAGGCTGTTCCTGCACTCCAGCATTCCCTTTCAAATTATTCCATTATACCCAGCCACGCTCTTTCAATACTGATTGTGACAGATTGAGGAATTATTAAATCATAAATACCAGGAGGAAAAGCCAGTGATACACTTAATGGGAACTGTTCTCACAGCCCCCAAATATTTCAAAGAATGACAAAACCAGAGGGAGACGGGGAGGCAAAACTGAAGCTCTTGGCCCAGCTCTGCTTTTCCTCATGCTGGAGTAAATCATGACCCAGAGCTCAGCCTGATGCAAAAGCAGAGGAAGGATCTGTCCCATATTTCCTGCAAGATTGCTGAGGCTTAACTCAGGTCACACCTGACTCTCTGCTGCCTCTCATGGTGCTTGCATGGGGGGTCACCAATGCATTGAGTCTCTGGCCCTGCACAGTCCAGGACATGTTTTTAACTCATTTTTGTCTTCTCAGTAGGTGCTGTCGAAGCTTTTGCTCCTGCAGCTGTCCCGCCCAGGTCTGTGCTGTGCAGCAGATGAATGGAATCCATGGGTGGTGTTCCACTGGACCTGTCTGTCCCCAGAGTCCTGGTGGCTTTAACCTGGCCCTGGTGGCAGCAGGAGCCTGGTCAGCAGGCTGCAGCCCAGCTCAGAGTGTCTGGGATGCTGCAAGAACACACCCGGAGGAGGGGGAAGTGGAGAGATGGACCCTGCGAGGGATCCAGGGCCAGGCAGCTGGCTCGGAGGTGTGGGGAATTGGGTGGGGCACGGGGAGGAGGAAGGTTTGGCATGACGGGGAGCTGCAGGCGGCAGGTTTGATCCAGAGGGTCTTTGGACACAGCAGGGTTCGGGGGAGCTCGGCTGTGCTCAGGCAAGGAAAGTGGCCAGGCTGAGCCACAGCAGCACCAGGCAGAGGTCCCAGGTGGGTCAGTGTCCCAGCGCCTCAGGGGGGGCCCAGCTGAGCACACGGTGATGATGGGGACACTCTGCTTTTCCTGGGGCCCGGGAAGGGCTGATCCTGCTGCAGGGTGAGCCACAGAATGGTTGAGGTGCAGCATCACCCTGTGCCTGCCCGGTCCTGGGGGGCTGCCCTGGCAGGGGCCACCAGCAGGGACAGGACAGTGGCTTGGTGCAGCTCTGCTGTGGCCCAGCCCACACAGTCCCACAGAGGACAACACTCGGCCGTGCCCCACCGCCCCTGAGAGGGGCTGGAACCCCGCAGGGAGCTGTGCCCGGGGGCCTGCAGCAATGCCAGAGGATTCCTGCTGTCACCCCTCCCTCCCACTCCACAGGGTCACCCTGCTCTGCTCCAGCCCCAGGGATGAGCCACCCCCTTGCACGCCCGGCTCTCCCCTCCCCATTTTCACGTGCCAGCCATAATACAGAGTTTCTATTTACTCAGGGCGAGTCGGTGATTTACTTTCCACCCTGTTTCACTTCCATTTCGAGCTGGATTACTGCGTGCTGCATAAATCCAGCCCGGAGTACCTGAGGAGCATCTGATGCGGCGCTGCCCTCTGGAATGCAGAGGTTATCGCTGTCTGTCAGCGTTCAGATGGAAATTAATTGCCACCCAGTGTTCGTTAATCAGCCCAAACACCTCCTTCTCCTTTATGTTTTCCCACCTCCTCCTCTTTATCGATGGGTCGTGTGGCACTTGCCTGTTCCACGAGTCTTTGATTTCCGTGGTGCGAGAGTCAAACCCTCCCCAACAATGACAGGAAAGGGATTTGGGCTGAGGTTCTGTTGCGAGCTGGGGGCTCACGGATGGAGTGGATGGAGAGAGTCAGTCGTAAATCCTCCCCAGCCATTCCATGAGCTTCAACAGGGAGGAGATGAACGGGGCTTGGTGTCCCAGCTCTGGTGTCACACCAGGTGAGAGGCGGCTCTCCTGCACGGGACTTCTTTTGGGACTCTGAGTTAGATCAAAGGCATCAAATGAAGTGAAGCACATGATCAATAAGCACGAGTGACTGCAGAGGAGAGGAAACATCCCCTCGTGTCCCGGGAAGTCGGGCTGCTGGGCTGCCTTTGGCCAGCAGCAGGATTTACACCCAACACCTACATCCAGCTCCTGCAGCAAGCCTGCCTCGATAATCAGCTCTAAACTCCTGGTTTACTCCAATCCGGCTTCCCTCGTGATCCCTGCACTCAGCACCGTGTTTGTTTGCCCTAGAGCATCTCCTTTCCATGGATCTCCACCCCTGCCCGGGAATTTCTCACCGTGGAGAAGTTCCTGCTCCCCAGGTGAAGCTGCTCCACCAGGAATTATCCCGGCTGTCAGGAGTGTGTGCCCTGCTCCCAGGCTGGATGCCGGCTGCCTGCAGAGACATTAAGTATGCCGAGCACTGGATAACACACTCTTCTCTGCATATATTTGCAGCTTGATAATGTGACTCTGGTTGCTTTTTAGCCTCTGATCCCTGGCTGGGGTGGATCAGGATTGTTCTGCGGCAGTCAGGGCAGCCGTGCCGGTGACACGGCTGGATGTGGCCCCTCATTAACTGCAAGATACAGTTGCTTGTGACTGAAATACTCGGTGATTTTTGAAATAAGGAGAATAAAAGGTTAAGCTGCCACAGAGATTCATATTAATCTGTTCCAATTACAATATGCATAGCACTTTTCAAAAAGGATTTGAGGCTTCTCCCACACAGACTTAGATGTGCCCGCATGAAATATCAATGTTTTAGGGTAGGATTTGCAAAAGCACCTCGAGGAAATGAGGCACCCACTTCTTACTGACTCTCATTGACTTCCCCGATTGCTTTTGAAAAATCCCACCCTTAATTATGGTTATTATGCCATAAGGAATGGTCCCCCTCACTGCCACGGGCATGACCTAGGTACTGACAGCACTCACAGCTGTCTAACAAATAAAATAAAATAAAATAAAATAAAATAAAATAAAATAAAATAAAATAAAATAAAATAAAATAAAATAAAATACTGAGGTCGCAAAGTGGACAAGTGCTTAGAGTATTACTGGTGATGCCAGTCAGACAAAGTTTTTGCAAAGCTCCTTAAAGCCATCCCTAGAATGCTGCACCTGGACTGGGAAGTGCAGCCCAGGAAGACACCCCATGTCCAAGCACCCTCTTTCTGAAGAAAAACAGTCATCCAACTGTGTGAAGGATGATTTAGGGGCCAAGGCACAAAGCAGGGACTGTCTTGGCTACAAAGCAATGGTCAGGGGGCTCTAGGTGAGGTTTGGGTTCCCTCTGGTGTTTTTTGAGGTCAGATGGAGTCTGACCAAGCACCCAAAGCTGCTCCTGCTGTTCCCAAAGCTGGTTATTCCTGTTGCCTGTCTGACTGCCCTGCTGACAGACAGTTTCTGGAGCCCTTTACTCACTCCTGAAACACTTCCCTTTTGCACTGAAAGTTTTTCACCTCCAGCTTGGCCCCCTCAGGCTCTCCAGGACCCTCCAGCACAACGCCCTATCCTGGTAATTTGGGATCTTTTGGACAAGATCCCAAGCTATCTCCACATGCTCCAGAGAGGCCTCAGGACACAGCCCTGCTCAGATGTTCTCCTGCACTGAATGGGGATCACAGAGCATTTCCCTGAAGAATCCCACTGGGAAATCCCCAAAACATGGATTTTGGCTTTTTCCACCCCAAAATATTTACAGAACCACCCCTTCCATTTCCACTCATGTTCAGCAGATCCTGTTGCTTGAAGTTCAGGCAGAGTGAGCAAATTTGAGCTGATCTGGAAGTGACTCCTCCTGCTAAGGTTGGCTTTTGCAGCACCAACCATGTGAGGAAAAGCTGCAGAGCCTGTTGGGCATAGGAAAATGAAATATGTATCAGCTTTCAGATTCCCTTCTCCTTCACAGCAGGGTTTAGCAGGCAACCAGGCCGTAAGCACAACTCTGCTTATTTTTGCTTTCAAACAGTGCCAAACCTTTAACTATTGATTGCAAGCAAAGGTTCATTAGGGAGGGGAAGGAAGAAGTGGGTTTAGGGAGAAAAGCAGAAATCCCAACTCATCTGCTCAGAGGCCTCTGCAGATTAATAGAATTAATTTGTCTTGTGGGGCATTAATTGAAGGATGTGCTGAGGTTAAGGACAAGGTCAGCTCTTCCCAGGGTAATGTCTCCTCCATAATTCACTTACCAGCCCATCAGGACAATGTGGGCAGAGTAATGCTGAAGGATGGACGTGCTGCTCCCAGGGTCCCAGGGAACAGAACCTTGTGTTATGGATAATGTTAAGTGGAAGGTGGAGGAAGGTACCTGGCAGATATTTTATTAGATCAGACATCCAGCACTACCTCATGTTTCTTTAGGATCTGCAGCTCTGGATCAGGTCTGGATGACACAGAGGGACAGTTCTGAGGCAGCTCAGGGTGTCTGGTCCCTGTGTTACACAGCTCTGTGCCAGTCCCACCCCTCACCCTGAGGAGCCCATCAGAAAAAACAGCTCAGGAATTGTTTCCAGGCCGTGTTATTCCACCAGAGTGACCCAGGCAGGGTTGGGAGCTGGCTGCATGCTGGGAGGAAGGACTTGGCTGGGGGGTGGGATGGAGAGGGCAGGCTGTGACTGCAGGTGCAGTGCAGACAGCTCCCCCAGGCTGAGTGGGCAGGGGGAGGCTCCAGCACCTCCCCAGCTCCTGGGGTTTTCCCTGCAGCCTCTCCCACCTGTCCCAGGTGTGCCCTGGCAGGGCCAGGCCAGGGCATGTGTCCCACACAGCAGAGGGACAGATCAGGGTGGGGAAAAAGTGAAGAAGGGACAGAGGAGAAATGCAGAGCAGGGGTGGCTGGAAATGTCCGGCTGAGCAGCTGCCCCTGCTGTCCTGCAGCTCCTCCTCTGCTCACACAGAGCTGGCCCAGCTCAGGCTCTGAATCTGACCTGCTGGAGGTTATTTGTTCACTGGGCAGGAAGAATGTGCCTCCTGCTGCTGCCAGCAGCTCCTTCTGCACAAAGTACTCAGGGACTGCAGCCAGGCAGGATTAATGGTGACTGCTGAACCCTGCCAGACCCCTCCAGCCACCACTGCAACACATCAGGCACAACCTGGCTCTGGTTCCATGCATTGCTCATCACCTGTTGTTCTTCAGCAGCATTTAAACCACAGGCACAAGGTTTTGAACACCAGAACTATTCTCCTGTGAGATCAATCAAATACTAGAGCAGGGGCTCAATATGGAGAGACAAGAATGAGACCTTCCTAAACCTGACCTACCTCATCCCTTTTCAGCTCGGTTTGGGGTCAGAGATCTCCAAAGGTTCATTTTAACTGAGGTTTCTCTGTAAAACCACAAAAGCCAGAGCCCACATGGCAGAGAGGCAGAACAGGGCAGAGACATCCCACAGCTGTGCCCTTGTTCATTCCCAGGGCTGCCCATGGGGCAGAAGAGGACAGGGTTATTTTTCTAAGGCAGAGAGGGCTCAAACCCCTGGAACTGCTCTTGGTGATTCTCTTCTTCAGAGCCCCCAGGGCAGATACCCAGGGGATGCCCCCAGCCCTGCCCCATTAACGAGCCCTGAGAAGATCAAAGCTGATGGCACAAGACAAAGGGTCTGTTTTGCATTCCTTAAAAGCTTAAGAGAAATGAAAACCTTCACAGGAAACCATGTGAAGCCACTTTTACTGGAGGTGGAAAGCCAGGCTCAGAGAGATTTTGTGCCAGGCTTAAATGTCTCTTTGTGACCATGTTTCACCTCCCTTGTTTGGATGCATGATGACAGAATTACACTCCAGACAGTGCTCTTCTGAAACAGCACAGACAATATTTGTTTGAATTCACTCCTTTTTGATTCTTTTCTTGTTTGTTTGCTATTTCAGCTCTTGTTACCTACCCACTGTTTAGATTAGTGCTGTCTCCAGGTTTCTGAGAGTGACAGAACGGAGTGTTTGGGCTGTCAGGGGATCCATCCCACCTGCCAGAGGAATACAGGAGGTGGGCTGGGAGCAGTCACAGGCAGGGTGTGAGGTGGGACGGGTGCCCAGGGAGGCTCCAGGACACCCCAAAAGTGTTGTCTCACCTTTTTTCACTGTCACAGGTGTTGGAGATGCTGGAGGAAACCTGGCTCCCAGCTGTACAGCAGCCATGGGCAGCAGGAGGCCACACCTGACCCACCTGGGAGCTGCAAAGTGCTGAGGTTGTACCAGCACTGCCTTTCACATTTGTGCACCTGACCTGGAAAAACCTCCACGAAGGCTTCCAGGTGTCCTGTTCAGCCAGGAGCTGATTGAGCTTGCAAAATCCTTGTAGCACGTCTGTCAGTGTGCTGTGCTCCCTCAGCCCTGACAGCTGGCTGGGACCCTGGGGAGAGCTGGCTGCTGCCTGGGCTGGCCTGGTGACAGAGATGAGAGAAAAGTCACAGCAGCACTGCTGCCATTCACCCGTGACCTCTGTGTTTAATGTCTCGCCCCTGAGGGCATCAAAGATTTGTTCCCAGCCTCTGCTGGAGGTTTTGGAGCACAGGGGTTGTTTGTGGACAATTTGTGCAATGTTCTTTTTCTGTGCTGCAACTCTCTGCACTTGGTGAAAGAATCCCTGAAGGCATTTCCCTGACTCTGTCAGAGATTTGGGTCCTGCCCTTGCACCAGCCCCAGCCCCTGAAGGCCAGACAGAGCCTGGCCATGCCCAGCCCCGGGTCTTCCTGTGCCCACAGGTCCAGCTATTCAGAGAATCATAAATCGTGGACACCCCTCCTTGGTGGGAGATGGGATTTGCACCTCTCTGGCAGCAGTGTGCTCACCTGGTCAAAGCTGTGCCCTTTCTTATCCCAGCAGCTCTGCTCCCTCTGCCCAGCTCCCTTGGGGTATCTGCCAGGACAGGTCCTACAAGGCTGAGCCATCTTCCTGGCTCCACGAGCTGCACACTGAGAGCTTTCTGTGGGACAGACCCTATGGGACAGATGCAGCTCCAGGATCATCGAGTCCCCAGCACTGAGTGCCACATCCAGTCCTTCCTTGGACACCTCCAGGGATGGGGACTCCAAACCCCCTCAGCCAGCCCCTTCCAAAGTCTGAGAACCCTTTCAGTGAAGAAATTCTTCCTGATGTCCAAGCTGAACCTCCTCTGGCACAGCGTGAGGTCCTTTCTCTGGTTGCCTGGAAGAGCCTGACCCTGCCCCGGCTGTCCCCTCCTGTCAGGGAATTGCGCAGAGCCACCAGGTCCCCCCGAGCTCCTTTTCTCCAGGCTCAGCCCCTTTCCCAGCTCCCTCAGCCCCTCCTGGGGCTGCAGCCCCTTTCCCAGCTCCACTGGCCTGTCACCTTTCTTAGAGGGCCAAAGCTGCACACCCACAGGTGACAACATCTCACAGGGACCTTGGTGTCCCCCAGTGGAGCAGGATTGACCTGATACGGACCAAGGGGCAGAGCCTCTCTGGGAATTTTGGCCACAAGTCACCTCTGCTCCTTCACTCCGGGCTTTCCAGGGCCTGGGCACGCCTGGTGCTCAGGCCGCCATCCAGGAGGGCTCAGGAGCCTGGGCCCTTACCCAAGGGCCGTTCTGTCATCAGGAGTTCCGTGCCCCTGCACGGCCCCCGGCAGCATGCAGAACTGCTCAGGAAAGCAAACTGCAGCCGAGGAGGTGGCTGTGATTAAAGCCCGGGCTCGGAGCCTCTCCATGCAAATGAGCGCCCATTAGTCACCTCCATCCCGCTGGGCCTCGCGCACAAACTCAACGAGCCCCTTTTGCCCTATTTTTAGAAGCACCGTGATTTCCCGACCACTCTGCTTGTGCTTTTTCGACCTGAACCCTGATTTTCAAGTGGTCGGAGTTGTCAGTGCTGCTCTCAGCCAGGCAAGAGGGGAGAACAGAAAGGAGTAAAATTCACCACGGACATTTCAGATGCAAATGACCACCTGCAAACAGATCAAAGTTGCAGCGTGTCTCATGGAGCTGGAGCGTGTTTTATAACGTGTCATGAACGTTTCAGACAGGGGTTTTTTTTTTGCCAATGGGAGATCTTATAATTAAGGGTTAGCAAGAGTCTCTGCTCACTGCTCCACTTAGGCTGGCATTGCCCACGGGGCAGCAACGCTCGGCTTCAAAGGGATGAGACTCACCTGGTATTTCAATATCAGCGAGACATTAACTGATGTCAGCAAAAGGTCAGCCCCAGCCTATGAGCAAAACCCTGTTATTAATATTTTATTAGTTTTAGTTGTCTTAATTTTTTTTTTTTACTAAAATTGTTCAGGAGATAATTAAGTCTCATCAGTGCCTGGAGTGCTTAGAAACAGAGGAGAATTCAAATGATGCCAAACCCATCTTCCTCCCTGCCTTCAATTCAGAGCAAGGATTGCAATGAAAATGCATCAACCTGTGTTCTCCAGTAGTGTGCAGTAAAAGATTTTGCTTTTTTTGCCCTCCTCAAGGTGAAAGCCCAAATGTGCTTGCAGAAATCCTCACATGTGTTTCACATCTGGGGTCTGAGCTCTGATTCTGGCCCCGGGTGGGAGGAGGGATATGCAGGTGCTGTGCTCCAGATGGTTATGCCTCAAAATTCAGTAAAGTCTCCCCAAACCCATCTTGTGTTTTGGGCTAGGACTCCTGGAGGTGTGAGCTTCAGCTTTAGGAGAGAGAGGGAACGTCCTGCACAAGCCAATGAACAGAGTAGTTCTGGTAGCTGCAGAGACAAGACAAAAGTGCCACTGACTCCTAATATTTAAGTTCCATGAGGAATTTTCCCATGTTTTCCAGTAGAGCTCATTATAACATTAAAAAATGTATGCAGTGCATATAAGATTTTATACTCTCATATAATTCATCCCAGCAGTGTGATGGCCATTACCCACATTCTGCTGCTTCTCTTATTAACTTGTTACCCTGTATCTGTAATAAAGGGAAAATTGGTTCAATATTTGCCTTGCCCAATACCATTCACTGACTAATCTGTTATTTTTTCACTCCCTCTTTGCTCCCAGATTGCTGGATTTGATAATTCATCCATAAAACGCTGTCCATTTCATTAATCCAACAGACACAGGAAAGTGGAGTGGGGAATTCAAAAGGAGATCAGAGGTCTTCCTAATCCTGCAGGTGTGTGATAACAAATTCATGAAGCTGATCCCAAATTCAGGTGAGAAGAATATCAATGATGGCAGAGCAAACTGATGGCTTGAGCCCGTGGACTTGAACTGCCCAAGGGTACCTTGGCAACTTCTTTATAGGCTGTAAAAGGCTTGGGAGTGCAAAACTGGCAGTGGGTGAAAGAATGGAATATGAGCAATGATTTGCTTTCAAAAACCACCAAACACCCTCCAGTCTTGAAATCAGCTTCTCACTGGCAACCTGTGGAACACCCGTGGTGCTTAAAAAAAACTCAAAGGCTCTTTGCTTCATAAAAATACAACTTTATTCCCAGTTGTGTGTGCTGTCAGTGCCTCTCCTTCCAGAGGGGCGAAGAACAAGAGAAGGATCCCAGGAAAACCTGCAGGTTTTGGTGGTAGGTTGTCATGCCAGGATTTTTTTGCTTTGTTTGGACATGGTTATGAAACTTTTCTGGAAGATAAAGTGGTGATCCTGGCAGGAGCAGGGTGGATAGTGGCATTTAGGGAGCGCAGGAGCTTCTTGGAAGCACAAACCAGGTGGAGTAACTCCATGGAGCAGCAGGCTCTCTGGTGTCTGTGATGGCTGTCAGGTGAGGAGGAGGAGGAAAGACCTTCTCTATAGTCATGTTTCTTCTTATAAGCTTCTTCTTCCAACAGAGACCAAACCAGCAGGGGCCCCTGGGGAAGCTGCTGGGGCTGGGGGAGCTTCCACCCAGAGCCCAGCCCTGGAAAAGGAGCAGTTTTCCTAAGGATCGCTGCTGTCTCCTCCCACTCCACACTCATCCTCCTCCAACTTCCCTATAAAGAGCCAGCGACCTCCAATGCCTCTGGAAGGGGCAGGAATTGAGGGAGGGAGACATGGCACTGCTGGGTTAATGACTGGACTCCACGGTTTTGGAGGCCTTTTCCAACCTTAATGATTCTCTGATCTCTGTAGCACAGTCCCATGCAGCACGCTCTCTTCTTCCCTTTCAGAGTATTGGATAATCCTGAGGCCAACGTGGTCTGTTTAATAACATGCTAATAGTCTGGTCATCAGCATAGGGAAACTGGAACATGTTTCAGTGATGGAATGGCGACTTAGTTTGGAAAGACCAGTGTCTGCTAAGGAAGGCAGGAGCCTCCCTTGGAATGGACAATGTAAATCCCCTCCCCTTGAATTATTATCATTTTGAAATTAAGGAGCTTTCAGGCAAATATATGGGAATAGGAATAACAGTTCTTTACAAGGAACATTAAAATAAAAATGTAGTAGTATATAAAAGCAAACAAACACAAAAGAAAACACTGACAGAGTCAGAACACAACCTGACCCCTGTTGCTCAGGGTGTTGGTGTCAGTCCAACCAAGTCCTCCTGCAGTGACAGATGTGGGTCTGTTGGAGCAGAGATTATCCTGGGGAAGGGTCCAGTGGTGCTGAGCTGGGTCTGGTCTCCCTCTGGGAATCCAGTGCACACAGGCTGTGCTGGTGTTCTGAATGCCAGCTTTGATCCAGGTGGGAATGCTGGGCTCCTCCCCCTGGGTGGAGCATCTCCCAGTGGGATGATGGGATTGTATCAGCCCTGCAGTGAGCCTGGATGGCCCATGGACAGCAGAGATCCCCTGGAGGGAGGACGGGTCCTGGAAGGGATAAAGAATTCTGCCCCACCTGGTTTGAACAGATGGCAGTAGAATACAGACTGCTGGTTACATCCTGCATTCCAACCCAAGACAAATGGACAGGGGAAAAAATAGGGCATTTTTCCTTATTCTGATGGGGAGTGGGGAGTACAACCCATTGTGCTGTTTAACAGCACCATTAAACCAACAGGGCTCAATGTTTGCATGGAATCTGAATGTGCTGCAGAGCAACCAATGCCTGAGTGCCTGCAGAGTTTTTGATTAGCCCACAGAATGAAAAAAAAAAAAAAAGGGAAAAAAGGAAAAAAAGGGGAAAAAGAAAAAGAGGGGAAAGGGGGGAATGGATAAAGGGGAAAGAAGGAATACCTCTTTCCCCACATGTGGCTGAATTAGTAGAGCATTGCCAGCTCAAAGAGAAATTGGAGGCAGGAGGGGGTGGCAGTCCGTGGGTTTGTACCCTGTAGAATGCAGCCCCTAAATCCTGCACTAGAAATTGCCACACCACTGAATATTCCCTCAAAACATCCCAGGAAGGGATGCAGCATTGTGAGATCTGAGCAGCAAATACACCGAGGGTCAGTCCTAAACACAGCTCAGGCAGCGCCCACTGTGAGCTTTGCTGTGAGAAAGAGTTTCTCAATGCAAATGATCATCGATTTCCTGACAAACTTGGAGAAACTGCCAAGAATTAGGGCACATGCAGTAAATGAGGAGGTCAGTGCATAATCATGGGTTTCAAAAGAGGCTTCCCGAGGATTTCAGAGCCCTTGTTTGCTGCTGACAGGCTAAAGATCACTGATTATGCTGTGCAGTTCCCAGCTCTCCAGTTAAAAGAACAAAAGTGAGAAGTGGCTGACAAATGGGAAGAATAAAGCTGGAGTGAATTCTGTGCAGGGGCTGCTCTGGGTGACATTTCTACACTGCAATTCAGGCACCTCAGCGGAGAGAGAGAGACCTTCTGCACTTCGGAAAACACACAAAAGAAAATGTTTCAGCCACATTTTAAGCATGACCTCCTGTGACTTCTCCTGGCCTGACCACCGTTAGATTGGTTCTGATTTTATTGAGCTAAACTTTGCAGCCCTCCAAGGATGGATATTTCTTCTGTCCTGACCTCTTCTGAAACCACACCACCCTCCTGGTGAAAACTGAGTCGCACAATTCCTTAAGGTTGCACAAGACCTCCAAAAACATGAAGTCCAAAGTTCTGCAAATGCTTTTCCTATTGTCAGTTCTGCACCTCCCAAACTGAAATTCAATGTATCACAGAATCACAGAACGGTTTGGGTTGTAGGAACCTTAAAGATCACCTCATTCCACCCCTGCCATGGGCAGGGACACCTTCCACTGTCCCAGGTTGCTCCAGGCCCCGTCCAACCTGGCCTTGGACACTTCCAGGGATCCAGGGGCAGCCACAGCTTCTCTGGGCACCCCATGCCATTGTTTTACATCCCATAAAATGCTTTAATTATAGTAGCACTCCTTGCTCCCTAATAAACCCCTTCATTTTATTTTTTATAACCTATTTAGGCTCTGTTTTCTGTCAGGGTCAGGGGCCATGGTGGATAAACAGTAAAGCTTTCAAGAACTGAACTCTGCTGATAACACCTGAGAACTGATTACTTTGAAAGGCTTGCAAAACATCCCCACTATGTTTCTTTTACAATGCCCTTGTTTCGTTGAAATTGTTCTGAGAACCATCCCTCTTGCACTGGCTGCCTGCACTCAGACACTTCAGCTTTTTGAAATGATAAGCAGTTTACTCAGAGTGTGGCAGTTTGGGAAATCCAGATTGCTTTTGCATGCCTGGCCCTCCCTGTGTGGTGCTGAGCATCTGGTTCAAAGGCAGAGCAGCCAGGGGCATGAAAGGAATACCTGGGAAGGCAGAAAAGCTGCTATTCAAAGGGGGAGAGGAGTTTCTTCTGGGAGAGGTATCAAAGTGCTGGTCTCCTCTGAAGAGGGGAATTGTCCCAGCAGGGAGGTGGGGGCAGCCATCAGCTCCCACCAGTGTGTGTCACCTGGCTGCTGTCACCTGGCTGATGTCACCTGCCAGCACCTGGGAAGGTGAAGCATTATCCAAGACTCCAGAAGGAAAGGAGGCTGGTGCAAAAATAAATGGCCAAACCTTCTGTTTAGAAATCTGGTCAGGTAAACAAGGGCAGAATTCCCTGAAATTTGGTAGTTCTGTGGTCTGATTCGCTGGTGGATGGCAGAGACTCAGGGGTGCTCCTGGAGCTGTTCCCTGAAAATCTGAGCTGATCTGTGGTGTGTGGGCAAGTGGGGATTGTACAAACCAGAGCTGAGCTGGGCTGCAAGAGGCCTCTTAAAATTGGAAATGCTGCTGCACTGTCACAGTCTGCTCTGCACTTCGGGAAGGAGGGGAGACAAAAGGCTTTCGGTATTTTGGGTTATTTATTTTTCAAAGATCCCTTGATAAAATCTGTGTGGAAACCCCCTAAACTTGAGGTTCCGTAAAAGCTTCTTTTGAAGTTATTTTCTGCTTTCACCCCTTTGATTCATATCCGTATTAATTGGTCTCCATTCTGCATAAGGAGGAGAATACTGAGACACCAGTTCTTCCCATGACACTTGGATGCCAGGAAGGGGCTGATATCCTGCGATGGGATATGTGCAAAGACCCCCTGTGTTTGCAGAGGTTTCAGTGATGCCTCTCTGCCCTGCCCTGCCCGGCTCCCACTTCCCCCAGCAGCTGGAATTGCCTGGTCTCTCCCTGCTCTCTGCTTCCAGCTGGCAGTTCTCCCTCATGAAACCACTCCTCACACAACCTGCTCATTTGAGGGCACATAAAAACATCAGTTGACACCCAGCAGTTGTGGTGTTTGCTTTACACTGATTAAAAACCACTTTATTAGGCTGTTAACCCCCAGGCCCTGGAGCTGCCTGGCCCCAGCTGCCTCGGGAAGCAACGATCCCATGGAAACAGAAATCTCTCCCCAGAGCAGAGCAAGGCTGCACTTCATTAGTAAAAGCTGGGAGCTCTGTGTCATTCTCCCACCCACCCTGGCAGGGATTTATCACCACAAGCCTTCAGTCAGGACAAAGGACAGACCTGATATTTTCTAACTGATGGGGTATCTATCCAAAACCCATTCCCACCCTTAAATGGGATCCCGGGAACACTGCACCAGCCTGTGGAGGTGGGGAGCTCATCAGGAGCTTTAGTGCTTTCTGTATGCAGCAGAAAATGCCATTTGCAGAGCTTTCTCTCCAGTTCCATCCATCTGCCTCTCCCAGCTATTCCTTTTGTCTCTTATTTATGGCTGTAATTTTGATGCCACAGTTACTGTACACGAGCTGCTGTATATTTCTCTTATTTGCTCTGAAATTGCTCTTTCCAGCTCATCTTGACAATCATTTATTTGCCCACAAAATAACCAGGCCCTGAACTATTTCCTGGCACTAGTTTTGCAGAGCCCAATCACTTTTTTTTTTCCCCTCTGTAATGGTGTAGATACATCCTTTATTATTGCACTTAAATGCTCATTAACAATTCATGGAATCTTAGGTGGCTGAGAAAAACAGGTTCTGGAGCTAAATATTTCTAGAGAGTGTCTTAGCCCAGAGCCCTTCCCTGCAAGTGCTGGATTCCAAGTGGAGGAGAGCATGGCTCCAAGTTGGTATTTTCAGGGTAATTGCATTTTTTAATTAACAATATATTTAATCCATGCACAAAAGCAAGCGACACAGCTGCTCAGGGGCTGCTGTAATGGGCTAACAATAATTTTGCACAGTTTCTCCTTTTACCAGCCTTTACATCACAGGCACTGGAGACTTTGATGATGAACACCCTGACCCTAAAGTATGGGGTTACTGTGGGTATGGCCTTCAGCATGAGCATGGACCCTTCTGAGTCCTCACCCAGCAAATTCTGGTCACGCTGAGGTTGTGTTTAAGCTTAGTGACACATGAACACCCCCAAGACAGGATTTTCCCCTCATGGAGCACAGACAAGGATGAGGCAGGGAAGGGCTGTGACAACCTCCACACCCACTGCTCAGGGCACTGACCTCAGGGCTCCCTGTGGCAGAGGGGACGGTTTGGGATGATCTTCCCCTTTTGGGGCACTGAGGAATGTTCCTTTTCTGCTCAATTTCACAGAGTTCCAGCGTCTGGGTAAACAGCAGAAAGGCAGCTATTGACAGGTTAAAATGTCACTCTTCTGCAGAGGGCTCCCTAAGTCCCAGTGTTTGTGCACCAGTGAGTGAGAAAAATCACAGAATTAAAGAATATTCTGAGCTGGAAGGGGTGATCTACAAGGATCATCCAGCCCAACTCCTGTCCCTGCACAGACACCCCAACAACCCCACCCTGGGCATCCCTGGCAGAGCTGTCCAAAGGCTCCTGGAGCTCTGGCAGCCTCGGGGCCGTGCCCATTCCCTGGGGAGCCTGGGCAGTGCCAGCACCTCTGGGGGAAGAACCTTTCCCTGAAACCCAGCCTGACCCTGCCCTGACACAGCTCCAGCCATTCCCTGGGTCCTGTCCCTGTCACAGAGAGCAGAGCTGTCCCCTCAGGAGGAAGCTGCAGACCACAGTGAGGCCTCCCCTCACCATCGTCACCATCACGACCTTTAAGTGAGCAGCCCTTACATTTTAAGCACTTTCCAAGCAACAGCTGAGCCTTTGAAAGCAGCAGCTGCTGCTCCCTGAGCTCGTTTCTGCCACAGACTGCAGGAGTGAGATGATGTGATACAGAGGCCTCTGGGGCCCTGACACTTAATTGTCCTCCGTTGAAAAGCCGATCAATTTGGAGACTCTCCCCAGGCGTCCGGCTTTTATCTTGAGCTCTTCTTCCTTTCCCTGTAGCACAGGGTTTCACACACATCCCTCCCAGCACAGGGAGCTCAGGATACACATTTTTCCCTGGCTCCATCAGAACATCTTTTAGTGCTGACTGTGAGCAGTGACACCAGGGGTTCAACATCACAGGAGGAGCCAGGGAAATCCACGTGAGCAGGGGAAACCCATGTCTGCTTCCCATAGCTGTCATCCAGTGCAAACCTCACAATATCCCCGGCAAGACATGCTCTGCAGTGCCAGGGTTAAAGGAAATAAAGAAATTTCTGGTGTTTTTCTCCCAGGGAGGAGGGTTGGTCCTCACCAGACTCCTGTCCTGGGAGGCCAGAAGGGATGGTTTGACCTCATCTGTCAACTCCTGTGTATGACAGACACCAGCACGAGGAGAAACAAGAGCAGGAGCTCTGAGTTCAGCACTGGGGGCAGTGGAAATTCCTGGTGAGGAAGCCCAGCAGGGAGCAGGAGGGGCAGGGTGTGATGGAAGCCCAGCAGGGAGCAGGAGGGGCAGGAGAAGGTGTGATGGAAGCCCAGCAGGGAGCAGGATGGACACAGTGTGATGGCTGAGGGAGGGATGCTCCAGCTGGTGCTGCCGCAGGAGGCCCATCCTGAGGGCTGGAAGCACAGGTGAGGTGGAAATGTTGCCATCAGAGGTTTTTTGGTGTGGGCAGACCCAACCTGTGAAAGCTGGAAAGAGCTGTCCTTGGAGACAGCCTGATTCTCCTGATGATCCTGGATGATTTCAGCTGGCGAAGGAGGAATCTCAGGGAATTCCTGCTCGTCCCTCATGGGCTCTTGCTGTCCCTCTGTCCATCCCGTGGGCACAGGGGGTGTGAGCCAATGCACACACAGGAGTGAGGGCTCTGTGCAGGGCCTTGTGCTCAGCCCCTCCCCAGTGGGGCTCATCCCCATGGAACTGGAGCTACCTGTGGCCTCCTGAGCACAAGCAAGTGTACATAATAATAATAATAAACCACACCAATAATTTTGTTTCAGGTCAATGGCTGCTACAGCTGAACCAAAGTGGCCTGGGCAAAGGTAGAAGTGGCCACCACAATGAGCATGAGTAACTTGGAGAGGGAACAGAGCAATGGGGTGCTGATTGTGCCACAGCTGGTTTAGGGAGCAAATGCAATTTTGCCAATACAGTTTCATTTATTCTTGATGTTAGTTTGAAGCAACTGGTTTTGAAAGGGGTACTGAATGCCTTAAATGGCAAATATTCTTACAGTAATTAGAGAAGACACACATGGGGAGATGCCAAGCTTCCCATTCATTTTCTTCTCCTTGTAAATCTTGTGATGAGACAGGGTGGTACCCACTGAGCTGGGCCCAGGTTTGAGCTGTGCCATCCTGGAGCTGTCCTTGGCACCCAAACCAGCAGCAGTGGGGAGGAGACTGCAGGCCTGGCTGGTGGCCCTGGCAGCAGTCACTGCCCCAAGCTCAGAGTGAGCCTTTCCTCCAGACACCCCATGGGAAATGCTGGAAGGCCAAAGCATGGCTGGGAAGGGAAAGCAGAAGCTCTCAAAGATATTCACATAGATTTCCAGAACCAAAATGATTTCATTTGAAGAATTCAGACTTTGATTATTTATATTAAAAAAAAGCTTTTTAAATGCCATTTTTATAACAGCCTTCATGTTGGTGGCAGAGAAGGGAATGTGTAAAAAATGAAATGAGATTATTGCTTGGCTTCGGTGTGTAACAGAGTTGCTGTCACAGCATTTCTCATACTGAAACCAAAGCCCCAAGCTGGCCCTTCTTCCACAAGCCCAGAGCTTGACCCCTCGGACCCATGGATGTGCTGGAGCCACGTGGGCTGGGATGGACAGAGTGCTTCCATGCTGATCCATCAGTGTGACTGTAACCATCCCTTCTCCAGCCCAGAAACTCTGCCTGGCTCCACTTTGGCTTGTTTGCCCACTTTTCTGGTGAGGAACCAATATAAATAATCAACTGTCAGACAGACTGGTGCTTTGCAGCCACTGCAAACTCTCTTTTTAGGTTGTTAGCAAGAGCCCCCAAAGCCTCACTCCTTGCTTTTGTCTTCTGTAGATACCACTTGTCATAGAACGGGCCTTTCATCTCAACAGGACTTTTAACTTCAAATGTGTCAGATCTTTAAAGAACTGGAAAACATTAACAGGCAAGGAGAAACTTTATTCTAATTTGTTAGATGTGAGAGAAAAAGGAGGATGCAGCCATTTCAATGAGCAGAGGCTGTGTTTGGATGGAGGCTCCTGTTCCTAAAGCATCACTGGGCTCTTTCTTCCCAAAGGTTCAATGAGGCTCTGGCACAGGGTGCCCAGAGAAGCTGGGGCTGCCCCTGGATCCCTGGAAGTGTCCAAGGCCAGGTTGGACACTGGGGCTTGGAGCAGCCGGGGTTAGGGAAAGGTGTCCCTGCCCATGGGACGGGTCCTTTCCAACCCAAGCCATCCTGGGACTCCACCAGCAAATCCAGCCTGGTCACAGCCGTTCCTGCCAAGGAGGAGTGGCCAGGCTGTGCTGTGCCATTGCCACTGGGTGTGTTTGAACCTGCCATGGTTTTGCTGTTGATATTCCACACTGAACCGAGACCAAGCAGCCTGGGATGAGAGGCTGTCCCAATGGACAGAGCTGCTGCTCCAGCTAACGAGTCTGGAGTCATTAACAGACACGGGGAGGTTACAGTCACACTGCAAAGGAAGCTCTTTCTCGTGCCTGCTCCAAGGACCAGCTTCTAAAGTGGTTTTGTGACTGTTGTTTGTTTATCCAAAGCTGAAAAGGCCCTTTGATGGAGCCATATGCCATGTGGAATTCAAGATCCTTAATCAAAAACCAGAAGGAAATTATTATTTCCTGCTTTGTTCTGAAGTTGAAGTGAAGAGGCATCTTAGGCACAAGCTGCAGAGCCAACTCCAGCTCTGGTTTCTTTCAGCTTTACCAAAATTGGTCCAGCAGGGTGCCTGGCTCACGGTGGGGAATCCTAAATCCTGTCAGGGTATTTATGTGAGGAACAGTCTCCTTTTGGAGAGTCAGCTCTGAACATGGGGAGAGATTTTGCTGTCGTGTGTTAGACCCTGATGATACAAGTTAGAGCTGTGCTGAGCCAGGGGATAAAAGAAAGAATGACAGAAAATAAAGATATTCTGCTGAATTTTCTTCACTCTGAAAGATTTGGGCACTGAATACAGAGCCCCTGCACTAGAATATAACTAGAGATATTTAACTCCTGGCTCCTTCCACACTCACAGGCAAGGGAGTTATTACTCTGCAGTCTTTCTCTACTTACCACTCTGTTTGAAGTCACATCACCTGGAGTCAAGTGGATGTCTCAGTTTTCATTTTTGTAATATTTTACTCTCTGTCGTTGCACAGAATGCTTGAAATATAACTGTAAATGGAGGTTAGGAGGAGAGTAGGCAAATAAAAACCTAACTGCCAATGGATGCTAAGAAGGACCCAAAGCATATTTTAATTTTAAAATCACTCATCATTTGAAAGGGAAAATGAACTGATTCACGATTTTTGGATGCTCAGGATCAGCAAAAGCATCATTAATCTCTTGTCTCCTTTATGCCTCTGCAAAATTGTATTAATAAGGCAGCACTTACCCACTGCAGACTGTGAGTGCTTTGGGCACTCGTGTAGGGCCTGGTGGAGAAGGGTCCTCACAGCCTTCAATTAGGCCTTAATGCAACATAAATGACAAACTTTGTTGTTATTGCCAAGGTTAAAATTATTAAATGCTTTTCATCTGCATTTTCAGTGACAGAAACACGAGTGAACATCCACACTCGCAGGCAGCAAACAACCACATTTTAAACTCTACGAGGGAGTCATTTTAATAAGTCAAGTTTCTCAAAGCAACATTATCATAATGAGTGAGAAGCAAGGTGAGTGTAATTGGAGTGACGTGAAATGCAGAAAACTAATTAATTTTCTCCTGCAAGGTCTGGGAAAGGTCACAGAGTGGCAACAGAGATTGTGGTAGAGGATGCAAAGTGCTGTAAATATTTAAATGGCTCCCACAAATCCCTGATTTATTCTAGAACATTGACGTGTTCTGGCTTTGGAGTGGCAGCAACATGTCTCAGCAGTTCCTGTGGTTTGAACACAAAGCACATCCCAGCTGGTGGATGGGAGTGTGTCTTGGGTTCAGTGCAAGGTGTATTCTATTCCCATCTGTTGAAACCCATTGGGGAGGTGGTTTTTTGTCTTTATCTCTTCTATGACCCATCCCTCATAACTCCATGGGGGAGGGTGGGTGCGTTCTGTTACTGGGCGGCTGTTAAACCAGCTGGGGCAGTGTTCTTTATCCCTTCCAGGACCCATCCTCCCTCCAGGGGATCTCTGCTGTCCATGGGCCATCCAGGCTCACTGCAGGGCTGATACAATCCCATCATCCCACTGGGAGAGGCTCCACCCAGGGGGAGGAGCCCAGCATTCCCACCTGGATCAAAGCTGGCATTCAGAACAGCAGCACAGCCTGTGTGCACTGGATTCCCAGAGGGAGACCAGACCCAGCTCAGCCCCACTGGACCTTCAGAGGAAACTCCACCCTTCTCCAGGATCATTGCTCCAACAGAGCCACATCTGTCACTGCAGGAGGACTTGGTTGGACTGACACCAACACCCTGAGCAACAGGGGGTCAGGTTGTGTTCTGACTCTGTCAGTGGTTTCTTTTTTTTTGTTTGCTTTTCTTGTGCATTTTTATTTTAATGTTCCTAGTGAAGAACTGTTATTTCTATTCCCATATCTTTGCCTGAGAGCCCCTTAATTTCAAAATTATAATTCAGAGGGAGGGGGTTTACATTTTCCATTCCAAGGGAATTTCTGGCTTTCCTCTGGCAGTCACCTGTCTCTCCAAATAAGACAGAGTGGTTTGGGACATTATGGAGGAGCACAGGCAGTAAAGAGAGGGGATGGGAAGAGGGTTGGCCATGGGCTGTGGGGTGTTTCAGTTCCAGGCTCCAGCCTGGCCCAGGTCAGTGGGATGGGCAGTCAGTACTGGCTGATGGCTCTTCAGGAGCTCATGTGGAATGAGGAAGTGGCTCCAGCCCAGTTCCCTGGTGGCTCCATCCCAGTTCCCAGGGCCCTAGATCCCTTTGATGCTCCCTCCCATCAAAGCCACCTCTGGTCCTGGCAGCCCCTGGCTCTCAGGGGTGTCCTCTGGCTGTGGAGGGACATTCCTGCAGCAAAGGGAGCTGGTCTGAGGGGTTTGACACCAGTTTTGTGGTTCCCTGCAGACAGGGCTGGTGCTGCAGCTGAGCTGCTCCAGGGACTGACACCAGTCTGGGTTCCTCAGCAGTGGCGTGAACACAGCCCTCCCTGCTTTCCCTGGAGCTGCACTTCCAGATTCCAGCTGTGGCAGATGGGTCCCCTGTTCTGCCAGGACATCCTGGCAGTCACATGCTGAGTGCTGGCATCCTGTGACACTCCAGGGCCTCCTGAGGGCTGGGCACAGGGCAGGAGGGAGGGACCAGCATCCTGCTCCTCACACAGCCCTGCAGAGGCTTCTGCTGCTCCCCCAGAGGTGGGATGGAGCTTTCCTGGAGAAGTCTGGCTTTCTCCTAACTGGCTGCACCTCCCTGAGGAGTCAGTACACAGTGTCACAGATGTTTGATGGCTTGTGCAGGACACACCTGTGACCCACAGAGCAGGGGCGGGGAGAAACGGCTGTGGGGGCACACAGAGACTGTGTTTGGGGTTAGGGATGAGGGTGGTGGACAAAGGGACACGTCCATCATGGTGTGGTCAGTCAGGACCTGCAGCTGAGAACCCAAATTGCTCCCTCTCCCCTGGACCACCTCTGTTAATGTTTCTCTCCAGTTTAATTCAGCAGCTCCATGGAAACACTTCCTCCAAGTCCTTCAGTGCTTGCTGTGTCTGTGGCCTGCCTGGGACTCCAGGAATCCTGGTGTGCCCAGGCCATGGGCTGAGCAGGCTGATGAAACAGTTTGGAATTGGGCCACTCACCCTCCTGATGCCAAAATCCTCTTATGGAGTACAAGCCCTCCAAATGCAGCTCTCACACCCTGCTGACCAGGGCTGTCCTCCCAGGCTGATGCACTTCTGGACCTTCCAAAGCTGAACCTGCCTTTGGTGTCTGAGTCACACAGGGAAAACACCTGGAAGGGGTGGGAGTTGGGCAAGCTGAAGCAACCCTGAACCTAAGGCTGTGGGAAAACCTTCTCTATTTGTGGAGTAGTAAGGGTTCATGGGAGTTTGCATGTTAATGAAGTTGTTCCCTATCAGGTTATGTTTTTATGATTGGTCAGGGATGTTGGACAGATATGGTTACGTTCCCAGTTTTAGTTTCTGATTGGACCCTCACCCTCAGACCTACCCTATATATTGTCATGTTTTCCTCAGTTCTGGGTCTTTGAAGAAGCCCTAATAGGAAAGGTTTATTTCTTTGTTTTGTTATTAAAGGCTTTGCTTTTCAGGCTCTCTTCATTGTTCCCGCTTCTTGATCCGTCGGGGTTAGTGATTCCCGCTGGCAGGAACACCCCAGCCCTTGTCTCCCTGCTGACAAGGATCTAGTTGTTATAAACAACTCAAAACCCGGGTGGGAATGAGTAAATAAAATTTAATTTGAACCCATTAAAAGTTACAGAGCAAAGGGGGGAACAGCACTGGGAGCTTGATAAGACTCCTCCTGCCCACCAGGGGCTCAGCTCACAAAATGGCATCTCTGCCTTCTATACCCTGAGCCTCATTAATATTCATAAGTAGTCCTAATATGTCCTCCTCATTGGTGGAGCTCTTCTCGTATCTTGATTTTTGGTGTGATGTTCCTCTGACAGGTCTCCCAGCAACAAGTGCCCCCCACTCCCTGCCTCCTCCTACAAGGGGCATCAAAACTATCCTGTAACAACAAAAATACATATCAAAAGAACTGTAAACCCCAACAAAACTTCTCCCCACCATACTCAACAACCCTTTCTCATTTGCATAAACCAATCACCACCCCTTGTTCATAATATAGTGCTGCTCCCCGCAGCTAGACCTGGGCAGTGACAGAAAACACCTCTGGACTGTCCCTCTGCACACACCGAAATCTGCACTGTAGGAGGTTCTGGAGAGCTGTCAGAGTTAAAGAAATCATGCCCACATTTTTCATTGCCGGTTCAGAGGAATTTCAGAGGCACCCAGACAACCAGAACTCCTTGATCTCTGTGTCACACACATTGTCACCTTGGTCCCTGCACTGGGATAAATGTGTCTTGGTGCTGGTGAGCATGTGAGTGTGAGAGAGCATCAAAGCAAATATTGCCCTAAGATCACACACTGAATTTTATTACCCTAAATTTCCCTGGAAGGACACTCATCCCTCGGAAAGATTTCTTGCTCACAATGTTAAATTCATGTGGCTCCAGTGAGGGAATAACAAGGCACTTGACATCTCCCAGTTTCAGAATAACTTTGGAGCATCTGTTTTCACTCATTTAATTTCCCTGTCCCAGAGGGGACCCAGCCAAATGGCCAAGCTTGCCTGTGCTCAGGGCTGACATGATGTGATCTGAAGAGGAGTTGTGTGTGAGTTCTGTGCTGCTGCTGAAGTTGGATTCATTAGCCAGTTTCCCCCCAGAGTTTTCAGAAAGTTTCTGCTGTGTTTGAAGGATAATTGCCATCCCTTGGTCTCAGGGGAGGGAGAAACAAAGGACTTTGTGTTCCCCTTTTGATTCAAACTCAAAGAGTGACAGAGGCACGAAAAAATAGCAGGTCCAGGGAATTCTTCAGTAGCATGTTAATGGCTCTGCATTGGAAATAATGTGTGGGGTACCACAGGGAGCCTGCCTGGGGAGGGAGGGGACAGTCAGGATTGCCAGCTCCTCTCCTGGATAAAATGTCCCTGTGCTTGTACCTCTCAGGGAATGTGTGACTGGCAGCCAAGTTTTCCAGAGCAATGGTTTTGAAGGTATTTCTGTGTGTACTGCCAGAGATTCACACACCTGAATGCCTCTGGCATCCTCCTGCCATCACATCCCTCTCCTTCCAGCCTGCACAGCCCCAGGGGCTGGGCTCAGTCCACACTACCAGGGATAAATGCCCTGCAAAGGTTAGAAAACACCCAGAGAAAGCCAATTTTCATTTTCCAGTGTCCTGTTTCTCTCCCACTGCATCAGGCCAATGATTTCACTGATGGGATCTCTGCTGGGGCACCTTGGTCCATCCAGCTGTGCCCTCCCTTCCAGCTGCAGTCCTGGAGGAGCAAGGGTCCTCCCCATCCGTGTGAGTTGTGCAGAGGGGCCCAGCTGTGACCTCTCTTCCCAAATGAGCCAGTTCCAGTGCTGGGCTCCCTCTGCTCCAAATCTCCAGCTGTTTCAGCCTCACCTCTCCCCTTCCCTGGTTTGTGCAGGGAATGAGCTGCTCCCGGGTTATCCCATGGGTGCTGCCCAGCTGGGAGCACTCCCAGGTTATCCCAGGTGCTGGGGATGGGGGCAAGTCCCCATTTCATGCCCCAAAGCTCTGCTGCCTTTCAAATGAAGCCAGTGTGAAATTGTGTGTTGTGCAGCTTGGTCCCCTCCCAAGGAGATGCTCACAGGTCTGTTCCCAAACACAGGCAATGAGTAATTGAATGTATTTCCAGCTCTGGATCATGGCAAACCCAAAATGAAAAGAAAGGAAGTATCTTACACCCTGTTACACCTTACACCCTTTTTAATTACTGATTTTGGCATCAGTAATTAAAAAGACGAGTAGAAGTCCCTGGAGAAGGATGATTTAGGTGCCTAAGGACCTGCTTTTCCCTTCTTACCAGTATCATAAATATTTTCTATTTCATTCCAGTTGAGAATTTCATCGTGATTATTTAATGATGACACTCTAACAAGATTCAATAACTAGCTTTTCTTTTCTTTTTTTTTTTTTTTAAAGGTGAGAATTTTGCCATAATCCTTTCATGATTAACACAAATTGTCTCGGGTACAACTTCAAACATGTCAAAGATGTGTTTTGGTGCTAGAGTGTATCTTGCATAATGGATCTCTTAAGCAGTGCAAATGACGCTGGATCACATAAGAATGTCTTTAATGGCAAATATTATGGATTTCTTTAAAATATTTAAAGGCACTAAACATTCTGGGCTTTAAATCCTGCTTCCAGTAAGCAACTGCTCATAATTAGATATCCCAGTCTGTGTTTAGTGCATCCCTTGGGTCTGTTCAGTGTCTGCTGCTGAATTACCTCCACGGGCAGTGTGGGACAGACCTGCACGTGTTCCCTGAGCCTCCCAACTCCTTCTGTTCTCAGAGATTCCATCTGCCTCCAACACCCTGCCAGGGACCAGCCTGGAGACAGGAGAGGAGGTTGATGGCTAATCCATCACGTCTCAACTTCTTACCTGAAAATTCAGTTTTTACTGTGTGAGAAGGTGGTGATGCCCAGTGAGACTGTGGATGCTCTGCAGAAAGGTGTAGGTGATGAAAACTTGTCATGAAAGATGGAAAACTTCACCATTAGGGGTTTCTGTTGCACCATTCAGGGTTTCAGGGCAGAAAAGCACAGAAAACACTTTTTTTTCCCCTAAAAAACTGGCTTGAAACCTGAATGTTTTCTTTTGGCTCCCATGGTCCCTCAAAGGGGCTTGTGAGAGCAGCTGCTTTTCTCCCCAGCTGAACCCTGAACAGCCACATCCCTCATCCAAACCATGAGACCCAAGGAAAGCTGTGCTGGAAGAAGTTGTTCAAAGCTCCATTGGAGCAGCTGCCTCGTGTCCTGGGGGAGCTGCAGGATCCTGGAATAAACAAAGTTCAAAGCCTTCAAGCTGCCCCTTGCTGTCTGCTCCTCAGAGCAAATCCCAGCTTGTGCTGTATCCAGCCTGAATAATAAGCCCTGCAGCCAGGGCTGCTGGGGTCTCAGCCTTCCCTGCAGGGAACTGATGTGAGTAGTGGAGGCTCTGGGAGCCAAAATCACCTCTGAGTCGGCACAGAAAGATTGGGGAGAAATTCCTAAAGCCCAGCACAGAGCACATTCCTAGAGCCACAGCCCAGCTCTCCTCCTCTGGGACTCCGGGAGCCCTGGGAGGAGCTCGCAGAGCAGACCTGGCAGAGCCACACCTGCAGGAGCTGCTCAGCCAGGCAGCCCTCATGCTTCTTCCAGAGCTTTCTGTGCTCCTCTTGATTTGTGGGAATGTATTCCAGCTGCAGGGGTGTCAAAATACCTCATTCCAACATCAAATACCTGTGTTTTGCTGCTTAAAATAGACATTCAAGGTAGGCACGCTGCAGCATTGAAAAGCCACAGCTCATCCTCCTTCCCTGAGCAGGGAGCCTGTGAGGAGATGGTGTCATCCACACCAGCAGCTTCCAGAGCTTGGGGACTCATGGAATATCCTGAGGTAGAAGGGACCCACAGGATCACCCAGCCCAGCACAGCTGTCTGTCCCTGCACAGACACCCCAACAACCCCACCCTGGGCATCCCTGGCAGAGCTGTCCAAAGGCTCCTGGAGCTCCGGCAGCCTCGGGGCCGTGCCCATTCCAACCCTACAGGAATGTCACACCTGGGAAGCACGGCTGCTCCCTGAGCCAGGCAAGACTCCTGAGCTCTGTTCATCAGGCTTGCACCCTCCAGCCCATCCCTTTCTCTCCCTGCTCCTCCAGCACCTTCTCCCAGGCAGCCCCTGGCCCAGCATCGCACACAGGAGAAGGCACCCAGGGAATCTTGCACCATTCCCAGCAAAACATCACAGCACAACGGGAACAAACAACAAGGATGTGCCCTTGTCACAGCGGATAATTTCAAAGGCTTCTTGTTCAGCTCTGATTGGGAATGAAGCCAAGTTGGAGGATGCTGAAATCCCCCGTGAGTTTGGGCTCCCAAGCTCTGCTCAGCCCCAGGGCTGCACAGCACACATGGAACGCAAAGGAATTTTAAAATGCAGTCACTCATCCCTTGCATTAAAGCTGCTTTTCCTGCCTGCTTCTCCCTTGCATCCACAAGGGTTTCCCCCAGGTTCCACAGGAATAATATTCCACAGGACAAATAAGGAATTAATTTCTGATGGCTGAAATCTAGCAGAGCCTTGCTTTCCCTCCTTTTCAGACCTGGATAAACCCTCTTTCCTTTCGTTTTTTCCAGTTTTTGCCCTTTCTCAGCAAAAACTTTTCAAGAATTTTAAGATTTTTTTTCAAGATTTTTAACTGATAACCAATATTCCCCAGGGAAGCTGGGGAATGAGTCAAAGGAGAAATCACCCTTGTCTCCAGCAGAGTGGATCTGGGTACCTCTGGTACTGCACCAAGGCTTGACTTCCACAGGAACAGCCACATTAGTACCAGGAATTGCAATGGATAATTAACATTATTATACATTTTAGTTAATGATGTTATTTTTATCAATCCTGGTCTGTATCAGACACCCCAGTGCAAGTGCCCACAGCCACACCCAGTCACTGGTCTGGGGGGACGCACTGGCAGTGGGAGAGGGAGAGTGTAAAAACAAAAAGATGGGAAGTGGAACGGACCACAGAAGCAAAGATTCACTGAATGGTTTGGGTTGGAAGGGATCTTAAAGAGGATCCGACCTCTTGGCATGGACAGGGACACCTTCCACTGTCCCAGGCTGCTCCAAGCCCTGCCCAACCTGGCCTGGGACACTGCCAGGAGTCCAGGGGCAGCCACAGCTTCTCTGGGCACCCTGTGCCAGGGCCTGCCCACCCTCACAGGGAACAATTCCTGCCCAATATCCCATCTAAATTAACCCTCCTTCAGACTGAGGCCATTGCCCCTTGTCCTGTCCCTCCATCCCTTGTCCCAAGTCCCTCTCCATCTCTCTTGAAGCCCCTTGAGGCCCTGGAAGGGACTCTGAGCCCTCCCTGGAGTTTTTTTTTTCCCCAGGCTGGACACCCCAGTGGAAGATCTCTGAGGGATCCTCCTCAGGGGCTGGGAGCAGCCAGAAGAACAAGGTGCAAACCCAGTCCTGGCAAAGGCTTGGGAGAACCCTTCAGCATTCCCAGGTGTGGGGAGTTCCTGTTCTGCCCCACTGGGTGTCTCCAGGAATGTCCCCCATGCTGGGACAGAGGGAATGAGGAAGAGCAGCTCGTACAGCCTGTGATGACAGAGGGCAAACTTCAAATAGCACAACTGAGCAACTCAAAAGCAGTAAATAAAAACCAAATCCTTGTCAGTCAGGCTGAGGCCAGCAGAACAATTTGTCTGACTTTATTTTACATTTATGAAGCAGAGTAATGACTGCAACAACCTTTGGGTGCTGACAAACAACAGAGGAGAGCACCCAGAGAGTCTGAATTACAGCAAATGCGCCCCTGGAGGCTCCTGATGAGCTCCAGCTCATCCCACAGGCTGGCAGTGCCTCCCCAGGGGCTGCAGCTGCTGCTTGTCCTTGGGCAGGGATGGGCAGCAGCAGAATCTCCCTTTGGAGTGATGCCTGGAGAGGCTCCCTGGAACAGAGGCCAGACAGAGTTAAAGGAACAAAGTAGGTATTTATTAAAAGGCCTTCAAAGGATACACCCTGGGTAATACAAGAGGCAGGCCGTGGCTCCACCCAAGATGGAACTAAGATGGATCACAAGTCACAAGTTTTCACATTTTATAAATTTTGGTCCATTTATATGTTGGGGTAAATTGTCCAATGACAGCTTCAGGTTATGATGTCCCACCCTCCCATATTGCTCTCCTCAGTTCACTGTTGTTTACTTTTTGGGCCTGAAGCTGCAATGGTGACCTTGGTTCTGGGGCTGGAAAAGGATTGTTTTGTTTAACTAAACTGTGAAGAGAACTTGCTAACACTTTATATGAAGTTCAGTTATATACTAATGCAGTACAGGATCTGGAAAATATGAAAGCTGAAACTTGAGGCATCAGGAGATGCAGCAGAAACCCCAAAATGTGGTGAGCTCCTGCTGTCCCCTCAGGCTGGGCTGGTCCAGAGCACAGCCTGTGACATGCTGGGACACTTCACTTTGTTGTCACCACAAGGGAAAGGAGGAACATTCCCAGCACAGGAACATCTCCCTAAGCCCCTCTGGCCCTTGGGACAGCGTTTGCTCCCTGCTCTGCCTGGTGGCCCTGGGGAGCAGGGGGGCCCAGGCTGCCCCATGGCCGCTGCCACTGGTCCCCAGCCAATGTCACCCACCTGAGGGGCACTGGGGTAACTGGGGGTGGGCTGGTGCCATAACCAGTTCTGGGAGTCACAGCTGCCCCATTCCTCATCCAGGGCACCCCTGAGGGCAGCAGGGCTGTCCTGGGGACCAGTGATGGAGAGACTCTGGGTTGGGCCATGCAGACACCATTGACAGCTTGTCCACACCCTGGAACATTTATGGAAAAGCCTTAAAAATGAAGAAAACTTCTTTATTTTTCTGTATATTTGTCAAATTTATATATAATAATATAATATTAATATATAATATATATGTTTATAAATATATATTAATACATATTTTATATAATTAATATAAATATATATTAATACTTGTATTTATATACTAATTTAATATATGTATTTGTCAATTCTGAAAGCACCTCCTCAGTGAAGTTTTTTGAGCATTTGGAGTCAACCTTTTTGGGAATGATCAAAAAATTAAAATTCCAGGTTGAAGGTTGTATTCACTGAACTCTGGGTATAAAAAAATCTGAGTTCTGAAGTGTTCCAAGGCTGCTCACCACCTGTGGGGAGTGCAAACACGATACCAGGAGAGGGCTTATTCAGAGGTGCTTATCTTGCTTCCTCAGTGTTCCTCGGCTGAAATTTTTTAAAGTATCTGAATTTTCTCTTGTCACTTTTTTGGCTCATAAAATTGGATTAAATTCTGCCTTTGCTGTGTGTATCTCTCTGGAAAATATCTGTCCACGTACTACTCAGCACTGAAAGCTGAGCTGGCTTCTCAGCTTCAAGCGTGTCTGTGTTGTCTCTCACATGCTCATGATGTGCCACACAAATATCACAGAATCACAGGATGGTTTGGGTTGGGAGGGACCTTAAAGATCACCTCATTCCCCCCCTGCCATGGGCAGGGACACCTCCCACTGTCCCAGGGTGATCCAAGCCCTGTCCAGCCTGGCCTGGGACACTTCCAGGGATCCAGGGGCAGCCACAGCTTCTCTGGGCACCCTGTGCCAGGGCCTGCCCACCCTCATAGGAAGGATTTCTTCCCAATATCCCATCTAATTCAATTCTATTTTAAAATGGTGAAGGTGAGTGTTCAGTGTGAGAACCAACATGTTTCTCACACCAGCAAAGATGTGACTGTGCTGCCTTTTATCCCCCTGTTCCAGCACTACTTTGGGGTCTGGGAGAAGGGGCCCAGCTGTCTGCTGGTGGACTTCCCATGGACTTCCCAAGGTCCCAAAACAGGGACATGGGTGGTGGCATCTTGTTCTGCATGGGCTGGATGAGCTGCAGTCTGGGGCACACGGAGGGAGGGAGCACAGCATCCAGGAGGGCACACACATCCCTGGAGTGGGCACACACACCCCTGTGTGCATCAGGGCCATCCACAGCCTGTGCAGCAGGAGAGAGCTCAGCTCCCGGAGGGTTTTGAGTGCTGGAATGAGTTCCTGGCAGGTGGATTAGAAAGCAGGGAAGAGGTGATGGAAGCTGCATTGCAACCAGGAGATGTAAAGAGCGTGTGCTCTCCTTATTTATGTGCTTTGATTGCAGCAGGCAGGGAGGGGAAAAAGGCATGGAGATCACACTGAATCCAAGCACACAATTCCAGCAGGAAGGAGCCTCTGGCTGCTGTCCCTGCCCAGCACAGCCTGGGCACACAGCTCAGGGATGTGCCCTCCTGCAAGTGCTCCTCTCCCCTTCTGCAGACCCTCCCCACATCACTGGCCCTCCCAGCCGTGCCAGGTTTTCCCACAGGGCTCTACAACTCCAGGCCTGCTGGTTTGGGACTTTTCCCATGAAATCAGCTTTCCACAGATGTGCTCTAACTCCTAAGGCAAACTGACTGTATATTACAGTGTTGCTGGTGCCTCCCAGCTGCCCCATTGGTATGCTGGCAGTGCACCCCCCTGTTTGCCTTATTTATAATTTAACCAATGCCAAAGGGTTATTTTCATCCAATGTAAAAAATGGACACTTATAAAAATGCATAGGTTTTAAATTGCTCAGCAGTTGGAGTTGTTATAAGATCTAGCCCAGGGAATAAATGGTTCCTTCTCCCATTAGGCTCAAAGGCCATTTCCATACAGGCTGCACATGGAATGGGATTCATTCCTGCTCCCACCACACACAGCTGTTTCTCTACTGTTCCTTCAAGCTTCAATGTCTCCCTTAATGCTTTATTACCACTGTTAAGACTCCACAGTTTGGAATGTGCTCAGAGTAAATCTGCCATGTTGTGTTTAAGTACCAATTCCTTATGTTTTAATGGCATTAATCTTTGCCTTTTTGCTGTGTCTGAGCCGGGATGATGAAAGGAGATTCCTCTCTTTCTCAGCCCCTGAATCCCGTGAAATGAAAACAGGACTTGGGTGCCACAGGCAAAGCTGGTTCCCTGCTGTTCCTGAATGCCCTGTCCCCACCAGCCAGGCGTGGAAAAGTCAAGGTGGCCTGTGCCTGCATGGATGGAATTCCCAGGATTGCTGCCTGGCTGTGTCAGGCTGTCCCTGAGCTCCCTCCTGTGCCACACTCCTCACTCCTGACCTGCCAGCTCCCAGCACCATGGGGGGCTGTGAGGAAGGTGCTGGAAAGGCTCCTGGCCAAAGGCTGCCCCTGCCAGGATTACTGGTGGTGATGGAGACCGGGAATTGAGCCAGGACACCTTGGTATTGTACAGGACAGAGCTCTCAGCAACTTCCATCTGCACAGCATCAAGCAGGGCTGATCCTGTGCCTTCAATTTCTATCACTCAGAACTCCACTGCTGAGCTTCCCTTGGGAATTTTACTTTGGATTTCACCCCACAGTCCACATGCTCTGAGGACAGAACCTCTTAAAAACTGGTCCAAGGCAGCTCACCTGATAGAAAGGGTGATGTAACACTGCAACAGAAAATGCTAATGAGTTCCAAATTGTGTCAGGAAAATCAATGCTCATCCTCCAGAAGGTTTTTATTGGATAACTTTCTTCTTGACTTGGTTATTGTTCCAGAGTCCTACAAAATGAGAGGGAAGGAGGAAGTGCAGTGCATGACAAACGAGCCGATTCCTAAGTCCAACATAAAACTTGAGGGTTTAGAACAGACTTTACATACATGAGATTATGAACTGGGAAGATGGAACGTAGACACAGTAAAACAGGAAAGATCTGCTCTTAACAGGTTTTTGTTGCACAAATATGTTTTGTTAAACAAAAGCCAATCCTTCATCCTTCCAGGTTTCTGGTGGAGAAGGATACTTCCCAAAAGCCTCAGGAACCAAACCTCACCAGCAGGAGCTCGGTGGGCCTGGAGCTCAGCAGCTCAGGAGTAGCTCCTCCCCTTCTCAGGGGTGGTGGGACTTGTAGCCCTTGGTGCTTTGGGTCCTCTCTGCCCTCCCAATTTTGCGAAGGGCAGGACCAAGGAGCAGGGATCTCTTCCATCCTTTGATCATTTCAGCCTTAGAAGACTTTCCTTCAGTCCACATGGGGAGACCTTTATGGTGCTTCAGTGTCAGTGCAGGGATTTCTCTCCCTAGTCCCACGAGGGCCCACAGGTGCTTTAAGGTGTTCATAGCACAAGCAGAGGACACATCTCAGCCTTTTCCAAAGGGATCTCCCAGCCCTCCACCATGGTTTTACACATCAGTGGATTCTGGGCTGGAAGGAATCATCCTACAGTGAGGGATAAGTCTGTCCCGTATTGTTTCTTTTAAAGGTTGTGCTTTTCAGCTTCTCATCCTCCAGAAACATTTTCAAGGTGCTTTAAACCTTAATTTCTTTCCAAGTTGTTTTTTTTTTTTTTCTCTGAGGCGATTTGTTTGGCTTCTTCTCTAGGAGGTGGGCAGACCCATAACAGAGGACAAGGGTCCCCTGCCATCCCCATGGCTGAACAGCCACCACTGCTCCCTCCAAGTGTCACAAGCAATGAGAAACCTCCTGAATCAGCAGCTCCATCAGCACCAGAATGAGGTGTTACAAACCCCATTAGATTACTCACAATGCACACGAGACCCCAATATTATCAATATTTATCCCGACTGAGGATTGCACAGAAGCACAAAGAGGAGAAGCCCGGCATGGAGGATCTGATGGCTGCCCCAGCTGCTCACTCTGTGTGCTTTCTTAACAACTCCTTCAGATCTCATCTCACAGGAGCCCTTCACATTGACAAGTTTAACACAGGAATGACCCCAACAACAACTCCCCTTCCAGCAGCTTCTTAAACCCTAAGCTTAAATTAATGAGGTTCAATGAATAACATGAGCTGTGTAATGCTGCTGTCAAATCATCACAGCTCAAGGCTTTCATCAGTGCTCAGATCCAAACCCTTCCAATCAAACTCCATCCCCAAATTTGGAGGCTGCAGAAGCTTGGACTTGGCTTAGCCTTTAAATTCACCTGGCCTTGACAAACACCACCATTTCTGAAACTGGGATTAGGGGGGCTCAAACACAAAGGGTGCTCAGAGCTGCCCTTTGGTTTCCAGGAAAACAGCAATGATTTGTCTAGAATTGGGATGGATTTTCCTAGGAAGGGACAAAATCATTTGTAAATTATAGAATCACAGAGTCCAAGAGTGTTTTAGGTTGGGAAAGACCTCCAGGACCACTGAGTTCAATTGTTAACCCAGCACTGCCAAGGCCACCACTAACCCCTGTCCCCAAGTGCCACATCCACATGGTTTTTAAATCACTCCAGGGGATGGGGACTCCACCACTGCCCTGGGCAGCTGTGCCAAGGCTGGACAGCTCTTTCCAGTAAGAAATGTTCCTTGATATCCCATCTAAACTTCCCCTGGCCCAGCCTGAGGCCGTTCCCTCTCCTCCTGTCCCTGTTCCCTGGGAGCAGAGCCCGACCCCCCCGGCTGTCCCCTCCTGTCAGGGAGTTGTGCAGAGCCACAAGGTCCCCCCTGAGCCTCCTTTTCTCCAGGCTGAGTCCCTTTCCCAGCTCCCTCAGCCTCTCCTGGTGCTCTGTTCCCTTCCCTGGACACACTCCAGCCCCTCGATCTCCTTCCTGTCATGAGCACCCCAAAACTGCCCCCAGGATTTGAGGTGGTGCCTCAGCAGTGCCAGGACATGTTTTAAAACACCAGTTTCATCTGCAGACCACCAAAGGACCACTTCCTTAAGCTGGGCTGGACAGTGGATCAGGGATGCCTTCCCAGCTGCCAGGGATAGATTGTCTGGTGAAAATTCCCTCTTTTATTCTGGAGTCTCTTCATTCACTTTTGCAATAGTGAGAAAGTGAACCCCCTGCTCTGGTATGCACTTTTCCCAAGAGCTAAGAATTCAGGAAAGACATTGCATGGAAACTCATGCCAATTGGGAGGAATATTTGATGGGGGAATAGGGACAGATGTGACATCACAGCTCTGTTTTGGGACACTCATACCTGGGTTGCAACATCTCTCTGTAACCCACGTGAAAAGTCACCAGGACTGCTCCTCCTTCAGCTGGGCTGGCAGAGGAATTTTTCAGGATGAGGAAAATTCTGGTTGAACACAAGCACCACAAAAAATTCCACAGCCAAACTCTGCAGAGACGTGGAATTCTAACCCTGCCTGTGGACTGAGTCTGGGAAAAGCAGCTTTGTCAATAAGCTGCCTCAAATTCCCATCTCCAAACATGTGGAGACCTTGAAACACCACTCTGCACGTGGGTCTGCCTTCTAAATTCTGCAAATCTTTTAAGTACCTTGGTTATTTGACTCATTTCTGGGTGGAGGACAAAATGTTTCTCAGCTTTACCCCTCATAAATTAGGTTTTGTGTCTCATTCAATCATCTAACCTCTCCCAAGTGTCTGTGGAAAGAGACAGAGGCTGGCACATCCACAGGATCCTACACCTAAGGGATGAGTTCCCTCCAGAGATCCATCCATGCTTTTCATCTCCCTCATTCCCCTTTGGCAAGAAGAATTGAGGGAGTTCTTTCCTTCATTCTGAGGAAATGGTTCAAGCTGCACCAGGACAGCTTTAGACTAGAGATTAGGAAAATGTTTTCATGGGAAGGCTTGTAAAGCACGGGTCCAGACTGCCCAGGGAAGTGGTGGAATCACCACCCCTGGAAGTGAATCCAAAAACTTGCAGATGGGGCACTTGGGGACATGGGTTAGTGGTGAACACGGTGGTGGTGGGTTGATGGTTGAACTTGATGATCTTAAAGCTCTTCCTGGACCTCAACCATCCTCTGAGATTATTATGGTCTGCTAATAATCTGTCAACGACTTCTAAAGAGCCAGGGGAAAGGAGTTGGGAAATGCAGCCTAATGTCAAAAGGCTGATAAATAATAAATCTGTTTAAAAATAATCATGAGGGGCCTGAAAGTGCCCTGGCAACATTTTGGGGTCTGCAGATGAGAAGAGACTGAAGATGAGAAGGGACTGAAGGCCCTGGAGAAGTTGGTGCTCCAGGGAAGGAAGGCAAAGCAGAGCTGGTGCCCCTGCAGACATCCAGCCCTCCTTGTTTTGCAAGTGGCATTTTAGCAGCTCCTTCCTATAATTTACCAAAGCAGCCTCTTTTTTTCCTCACAAAGAGAATAAAGAAACGGTAAAATAACTTTGAAAGTCAGGTTATTCCTATGCCCTAACACCTTCCAACAGATGTTGTTCTTACCGAAAGCAGAGTTCCTTGAATTATTAATGGTTCCCAACAGCTCAGCTTGAAATAATTTAGCATTTGAAAGAGAAAAGCCACTCTCATTATTCCAAGTGCAGAAACATTTTTGGTTATTAAAGGTATTCTCCTCAAAAAAGAGAAATCTGTACAGTTTGTATCTTTTCCTCCAGATGCCAGCAGGAGCACCAGATCCAGGGAAACCTTTGTGCTTGCTGAAGGTTAATTGATAAAATACAATGGAAGAGAGAGGACTCCATATTCCATCTCAAATTGAGAAGCTTTTATCTGATCTTGTGGTACCTTTAACTTCACCAGATTTATTGTATTTGCACTTGGAGACCATTACATTCTGTCTGAGGCTTAAAGTGACCGATTTTTCACTGCAATCAAACTTCCCAATGGGATATTGGCCAGGCTGGACAGGGCTTGGAGCCACCTGGGATGGTGAAGACGCCCCTGACTGTGTGAGAGGGTGGAATGGGATGAGCTTTAAGGTCTTTTCCAACCCAAACCATCCTGGGATTTGTGGAACTGCCCACCAGGCTGTTGGGCATTGCCCCTTGGATGGCTGCTGGGAGAATAACGTCACCCACAGCCCCTGCCTCCCTGGGAGGGGAGGACTGGGAGATGTTCTTGGGGATGTTGTGTCCTCAGAACCAGCTCTGGCTTCTGGGGAAACCAAACAGGCTGGGCCAAGCTGTGGCAGGTTTGTAGCCCGGCCTTATGGCAGAGCATCCCAGCTGGCCACTCTGTGGGACATGCAAAGAAGGGCCCTGGGCTGGTTGGGACCTGAGCTGGGATGGTTTTTTCCCAAGAATTCTGTGTCCCCTGTGAATCCAGCCCATGGAGGAGATGAGTGGTTGTTTGCTCAGCACTTAGGGAAAGGCCAAAATGCACAGGGCCACCCAATGTGCAGGGCTGCTCCTCAGAGTGACAGGGTCAAGTCTGCTCAGCCATGAACTCAGCAGGATGGCTTTCCCTCTCCAGCATGGATTTCTCAGGTGGGATCCAGGGAGACTCCAGGGGCACACGCCCAGGATCCACAGCTGGGGGTGTAAGGTGACAGTGCTCTGTGCCAGGCCTTGGTCCTGTGCTCTCCTCAGTCCCTTTAGCCCGTGAGGAACTTTTTTACCAAATTCTGAGATTGCATCAAAAGTGAGGGGAGTGAAATGCTTAATTTCACATTTTATTGCTTAGTTTGATTATTGTGATCCATCACCACTGCAAACAGCACTGGGCTCTTGTCCTCAGTTGCTTATCAAACATGGAATCACAGAATGGTTTGGGTTGGAAGGGACCTTAAAAATCATCTAATTCCAGCCCCTGCCATGGGCAGGGACACCTCCCACTGCCCCAGGCTGCTCCAAGCCCCAGTGTCCAGCCTGGCCTGGGACACTTCCAGGGATCCAGGGGCAGCCACAGCTTCTCTGGGCACCCTGTGCCAGGGCCTGCCCACTCTCACGGGGAACAATTTCTTCCCAATATCCCATCCATCCCTGCCCTCTGGCAGTGAGAAGTCATTCCCTCTTGTCCTGGCACTCCAGGCCCTTGTGACTCACCATCTCTCTGACAGCTTCCCTTCAGGAAATGAATTAGGTCACCCCCAAACCTTCTCTTCTCCAGGCTGGACACCCCCAGTTCCCTCAGCATTTCCCCACAGCAGAGGTGTTTAGCCACTCCTGGGGGTGGGGGAGATCAGGAGCATGAGCTGGCCGTGGGTCTGTGTTAAGCAGGGCTGTGCAGGTGTGCAGAGGAGATAACCCAGGGCTCTGTGGGTGTCAGAGCCCTTCTCACACACCAACACACCCACTGAGGTATTGATCTCCTCCTGAAGGTCTCCTAAACCTTATTTCAAATAACTCAGAGTTGCACATGGCTTTCGATGACTCTTCAGAATTATGGCCCAATTTATGCTTTCTGTAATAATCAGCACAATAAGGCAGTAAAGCTGTCATTGCTGGATACACAAAATTTATATTTTATCACGGCAATATAATCAATACAATAAGAAACCAATACTTTATGAGTTAGCATTGTCTTCTCAGAGTCTTTGCAGGACTCTTTCCTCAAGTCTGCTTTGGGTCTGGGGGAGGTTTATGTCCATATTGGCTCTTCCTGCAGCTGTTCCATGATAAATAAACCTCCCACTGCTGCTGAGATCTCAGCCAATATGCTCTGCAGTAATAACAAAAACATTTCCTTTACTGGTCTTTTTTATATTCAAAGCAAAGCCATCAAACAAATGAAGTTTTCTCACAACGCCACACAACACAATGTGTTACTCTGTTTCCCCCAGTTGAGTTCCTTGCATGCACTGCAGGAGCAGCTCTGAAACATTGAATAATGTTTTGCATTGCTTCAGCTGCTGTCAACAACAGAGCTGCAAACACTCCAAAATGTTCATTATTTGACTCCCTACACTCTGTAAAATATGCTCATAAACCCATCCAGAGATGGCTGTGCTCTCACACACTTGCATTTGTCTCTATATATACATTTTCGTATCTATTTCTGTTTCCAGATGAGAAAGAAAAGTTCTTGGATGGTTAAATACCATTTCCCACAGCAAAGAAATGAGCAAAGGGGAGAACCAGGCAAGGATTTCTGATTCCCTTTTGCTTTGTTTTGATCCCAGCACACCTCTCCCCTGCTGAATGAACAACCACAGGAATCATTAACTCTTTGGAGATAAATATTTTAATGTCATTTCTGCCCCCTGACTGAGGATGTTTTAGTGAGACTTCTCTTCCACGGGAAGCTGAGCTGGGAGAGCAGCTTTGATCTGTGCCCAAGAGCAGCCTCAGAGGGTGACAGTGTGCCCAGGACAGAGCTGAGCCCAGGACAGAGCTGAGCCCAGGACTCTTGGGTTGCATTACAAGATGTAACCAAAAGTGTGTATTGTGTTACCATCTGTTGAAACCGGTTAGGGAGGTGTTTTGTTTATCCCTTCCAGGACCCATCCTCCCTCCAGGGGATCTCTGCTGTCCATGGGCCATCCAGGCTCACTGCAGGGCTGATACAATCCCATCATCCCACTGGGAGATGCTCCACCCAGGGGGAGGAGCCCAGCATTCCCACCTGGATCAAAGCTGGCATTCAGAACAGCAGCACAGCCTGTGTGCACTGGATTCCCAGAGGGAGACCAGACCCAGCTCAGCCCCACTGGACCTTCAGAGGAAACTGCACCCTTCTCCAGGATCATTGCTCCAACAGAGCCACATCTGTCACTGCAGGAGGACTTGGTTGGACTGACACCAACACCCTGAGCAACAGGGGTCAGGTTGTGTTCTGACTCGTGTTTTCTTTTTTTGTTTGCTTTTTTGTTCTACTACNTTGTACTATGACGTTTTTATTTTAATCTTCCTAGTAAAGAACTGTTATTCCTATTCCCATATCTTTTCCTGAGAGCCCATTAATTTCAAAATTACAATAATTTGGAGGGGGCGGGGGTTACATTCTCCATTCTGGGGGAAGCTCTGGCTTTCCCCGGCAGACACCTGTCTTTCCAAACCAAGACACCAGGACAAAACTGTGCCCAGCCTCGGGTGGCTGGTAGAAGGAGAAATCCCTAATCCAGCAGATCCTTCTCCTGTTGGCACTCATGCCTTTTCCTCAGGCAGGTTGGAGCCAGTAATTGTCCTACTGACGTCTGACATAGTTCTGAGCTCTACCAAAGCCTGCTTCAATAAAACCCAGGTTTTGCTGTCAGCCCTGGGCACCTGCCAACACCCTTGTGCCCAGCAGATCCCCAGATTGCCTCCCATAATGGGTACCCTGAAAAGCAAAAGCTTTTAAATCCCCACAATAAAAGGTCCCTTAATTGCAGCAAAGCTTTTACAGCCACTGCTTTCCTGGCTTTCTTCTCTCTGTAAAATACCGATTTTTCTTCTTAGATTTGTTGCTCTTTCTCCCCTGTTAAATTGTGTGTGCTCCCCCTTTCCAGTTAATGTAATAATTCCGATGAGCAGTGCTTAGCATAATTCCAGACACTGATGTACGTGCTGCTCAAAGCTGTGCTTTAGGAGAACTCCATTTCTGAGGGCAATGTAGCATGGAGAGCTCTCCAGCCCTCTGAAATTGCAGAAAGGGGGACCTGGAGAGCATCTAGAGGGATACTGTGGAAAAGGTTTTTTATGAGATATTCGAGGGCTGACACAAGCTGGGAAAAGCCATCCAAGATGGAATAAGAAGCAACAGGGTTTACAGGGCAGAAATAAATGCTGCTCTGAGGGCCTGGAGTGTCCAGAGAAGGGAACAGCTGGAGAAGGGTCTGGAGCCCCAGGAGCAGCTGAGGGAGCTGGGAAAGGGGCTGAGCCTGGAGAAAAGGAGGCTCAGGGGGGACCTTGTGGCTCTGCACAACTCCCTGACAGGAGGGGACAGCCGGGGGGGTCGGGCTCTGCTCCCAGGGAACAGGGACAGGAGGGGAGGGAACGGCCTCAGGCTGGGCCAGGGGAAGTTTAGATGGGATATCAAGGAACATTTCTTACTGGAAAGGGTTGTCCAGTCCAGGGCAGTGGTGGAGTCTTCATCCCTGGAGGTGTTTGAAAAACCGTGGATACAGCACTTGAGGGCATGGGATAGGGGTGAACATGGTGGGACTGGGTTGATGGTTGGACTGGATGATCTTAAAGGTCTTTTCCAGCCTTAGAAAATCCAGGATTCCATGATTTAAAGGCATGCAGGGCTTCAGCAGGGTTATCCCAGCACAGCTGTGGAGTGATTCAGGGATGAACTGGACACCCAGTTGAGTTCAGGGCAGGGCTGCACACAGGCAAGGTGGAGATGGCTTAAAGAAACAATGAGGTTTAAAATAAAAACTACCTGTTTATTTGCCTCCAGCTCTCTGGACCTTTTCAACACTCACAACTTGCATTTTTCAACTTACCTCTGCAATAAGGAGTCAAATAAATATCATTAAACATAAAGCTGGCATGATGCAGTGATCCCAGGAACCCAAGGGCTGGCACGTGGCACTAACCCCTGGGGTTGTGACAGAGCTTTCCATGCCAGGGAGGAAAGGATATTCCAGGGATGAATGTGTCCAGCTCCTCCCTGTGATGCTGAAAGCCACAGGGTTTGAGGGATGAAAGGAGGATTCCTACTGAGGTGTTTGGAGACAGAGGCTCTCCATGGGGGTCAGACACTCCCAGCCACTCTGGGGGGAGGCTTTTGTATCTATGTCTACATCCATCTCTATCATCTCCATCTCTGTCTCCATCTCCATCTATATATCCATATCTACATCTACATCTATATAACCTACACCTATATAAATATCTATATCATCTATACAATCTATGTGTCTCTCATATAGATATATATACACATACCAGAAATATCTGTACATCTTTGTGTTAATTTTGGGGTTGTTCTCATCACAGCAGCACAAAGGGTGCCTCACAGGCACATTCCCAGCACACTGGAGTGCTTCCCAACAGCAGGGAAGTGTTCCCAGTTTAGGCAGAGCCTATAGAAAAGTGTCTTAGCAAACAGGAGCAGGATTTGGGATTTTCTGAGCCAACAAACATCTCCATATATTTGCTCAGCCATCCAGTGCAGCCCTCCTGGTGCTCCTGGGCATGGGGAGATTGGAGTTTGAAGCCAAGAGGACTCCCAGCCCTTCTCCTGAACAGCAGCAGAGCTTTCTTTGTGTCCCTGTCCCCGTCTCAGCCCTTCCTGACACAAACACCTGCACATCCCAAGCTCTTGGTGGGGTCAGGCATGAACATCCCCCAGCTGCTCCAGGACAGGGCTCAGTTGGTGTCCAGACATCCTGCCTGCGATATTTGGGGTGACACAGCCCTCCTGTGTGTCACAAACTCTCTCTCAGGCTTAGTTCCCTATTTGAAAAGTGGAAAATAAAAGAAATTTACAGCCAGCCTCTCCACGGAGTGGCATTCATGGCTGAAAGCACCACTGGAACCGCAGTGAGCTTCCAGGGGTGGCCTGATGAAACCCCTGGAAGTGTGTCCTAGGGTGACTTTATGATGCTCATATCCCCAGTCATCTGTTCTGTGTGTGCTGTATGTTGAGTTCTGTGCCTTTCAGACTGGTTCTGAGAGGAAGCAGGGAGAAGTGTGGGGTTTGTTTTGAGAAAAGTGTTCACTGCTCTGCATTCCTGCTCCAGAGTGTTCGACTGAGGCACGGACAGACTGTGGCACAGAGATCTGCTAGTTAGTTTAACTAGCTGAGACAGAGAAGCTCTCTGGACTGTTCTTTTCCTTTTTCTTAGGACTGTTTAAACCTGTTCTGGACTGAAAACCCAGAGGAGCACCGAGGGCTGGCACCTGTGGCCCACCTGGACCTCCGGAGGGACTGGGACTGGTGGGAGACTGAGGGAGCTCAGCTACACCCAGGGCAAGGACTTCCTCAATTTGCCATCTCACTCCAGAACGAGAGGTTTTATTGTTTCATATCATTCATTCTTTATGCTTGTGGCCACTTTGTTTGTTAAATCAATAGTTTTTTCTACTTTTCTCTGAGGAAATTCTTTCCCAGACCAGGTGGATGGAGAGGCCATTTGGGTTTGCCCCCCAGAAGGACCCTATTTGGGGGTTTTCTCCCAAATTTGCCCTAAACCAGGACAGTGGTGGCACAGGAGGAACATGGTGTGTGCACCATCAGCTGAGCACAGGTCTCAGTGACCCAGCTGCAGAGACTCAAACTCATTTTCCTCCTCTTTAAACCCCCCTGCCAGCAGCTCAAGCCTAATGGTCAGGCTGCCTTTTCTGAAAAAAGAGCAATGAGTCAACAGTGCACAGAAGAAAACACATCCATTCACTCTGTTCATTCAACAGCTGAGAGTGAGGGATGGAATTTTGGAAAGCAGGGATGATTCACGAACAGCAAGAAAAGAATTGAGTTTGCAGAAATGATAGAGGAGGGGGGAGCGAGTGATTTAAGTCACCAAACCTGACTCACTGGTTAAATTAATCCCAATATATGATTTCCATCTTCTAAAACAGCAAAGGAAAGCTGTACAAATAGGTGGAATCATTCATTGAAAGCCATTGATCATAGGATTTTTGGCTTGTTTGGGGATTTTTGAAACCTCTTTCCATCTCTCCAGTCTTTAATGAGTCAAATAGCATCCTGAACCTGGAGGTAATAATTTGGTTGTCCTCTTTCCCACTGCTCATTCCCTGCCACTTTTTGTAGACCCACATTTCAATTATCTCAAGAGCCCTATGATGCAGCCCCAGATCCAAGATTTTGCCATTCCCATTCTCCAGCATCTCTACTTGACACGAAAGAAGAATCCTTCGATGGAGAATCATGGAATGACCAAACCAGGCTGCAAATTTAGAGGAGAGTCCTTTCTGTGTGGGCAATTCCTGACTGCAGCTCTGTGTAACCTCAGCAGCCCTCCCAGAACAGTGATGGAATGAAGCTGTGACAATCCAGGTGTCCCTCAGGCTCAATCCATCATCCCAGGAGCTGGTGGCTGGTGCCTGAAGTCCTGCCTGGGCTCAGGTGAGCTGGGTGAGAGACACTCAGGAGAGTGGCACTGAGTGCAGTGACATCTCTGGGTCATAATGTGGAGTCAGCTTCATTTCCCAAGTTGTCCCAAGTGCCACCATCACCCTGGTCATGAGGATGTGAAGGGAAAGCCTCCAGGGAGAGGCAGCATCTTTTATCCCAGGTATTCCTGCTTTAAAGGACCCACCTGCACACACATGGGCCTTATTTAAGGAGAAGCTGCAGCTTTCAAGTCAAATCCGAGTGTCCCTGAATATTGGAAATTTATCACTCAGTTATAAATTGTGACTTTCTGTATCCTTTTAAAAACTCCTCCAAACTTGTGCATCCCCTGACATCTGTGCCTTCCAAAGGTGAATTATGAGCTACAGAAAAATGCACGTGTGCCAAAAAAATCCTCTCTAATAATCCCTCACTCTCACTAAGGAAGAGCTAAAAGTGGCTCCTGGTTTTCCCAGCCTGAATCTTGACAGGGCTTTGCTTATGTGGCACAAGAGCCACTTCAGTGTGGTTGTGCTGTGGCACAGTCAGCCCTGGGTGGGTTTTGGCTCCAAGAACAGATTGATCCTTCTGCAGTCACCTGGCAAACACAGAAATGCTTGGGAACAGATGGACAGGAGGATATTGGGGGACACAGCAATATTGGGAGCCCCTTGCTGATGCTGAATTCAGTGAACTTTACTTCTCAAATCCAGCATTTCAAAGGGAAAATCTGCTTGGGTTTTTTTTTTCCCCTCCAGAAGACCTCACAACACAAGGCAGTGGATTTTCTACTGTTAATCTTGCATCCAAATTTTTTTTTTTTTTTTCCTCTGTGCTAACAGATTGACCTGAAAGAGCAGGATCCTAATTGCTCAGAGATAAAGTAATTGAGTGGTCTCCTGGGCTCTATTTGGTACAACAGACTTCAATAGAGTTGACAAATGTCGATCCATAACCCAGGATTAATGGGGCTGTGCTTGGCTTCCCGTTCAGTTTCCCATTTGCTCCTTTGGTCTAACTAACACCCTGATTGCTTTGGGAAAACTGACAAATCTTTGCAGTTAATGAGCCCCTCTAGTAATTTATCAAGCAGGGTTTCTAAAATAAAAAGAGCACTGAGAACAAAATGTTGATTCTGTGCTGAAGGAAGAAGAAATCCTTCTCTCCCCAGATCCTGCACAGCTGGGAGCTGGAGGGACCCTTGCAGTGTGGAGGTTTTTTTTTCAAAAAGCATTTGGGATTCCAGGCCAGGTTGGACGGGGCTTGGAGCTCAGCCTGGAGAGAAGGAGGCTCAGAGGGCACCTTCTGGCTTCTGTCTGGAGGAGGGTTTGGGATGAGATGTGCTTTGAGATCCCTTCCAGCCCAAACCTTTCTGGGACTCCTGAGTGATTCCTGGGGATGTCAGGCACTCTCCCATCCGTGAGACACGGGGTGCCTCTCACTGGGCACTCAGAACTGCACACAAAACACTTTGGAAACTTGCTTTTGCACCCCTCTTTTAACCTCTCTGTGGAAGGATGAACAGAGCTGGAGAACTTCTGTAGGGAATGGGGAGGCCGGAGCCATTCCCCAGTGCAGATTCCTGCTCCCAGGAGCCCTGCCAGGCTCAGCTGCCCCACGTGTCACGAGTGAGACTCTGCCAGGTGCTGTCCCTGGAGTATCTCTGGGAAGCTCAGAGGAGCAGCTGTTCTTTGCATTAAAAAAAAAAAAAAGAAAAAAAAAAAAAGGCATTAGAAACACTTGATTTTGCAATCAAATGTTTTATCTGGCCCTGGGCTCAATGGCAACAAACTCCAAACCTCTTCCCACTGGGGGTGGAACCTCCCAGCCCAGTACGAGCCCCACCGAGTCATCTCTACCAGCAACTGAAGCTGGAAGCTTTCCAAACTCTGTATTCCCTGGAAAATGTCAACACTTCTGCAGAAATTCCAATTTTTCCTCAGCTTGATTTAAAATAAAGCTCTAAATGGGAACAGGGGAGAGCCAAATTGCCATTACCAGTCACAGCTCTGCTCTGAGTGACGGGGAGGGGCTGCAAGGGACCTGGTTCTGTTGTGACAGTCGTGCATCTGCCCATCATCCTCTTTATTTTTAGCTCTCAGTTGTCTTTCTTAGCACAGAGTGAGCTCAGTTTTACCTGTGGTCTGGGCAGGAACCAGCTGCCATTAGGCTGCAGAAACTCTCTGCTTTAGCAGTGACTTCAGCACATTTGTCAGTCCCTGAGCCTGGATCTTAATGCAGAGAAGGGGAGAGCTGGCAGGAAGGATCTGGTGCCCCTGCCAGGCTTTTCCTCCCGAGGGCTGTGTCTGTACTGGATGAAATGGGGGCAGGAAAGCTTTGGGGACCTCCCAGAGCTCCTGTCCACGGCCAGCTCTGTCACTGGTGGAAATGGAGGAGCAAGTGGGTCTGGGGTCTGCTGAAAACTGGACTTGGCCCCTCGCAGCCCCTATTTCACCCCAGTTTTGTACATTTCAGGGGTGATAATCACTAAATCAGAAAGGCTGGTGCTGCTCAGGGCTGGGCAGCTGCCTGGGAAGGGCTGTGTTGCCTCCAGGGTGCAGTCATGGACATGACCCCACCAAACTGGAGCTGCTGGTGAACTCATGGACCCTCCTCCCTCTGGACGTGACCTTGGGGCTGTGACTTTGTCTGTCCCACATTCAGCCATTTCAGGATTCTCCCACTCAGCTTCTCCCACATCACCCAGCTCCCTGGGCCTAAGCCTATTGCTCTGAGGCATCCTTGGACAGCAATTTCCACAGAGCCATGGCACTGGAGAGCAGTGTCCCCTGTGCCAGGGCCAGCAGAGGTGTGTCCTCCCCTCTGAGGGGACAGCAGCCACGGGAGGTTACCCCCAGCACGGAGGTTTGGGATCCCTGCTCCGAGGGGCCAGGCCCAGATGGGCACAGCACAGCAGAAATCCCTGATTTTAAAGTGTTTATCATGGGGGTGCCTTTCCCAAATGTACTTTTCGTTCTTCTGGAGCCTTTCCCCCCTCTCTGAGCTCCCTTCTTGACGTGTGTGCCTTTCTTTCTCACACCTCTCTCTCCAAAGCCAATCTCAGAGGATTTTTTTTTTCTCCTTCCCCAGAAAATTGCACCCTGCAGCCTGCAGACCTGTGAAGGAACATTGACACCTAAGCTCTGCTACCCTTCATATCTCCCTCCCAGCTGTGTGAAAACATAAATGCCCTTGTCCTGTACGAGCAGCAAACATGTTCACCCTTTGAGGGAGTGACCCATTTTGGAGAGAGCTTTGCCAGAGCTCTGAACTGCTGCTCTGGCAGTGTCAGATGTCTCCAGGGGGATGTAAAAGGGGAGATGTCCTAAAATCTCCAGTTGGGAATAAAGTTTGCAGGGCCGGAATTATATTTAATCCCTAAGATGTCTGTGTCCTCCAAGAAGGAAAGCTTGGGGTTTGGACTGATGGATGACTGTGGCCCTGAGGGGCAGCAGGGCTGGGGGATTCTGCCCCTGTGCTCAGGTGAGAGCCCACCTGCAGAGCTGCCCCAGCCCTGGGCCAGCACAGGCAGGACCTGGAGCTGCTGGAGAGATCCAGAGGAGGCATCAGGACAATCAGAGGGATGGAGCAGCTCTGCTGGGAGAGCTGGGATTGTTCAGCCTGGGGAAGGAAAGGCTTCAGAGTGACATAAATGTGGCCTTTCAGTACCTGAAGGGAGCCTGCAAGAAAGTTGAAGGAAGATGATTTCCAAAGGCCTGGAGTGCCAGGACATGGGGAAATTACTTCAAACTGAGAGAGAATATGTTTAGACAGGATATTTGGAAGAAATTTTTTCCCTGTGAGGGTGGGGAGGCCCTGGCACAGGGTGCCCAGAGCAGTTGTGGCTGCCCCTGGATCCCTGGAAATGTCCAAGGCCAGGCTGGACAGGGCTTGGAGCAGCCTGGGACAGTGGAAGGTGTCCCTGCCATGGCAGGGGGGTGCTGGGCTGATCTTTAAGGTCCCTTCCAATGCAAACCATTCTGGGATCCTGAGATCCCGTGGAGATGAGGAACAGGCTGGAAAAGCGGGACACTGGGGACGGAGGTGAATGCGACAGCTTTGGGAAGCTGCAAATGAAGAAGGCAGCACAGCTGGGTCCCCCCCTGGGCAGAGCCACCCTGGGGGACTGGGGGTCACCTCAGGCTGTGCCTGGCCCTGACAGCAGGGCTGGCACAGACACAGCTCTGGCTGTTTGCTGCAGCAGCTCTCTGACGGGCAGAGCAGAGAAAACGCAGAGATGCGGATCATTCGTAGGAGAAAAGCAAAACAAGAGAGGATTATTTAGTCAATCACCTTGTCAGCTGTGATTAGTTTGGAGTTTAGAGCAGAAAACTCTGTGCTGGAGGTCTCATTCTGCATCTCACACTGGACTTGTAAAATCTGCCTGTAAACCTTCCCATTGGAACCCAGACTGCGAAGGTGCTTGTTTTAATTGTGAGGGGTCCCCACAACACCTGACTCCTTTGTAAGGCCACAACAAAATTTACTGATTTTCCCCCTGCAATGGATTTACAAATCCTGTACAACAGCACCAAATCCTCTGGCACGTTTCCAGGCCGGGAGGAGCCCAAACCAAAGCTCAGAGTAGGTGAAGTTTGTGGGGATATAAAGGACAGGGATGATTTCCCTCCCTCAGGAATCCTCAGAGCACCCACGGGCAGGGAGCACTGCTGGCAGCAGGGACAGGGAAGCAAAGCAGGCAGGAAAAGCTGAATTCAGAGCTGGGCTGAAGAGGCAAACCAGCCAAGGTGGGCCTGGAGAGCCCAGCAGCACCAAACCCTCCCCTCTCACTGAAATCCCAGACAAGGGTTTGTACCCTTGTGGGGCAGACAGTCCCATTCTCAGCTGTTAACTGAAGAAAGGGCCTGATTTTCAGAGTACTAAGCAGGTGAGACTATATTCCCCAGAACCACAGAATGTGCTCAGTTGGATTTGATCCTGGTTACCCTGAAAATACCAACCTCGTGGTCTATGAGTAAAATACAACGGAGTTAATGGTTAAAACTGAGGTACATATGTAGGAAAAGAGTCCACTACTTTTACTTTGCTCACCTGCCAAATCAAATATTTAAACCAAAATCTTCCTTGATTTTACTGTGAGTCCTGCAATTTTCTTTGCACCTTTCCTTACACTTCTCTTTGTGATGATAAACTTGATTTTTCCTGTTGCTGGGAAAAGCTTGGGACAGGCTCACCACAACCAAAGCAGAGAGTGGAAGAACAAGTTCTCCAACTTTTTTTCTGAGTCCATACAAGTTCACAGATGAAGAGGATCACAGAATGGTTTGGGCTGTGAAGGACATCAAAGCTCACCCTTGTTCCAGCCCACCTGCCATGAGCTGGGACAGCTGCCACTGTCCCAGGTTGCTCCAAGCCCCATCCAACCTGGCCTTGAACACTTGGAATTCTTAAGCCTTGATTTCTAAAATCCTGGTGGTTTTTAGTGATGATCCCATTAAATGCTCACAGTTCCTGCAGCACCTTTCCCAGCTGCAGGGAAGCAGCACCACACGTGTTGGAGCTCTGGGACCTTTGCTGGGTCCAACATCTCCAAAGCAACTGAAAAACTTCATTGGATCTCCTCAGAGGATACAGCAGCTGTTTGTACACACTGGTCACAGGGGAAGAGCTGCAGTTCTGAAGGCAGCTCATGCTGCAAGGGGAGCTAAGCCCCAGTCCTTGGCAGATATTAAAGCTGCCTGTCTTGCAAAATCCTCCCTGTGACCAGAGTGACACCATTTCTAATCAGTCTGGTGCTTAATTGCTGTTGTCATGTCCTTATCCCTGTAAAAATGCTGCAGAGGATGTAGAATTTATATATAAATATATGTATCAATTTCTCATAAATGATTCCTGTGGATGAGATGGAGCCTGTGAGCATGGCCAGGAGCAAGGTAAATGCACAGTTCAGGCACCATGCTGGGACTTCTGTGGTTCCTAAAGTCTCCCTGGCTAATTTTTCCCGTTTTTGTGTCAGCAAAACTCCTTTTAGGACAAACAGTGACAAGGAAGAGTGATCCTCCCTTTCCCCAGAGCTGTGTCCCAGGATGTGCCCAGGCTCTGTGTTTGAAAGAGTTGGATTTCTGTCCCAGAGCAAGAGTCAGGGAAGCTTTGCTGAAATATTAATTTGCCACTGAAAACCCCCTAAATGCAACCAGCAAGGAGAACTTCCCTGGTGGGAATGTGGAACTGGGACACTGGGGCTGCTGCTGGAACAGGGCTGGCCCTGCCTGAGCCCAGAAACTCATTTCATTTTCATTCACCTGAATAAAATGCAGATAAAAAAAACGCCTTTAGAAGAAAAACAGGCAAATGTGTAAATTTGAGCTCTATGTATAAATTTGAGTTCTTTGCCATCATGGGAGTGCAGGGCTTGCAACCCAGACAGCATTAGGGAAGGGAAATTATCTTTATCACTGTTTTTGTAAGGGATGTGGCTCCTGGGCATTCTTACCCTTGACTGATCCAGGGCAGGAGTTGTCAGGGTAGAGGGACAAGCCAAAAGCTGCACTTTCATATTTTCTTCTGAATTTTGCCAGAAATTTTTAATTTTTTCCCCACGACGTTGGTCTGGACTGGGGTAAAGGCCTCTATTGCCTGAGTCTCTTCAGAGAGTTGCCCTGGTTTGAGGAGCAGGAGGATTTGGTGCAATTCAGACACCAAGGCAGAAATTTGGCCAAAAGAAGCAATGAGGAGGTGTCCAGATGTTGTTACACACACCAGACATCTCTGGACAGGGTAAAAGCTCCATGCTGGGTTTGGTGGAGGTAGGGAAGGATCCTGTGGGCAGAGACCTCAGGATTTCCAGATGTGTGAGTCTGCAGAGGTGCTGAAACAGCTGTGGGGATGTGGCTGTGAGGGTGGAGAGGCTGGTAAGTCCTGGGGGCTGGGTCACAGGGACCTTAAACCCTGTCCAGTGCCACCCCTGCCATGGGCAGGGACACCTTCCACTGTCCCAGGCTGCTCCAAGCCCTGTCCAGCCTGGCCTTGGACACTTCCAGGGATCCAGGGGCAGCCACAGCTTCTCTGGGCACCCTGTGCCAGGGCCTGCCCACCCTCACAGGGAACAATTCCTTCCCAATATCCCATCCATCCCTGCCCTCAGGCAGTGGGAAGCCATTCCCCTGGTTCTGTCCCTCCATCCCTTGTCCCAAGTCCCTCTCCAGGTCTTGGAGCCCCTGGAGCTCTTGGACACTGGCAGGTGACTTCTGCATTCTCATAAAATGAGAATTTCTGTATCAACAGGAACAGGGATTATGCTGCTTTGTGCGTGTGTGTGTGAAGGGGTAAAATCCTTGTTCCACTAAAAATCAGGTCTTGTAGCAGATAAATTCCAGAATTCAGCTCTAGTGAGAGAAAGTGGCTCCAGCCAGCACTATCCTTGATAAATATGCATTGCAAAAGCATCGTGGCTTCCTCTGATTCACACCAGGGAGCTTAAATTTGCCATTACAGGGAATCTGACTTGTCAAAATCCCATCTGTAATTATAAACCTGCATGAGAAGATGGTGAAATGGTGGGAGAAGGAATGAACCCATTAGGTTTTAGCTGCCAGATGTGTCCTGTTTCCAGAATGATTTGAAAGGCTGAAATCCACAGCAGGTAACAGCACAAAGTGTCCCTTCACAGCAGCAATAAATTCATGCAGGGACACTCACTGACCACCCTACTGAAACCTGGGTTTACACTCAGTCCTAACAGAGCCAGACTCCAAAGTAAATATAATTACCTGGGTAATAGCCCTGAACTCTTGCAGGTCTGATTTGTGCCTTTGGCAGGCAGACAGAGCAAAGAGCTGCTGGAGGAGGCAGGGAAGGAGGTCACCAGCACAGCCTGAAACTCAGCAGCAGTTGGAGGACACCAAAGTGCATCTGTTTTTGGGAGCAAAGCCTTGCTGGGAGATGCTCTGCCAGGGGAGGGTTTCCACCACCTCTGGGATGCCAGCACAGGGAGCCAGGCAGCAGGATTAAAATAAGTTATGCTGAGAGGAAATGGAAAGGGTGGGAAGAAAAGCAAACCCCAGATGTGACCTGAGGGTGCCACAGCAGGAGGGGCACCAGCTCAGCTGTCCCCTGGCAGGTCACAGGGACATTTTGCTGTGGTGGGAGGTGTGACAGAGCTTCAGGCAGGTTCCAGGTGGGTGTTTGCAGCTGGCAGCACTCAGCTGGTGGTGTCAGCTGTGACTCCTCGGGTTGTGCTGCAAGGTGAGCCGTGGAGTTGTTAAATACCTGTCACAGGGCACGGCCTCTGCCAGTCAGGCTGGCCCTGCAGGCTCTCCCTGCTCTGCTTCCCACCCTCTGAACCACAGGAATGGCTCAGGCATTGAGCTGACTGTAGGAAATCAATAAGCAGCGCTCTCAGCTCAATGGAGCAGCAGGAGACAATTGCAGAGCTCAGGACACGCCGTGCCCAGACGGGTCTGGTCCCCACCTGAAATGGCTGTGCCCCTAGAAACCTCTCTCTCACCACAGTCTGTGTGGTGAGGGCTTTGAACACTGGTTTCTAGCTGCTGTCACGGCTTCAGGGCAGAAGAAAAGAGCTTTCTGGGCAGGTATCCACAGCTTTTTTGCCTTCCAGCCAGAGCCAGATGAGGTCAGCCCTGGGGATGCACCCCAGGAAACTTCTCCTGGGGGCTCCAGCTGTCACCCCTGGGCTGGGGATGCACTGAAACACACCGTGTCACCTTTGCCTAGAACCTCCCCTAAACTGGATTATTTAAATTTGAAAGAGCTTCATGCCACGACTCCAAACTCCAAAGCCACTCTCTGTCCTCCCAAGCACAGGCAGTAAGGGGATAATGTGTTTGGGTTTTTTTTCAGGGAAAGCTTTTGGAGGCTGCCCTTGTTAGGAAGTTCAGAGCACATCCCTGGCAGAACTGCCCAGGCACGAGGAGGAGCCCGAGGAGGCTCCTCAGAGCACAGAGAATCCACAGTGGGGGGCACAGCAGTGCTGGGTCATGCTGGCACTCAGTGGCCTTACAGGTCTTTTCCTGCTGGTGATCTTTAGGGCCCCTTCCAACCCAACCCATTCTCTGATTCTCTGATTCTCTGATCTGGTTTTGCCTAGGCTGCCAGCTCTGGGTGATGGAATGAGGGGCCCAGCTCTGCTGGGGGGTGGCCAAATCTCTATGGCTGGTCAGCACAGGCAGGAGAAAGCAGAAATACAAAAAAAAAAACCAATCTGATGTACAAGCAAGGGGAAAATGCAATTAAATAGATCAAACAGATCGAACACAACTCCTGCCTGCTCAGCACTGCTGTCTTCATGTTAAAATGCTGAGAAATACTCCCACATTTGTCTTCTCCAGGCCTTCCTCAGGGTGTGCCTGAGCTGGGAGTGCCCTGTGGGACTGAGCAGGGACAGGGGCAGGTGCAGACTCAGCTCAACACCTTTATCAGTCAGGCCAGCCTCACCCCAAAATGCAGACTGTGGCTCCCTGCATCCTCTGTCACACAGGAGGATGTCCCAGGTGTGGTCTGGCTCAGCTGTTGGGTGGTATTGGAAAGGAACTGGGACAAGGAATGTCTTGGAATGCTCCAAGGACTCTGGATGGTGAGAAATGAACCTCTCTGAGGGTCCTGGCTGGGCAGAGGTGACAGGGCCAGGCCTGGTGCCCCCATTTCCCAGCCTGGAAACCCTTGGCTTAGACAACAGTCCTCCTCCAAAATGATCTCTGCTCCTGCCTCCCTGAGAGCACTCAGCAGCTCTCAGACAGGGCATCCCCAGCAGGAGCCAAGCCCTTGCTACAGGGTGTGCTTCAAGTCCCACAAAGGCTTCTGAGTGCTCACAAATCCAAAATGGAATTCATGAGCTGAGAGAGAACCACCCCCAGGGCTGCCAGAGGCCCGGGGACAGTGACAGGGGACTGATGGTCAGGAATGTGTGAAGAGGGGAGGTCTGGCCCTGATTTTGTGTTTCAGAGCCAGACTCCTCCTGTTCCCACAGCTTTCCCTGAAGTGCAGCCTCCTGCATTCACTGCAGGGACAGAAGCCTGGATACTCCTCCTGGGGTGCTCCAGGTGCTGGGGAGAGAGGAATTTCCCTGCTGGGATGTCTCCATCTGCCTCCAGCCACCGTGGTTCCCAGGTAGGTAAAGCTTGTTCCCCACAAACCAAAGTTTTTCGTGGAACAAACATTTTTTGTGATTTGCGATGGCCATCAACTAAATCACCAACCAAGGAGCTGCAGCTCAAGGAGAGGGAGAATTTCTTTACCCTGAGGGTGGCAGAGCACTGGAAGAGCTGCCCAGGGCAGGTGTGGAGTCTCCCTCTCTGGAGACATCCCAAACCCACCTGTGCCACCTGCTCCAGGTGAGCCTCCCTGGGCAGAGGGGTTGGACTGGATGACCCCCAGAGGTCCCTTTCAGCCCTAAGGACTCTGTGAATTGTTCAGCCCTTTAACAACCTTCCAGCCCCATTCACTACAGCTGTGGCACCATCCCTGGTCAGCCCCTGGGCTTGTCTTGCTGCCCTGGACAAGGCTGGGAGCAATCCAAGACCCAGTTCTCATCCTGCTCTGCCAGCCTGGAAAAAGACCCCCAAGGGAGACTCTCAGCAGCCCTTTTCCCTTGTCCTTCATCAGCTCTTTCCTTCACCACTGTGATTTTGGGACACAGGACTGCATTCTGCATTCTGACCAGGGTCTCCAGGGCAGCCCAAACTGCACCACCGTGGGCAGGACACACAGTGCTGGCAAATGTCCCCAAGCTGGAAGGTGGCAGCTGGGAGTGCACCACGCACAGGCACTGCCCCTGGGGGTAGGAGGCACCACAGACACCTGGGGGTGACCTGAGAGATTTGGGCAGAGCTTGATGACAAACTGTGTCATTGTGGCCACAAGCCTCGCTGCTCATGTCCTGATTGTGGCTTAAGCTGCCTGAGAACTGTCACCCCTTTATCCCTGTCTGATTTCCACCTTTTTCCCGTGAAAACATCGAGCCTAGGGAGTGCTGCCTGCTCTTTGATGGTGTGAAGAGAGAACAGTCAGGAAAGCTGGTGAGCACTGGCAGAGGCAGCTGTGTCACCTCCCAGGACAGCTGGGCTGCTGGAGCAGGGACTGCCAGGGTGCTGCTGCTCGTCCTCCAGAGCAGGAGCACTGGCAGGAAAAGGAGGTGGCACAGGCAGGAGAGGGAGGAGGAAGAGGAGCAGCAAGAAGCCCCTGTCCAAAGGCAGCACAGGCAGCTGGGGGAGAAACACCCCAGCAGGAGCTCAGTCGAGTGACCCAGGCAGGTGGCACAGAGTGGCTCAGCCACCTCCCCTGCAGCTGGCTGCTCACTCAGCTTCTCTGCACCCTCTGCCCACGGCTTTTGGGAAATCAGCACTGCCTGACAGTTAACAGGACCTGGATATGTTTCATCAGCTCCTGAACAGCCATAAAAGAGGAAACTGAAAGATTATCCAAGTCCCAAAGCAGGGAGGAGAGAGATCAGAGCTGTGAGAGTGCCAGGGCACAGCCACACCTGGTCTGGGGTGACCAAAGCCGTGGGTGGCACAGCCCAGGATGAACATTTGGGCTCTTTCCTGAGCACAGCCCCCAGGCCTCTGGGGCCCTAATTAGCAGCAGCAATTAGCAAAGCACCAGGAGGGGAGCAGAGGGAACACAGAGAGGCACCAGAGCAAACCTGCCAGGGGTCCCAGTGTGTTTTGGGGTCCTGGGGGTTCAGCCCACAGGAACACTGTGGGCTCCTCCTCGAGAGGCTCAGGGGAGCACTGGGAGGCTGGAGCTGGGATCCACATTTATCCCCATTGATTGGGGATAATAAATAATAATAAACTTCGTTCCAGCAGCGCGTTCCCGTGCCCTGTGGGAACACACTGCCTTAACAAAGGCTCCTTAATGGGCAAGGAATGACAGAAAGAGCCTAAAAAATGTCCCTCACATCCTCAACACCCCGAGCTGCAGGAGCTGAGCGCTCCTCACTCCATAAAAGAAACAATTATTTCCCCACGCAGATTAAATACAATGCAGACTAAAAGCACGCAGATGAAAGCAGCCAAAACCCTGGGGTGAGCGGCACGTTGCAGGAAAATATGAATGTATTCCACCTGTAGCACACTAAATATTATCTGTGGCAATAGCAGCTTCAATCAGACACCTCTAGGGAGGTGTAGAAGTCCTGACAGGACATGGATGGAATGAGATTCCTCTGCTCTCCAGGTTCCTGCAGCCCTGGCTAGTGAGGGAGATGTAACAGGAGGTGATGGTTCCATCCACCTCATATCCAGAAAACACATTTGCATGGTGTTTGTGAGGATAAAATCCATTAGCTGGCTGAAAAAGTGACTTTTCAGTGCTCAGAGCAGCCTGGTTTGCTCTCAGTAATGTTAATGGCAAAAATGTTACATAAGGAGAGACCAGGGGGCTCATTCCAAATGCTTTCATCTCCAGCCTTCTCTTTAATTTAATTAATTAATTGAATTACGATAAAAAACAGACTCCGATACACTTACATAAATCCTACAACGTCCACCCTCCTAAACAACCTTCTTCAAGAAATCAGTTGAGGAAAATATACTGAAAACCATAAGTACATCCTGAATCCAGTCTATCAAATAAAATCTCTAATGTATATTTGGCAATCAGCCTCCTGTCCCTGAAAGTTTTCCTACTGAAAATTTGGGCCTGGTGTTTTGAGCTGTCCAGGATGTGCAAACCCAAGGAAAAACTCAGTTGCTCAGCACTATGGAAAATCCAACTCATTCATGCACTTTTCTCCCCATTCTGAAAATAAAAAGAAAAAAAAATAAACCAGGATATTTGGGAACAATATCATTCTTCAATATCATCTGTGGCTCACACTTCGGAAAGAAACCAGAGAGGAGGGGAGCAGAATGTTATTTAGATTTCTGTCATGTGTCATTTTTCTCTTGCTATTAAATTCAAAGGAAAACCAAGTCCACTATAATCAAGAGCAATTGTTGTGGTGGGAACATTTATAAGGTACAATGAATATAAATGGAGCACTTTTCCTGCAACAGAGTGCAAGGAAAATCCTGTTAAAAACAATTACTTACAGTCTCTGGCAATAAACCCAGCGCTGAGGACCCCCTGAACCCAGAGCTCCTGGTGTTGGGCCACCAATTTTGCACTCAGGAGTTAAGAGGATCTTTAGGCAAGGCTGCCATTAAAGTCACTTCCCAAAGTCCCAGGGGCAGGGTTGATGCCTCTGGAAGGAGCAGCAGGGTTCAGGTGAAGGGGCTGTGTGCTCTCTGCAGCTGGGCCTGTGCTGGCAGCTCAGCCCTCCGTGCAGGGGAGAGCTTTGGGTCCTCACCTTGGGCACCTGGGGTGGCAGGGACAGGGGGAGACACCCTGGGGAGGTGGGATTCAGGATCACACTGACACTGGGACTGAGTGACCCAACTCCTGTTCCATCCTCTTTTTGTCCAAGCCCACGAGTTCTTCCTTCAGCCTGAGGACAGCTGGGGATGGTGTGGGGTTGAGATGTTCTGGGCACTCAAACCCAGAGAGACAGGCCTGGATCAGCCTCCTGAGGATCCTCTCGGAGCTGACACCTTCTTTGGCAAGGAGAAGTGACAAACCTGGAGGAAAGGAACAGTTCTTGGATGCCTCACTGCTGGAATTCTGAAAACCTGGGTTTTGGGATTTTAGTACATAGCAATACATGTGGGTCAGGATGGAGGATTTGGGCATTGTCTGGGTCCTTCTTCTTCACCTTCTTCTTCAAGGGTTTGGGTGGTTTTCTGTAACTGGTTGATGGAATCCGCATTGCAGACTTCAACTAGTTAGTTATTGGGTTTAAAGTGGAAATAATTTAGGTGGCATTTCATAATTGGACAGACTGTCCTTAGAAAGACCTTGTAGGGATAGAGAAGTTCTCCATTTTACCTCATTTCTCTCACTTGCTAGTTAGAGCTCAGGGCTCGTGAGTCTGTAAATAGAAAAGAAACAGTAAACAACCACCAAGTCCAAACTCGACATCTACGTTTCCCATGTATTAATCCTGACCTTGGAGAGAAAAGGAAGCCAGAAGTGTAACACCTCACTGCTCCCATTTCACTCTTTGGGCTGTTTGGGGAGCAGGGTGACCCCAGACCATCCCTATACCCGTGGTGGCTGCAGGTCCTGGGCATAGCCTTCTCTGCCTCCCTCCCCCTGGATCCCAAACCAGCTCTTTCCAGCTCTTTCCACTCACAGCAAGGAGGTTTTTAGTCCCAAATGTGTAATGAATTCCTGGGAAGGCACAGATGCAAACCCTGCTGGCTGAGCCAGGGGAGGCTGAACGCTGACAGCCAGGGCTTGGGCTTTGGGGACTCTCCAAAAGCCAGGGACTGCCTGAGCAGCTGTGAAATGGGAATGGGAGGCAGGACTGGAGCAGCCTGTCCCTGCCCTGCTTCCCTGAGCTGCCACCACCCAGGAGTGTCACCAGAGTTGTGGTCAGAGCTGGGCTGAGGCAACAAAAACACAGTAAGGGAAGACAACCTCGTCTCCATTGCCCAAATCACTGACTATCACCACGTTGACTTAATTAATTGTTAACATCTCTGTAATTAAGCAGTAACAGAAATGATTCCCTCTCGGTGCTGATGAAGATAATGAATAACAATCATGGCTGCTTTGTTTCCCAGCACTAATCTGTTTTGAAATATACATTGATTTTATTTTGATTAGGACTAAACCCACTTTCCACGCCGCAAATAAACCTCTGTGATTTGAGTAAATTGCTGTTGGCATTTACATTATGATAATCAGCTCAGAATCAGCTGCTCCCTTCCTGGGTGTCATTTGCTCACTTCTTAGTCCACTGTAATTTGGGGGTTGTACTTGGGAATATTTAATTATGGCTTCCTTTCTGCTTTGCTCTGTGATCCACGTGTTCCCCAGCACCGTTGTTATCCATGAAATGTTCCATAACTCTGCAAGCTCCTCCAGGCTCGTTCTCCTGGTGCTCTTACAGCCTTCCAGACCTGCTGGGCTGCCTTCCTCAAGCCAAGCCCAGCTACAAGGCCCTGGCAAGAGTAGAAATTGTGAAAACTCCAAAGAAAACCAAAAACCACGCGTTGGTTTTGCACTGACACCCTCTTTCCTGTTATTTTCTTGATCCATTTGGAAAATCCCGGGAGTTAGAGCCTGGTACCAAACTTCCTCAAAAATAAATTCTAATTATTTCAGTTGTGCTCAGGGAGCTGCTCCTGCCTCTGTCCCAGCCTCCCTGTGTGCTCTGCGCTCATCCCACTGAGGTGAGGGCTTGGTTTGGATCTGGTTTGGATCCCAGTTAAAATCCCTGAACTCAAGTATTTCACTACAAACATCTGCATCTTCCTACTGCTTTTAGGGCAGAGGGTGTATCTGGAAACAATGAGATATTTTTTAATCTCAGGGTTGAATCCTTCATTTAAATTATTCACAGCATTCAGTTCTGGCACTTTCTAAATCAAAACTTTTTCCTCCTTGAAAATGTTTCTGGGGTTTTATTCAATGTTTATTTTGATTTATTTTCTTTTTAAGAGGAGAAACACATCCTTTTCAACAATTCTGTTTTTTGTATTTTCAATTTCAAATCATCATAAAAGACATGTTTTTCTTTTGAACTGGAAGACAACTTCTGCCCAGAGCAGCCACCAAACTTCTTTGGCCCAATAAGTTTAACCAACATTTTTTTGATGCTCCTGTAGCAAAACATTTCAAAAATTCTTTGCTGTGAAACTTCTCCCATCATCCTAAGCCAAGCTATGCAAGGAGAAGTTTGCTTCTGATGTTTAAAAATATTTTAAGCTCTCCAATATCCTGGGAATGCTGCTGGCCTCAGCCTGGGAGGAGGGATGCATCATCTCCTGCTGCCTGCTTTTGTGGGCTGAGGAAAGGGTGAGGAAGATTGGTCTTGATGATCTTGGGAGTCTTTTCCAACACTGAGGATTCCTCCTCAAAGCCTCCTCCCTTCCTTTGCTGACCTCTCCTCCCTCCCCAGGCTCTGCTCAGGGCTCCCCCAGACTGCAGGCAGTTGGGGAAGTGGTGGGGGGTACCCTGGAGGGATCCTGAGTGCAGGTGCTCAGGGCATTTTCCTTGGAAACAGGAGGACTGGAGGTGCCCCAGCTATTTCACGTCTCTCCAGCCTGGGTTGGGGCCTAAGAGAAGCAAAGTCCCCCAGCACTGCCAGGGCAGCCCTTTCCACCAGAGGAGGAGTGGACCTCCTTATGGACATGGCAATTCAGGAGAATTCCTTCCTGGAAAAGGTGGTCAGGCACTGGAAGGGGCTGCCCAGGGAGCTGGGGGAGTTTCTGTCACTGGAGGTGCCCAAGGGACACCTGGATGTGGCACTCACAGCATTCTGGGCTGGGTGACACGGTGGACATCAGTCCCAGGTTGGACTCAGTGACTTTGGAGGGCTTTTCCAACCTCAGTGATCCTGGGATTCTGTGGTTGTGCTTTGCCCCCAAAACCAGGAAACAGAAGAATTGCCTTAAAAATGAGTTGCAAAGATAATTTGATCAGTCCATGAGTCTGTGCTACCAGCTTAGAGTGGGTCCTGCAGGGATCAAGGCGTGACTCCTCTCTTTCAGGAATGGGCTTCTGGAATGTTTTGGTGGGTGAGGGTGGAGCACATCACCTGATCCCAGAATCACTGACACCTCCAAGGGCAGCAAGGCCAACCTGTGCCCAATCCCCACTGTGTCACCAGCCCAGAGCACTGAGTGCCACATCCAGGCATTCCTTGGGCACCTCCAGGGATGGAGACTCCAAACCTCCTGGGCAGCCCCTGCCAATGTTTAGCAACCCTTTCTGTGAGGGAATTTTTCCTCATGTGCAATCTGGACCTCCCCTGGGGCAGCTTGTGACCGTGTCCCCTCATCCTGTCACTGTGTCCCTTCGTTCTGCCACCAATCTGGATCCTGCCAGCTGCTCATTTACATGGACATGGATGGGAATGAGGATTTTTTTCATAACAACAGCGACCATTTGATCATCCAACAGCCACAGTGGCACATCCAAGAGAGATCTGGAACCATAATGGCACTATAATCCTCATTGTTCAGGCCTGGCACCCGAGACACGGCGCAGCAGGATCACACGTCCAGCCCTGGGAATGACATCCTGCCTCCTTTCCACACCAGCTTCCACCCCCTTCCACGAGCCCACTCTGTCCCAGGAGAGGGGGTTAAACACTGAGCAAAGGGAACAGCAGAGAGATGGGGCGGCCATGCAGGCAAAGCCCAGTTCTGTCATTGGAATCATTCGTGGCCCAGGGCAAACAGAAACAAGACAATCCAGAGCAAGGGACGGCACAGAGGAAAAGAGGCCTTGAAAAATGCAAAGCCAACCTGCAAACATGCAGGGAAATCTGAACCTTTCACTTCAAAGCATTTAAAGTCAACGTTAAAAGGCTGTTTCTGAAAGGTTTCCATTCTGCTGCCTCTTGTGCACAATTTTTGTTTAACTCCAACTCCCTCTTGGAAACAATTTTTTTATTTCATGCTTGAGCTCTGCTGCTGGTTCTGGGAGAAGAGGCATCGTGTGTACGTGAACAGAGGATACCAGGAGTTGTAAAGACTTGTGGAATAAAAGAATGTTTGGGTTGGCAGAGGCCCTGAAGGTCATCGACTCCAAGCATTAACTCAGGAAGGCAAGGCAGGGGAGGGGTGGGGAATTCAAAGCAAGGCAAGGCAAGGCAAAGCAGGGGTAGGGAGGGCAAGGGAGGGGCTGAAAGGCTGCCTTGTCTTCCCTTGCCTTGTGTACCCCTCCCTTCCTGCCAAGGCCACCACCAAACCCTGTCTCTAAGCACCACATCCACACATCTTTTAAATCCTTTCAGGATCCCTTCCCTGGACAGCCTCTGCCAATGCTTGACAACCCGATTCATGAAGAAATTTCCCCCAATATCCAACTTCAGCCTCCCCTGGCCCAGCCTGAGGCCGTTCCCTCTCCTCCTGTCCCTGTTCCCTGGGAGCAGAGCCCGACCCCCCCGGCTGTCCCCTCCTGTCAGGGAGTTGTGCAGAGCCACAAGGTCCCCCCTGAGCCTCCTTTTCTCCAGGCTGAGTCCCTTTCCCAGCTGCCTCAGCCTCTCCTGGTGCTCCAGCCCCTTCCCAGCTCTGTTCCATTCCCTGGAGATGCTCCAGCCCCAGGACTGAGGTGTGGCCCCAGCAGTGCCAGCACAGGGGACAGTCACTGTCCTGCTCCTGCTGTCACAGCATGGCTGGCACAGTCCAGGTGCCACTGACCTCTTTCCCACCTGGGCACACCTGTGCTCATGCCAGCACGACCAGGGCCTTTTCCAGCTGTCCAGCTGCTCTTCCCCAATCCTGGAGCATTCCATGACGTTGTTGTGACCCACATGCAGGACTTGGCCCTTGTCCTTGTTGAACTTCATCCACCTGAGCTCAGCCCACGATCCAGCTTGTCCAGATCTCTCTCCAGAGCCTTCCTGCCCTCCAGCAAGTCAATTTTTCCTCCAAACTTGCTCTCATCCCCAACAGGCCGAGGGTGACCTCAATCCCCTCGTCCACATTGTGAAAAAGCAGAGAAAACCTGAGTCATGATCACAAGGGCACATTCCAAGCATTTGGGGCAGCAGCGTTTTGCATTCACCAGGCTTTTCCCAGGAGCTGCAGGAAGGGTAACCCTGCCTGGCCCTCAGGCACTGCTGCTCCCAGGGCAGCCTCTGCTCCCACACAAACCCACAGCCCTGGAATCCCATCCCGGCTCCCAGCAGATGGGGCTGGCACAGGGGCTCTGCCCATGGACAGGCACGTTCCCAGCTGCTGTCTGGCCTTTGCCTGTCAGCATTAATCAAGCATTAAAGCAAAGGACAAGCAGATTTTGCTGATTTAATGGATAATTCCAGCTTGTTTGGTCCATCTAATTCAAACTGCTAGGACTGAACCTGAAGTGACTACTGCCTGTCCCTGCTTATCTTTGTCAATAGCTTTAGACACAGGTCAATGCAGGTAATCACTTTTCAAGGGACTCTCAAATATAGCAGGAGTTTCTATTTAAATATACTTTTTTCTCATTTGCAAATCCTCCCTTTTCCTCATTATTGCCATTAAGTTTGGGGATTTTGTTTAGATTTTTTTTCCCTGCAAAATTAAATATTTTATTATGAAAATCATTTCTTCCATCTTCTAGCTGGGTCTCTACTGACACATATATGAATTATGGCTTGCTAAGGCACTTTTCTTCCTGAAACAGTTTTTAAAGGAAAGGAATGAGCTTTGTGAATGCTGACTGGGCTCGAGACAACCCTGTGAGTGATCCTGATTAACATGGTCATGGTTTAAGGAGGAAAACACAATGGGCAAAGGACTTCAACACAATCCAAGGAATATTTTTTATACCAGAAATGTTCCACGTTTGTTTTTTCCTGCACACTCCTTTTCGCTGCGTGCACAAGCATAAAAGTCCAAGTGCAAGCTACAGGGAATTTATAGACAGACACAAACTGCTTGGATGATCAAATAAAAGATGTTTAAACCTCATCAATCTTTCCGGAAGCAGAAGGGAAATTTGATTGTCTCTGAGAAATGAATGACCTTTGGCAGTTCTGCACAAAGGTGAAGCAGATCCCAGAGTAACAGCACAGGCAGCGAGGGCAGCAGTGGAGGTTCACATTTTATAGTGGACACTTTATATGATGAAGTCCATCCAGTAAAAAACCTCCCAACATCCCGTGGCTCCGTGTATAGCAAATTTAGGAGCAGCTGCTCAAAGACATCACAACTTTCCCTGCAGAAACCCCAAAGCAGGAATTTCTGCTCCTAAATACCTCACTTGGGCAGGAAGAGAAGTCAAGCAAAGGGCCAGCAGGTCCTTTTATCCCTCCTGGGGAACATTGTCCTTTACAGCTCCCCTGGGAGCACAGTTCTGTGGAGAGCAGAGCATGTTCTGCTCTCTCAGGTGGGTCATGGATAATGACAGCAGGCTCTGGACTGTAGACCAAGTCTCTTGGGAATGCTTTTGAACTTGCAGGTGAAAATTAGGAAGCAAAATGGGGACAGGTACAGCTGCTGGATCCTCTGGACTTGTAAGAAATCAGCTGCTCCTGCTGCTCCTCAGCTTCTCTGAGCTCAGCAGCTGCTTTTATCCTGAAGGACAGATCACATGGCTACTCCAGGGATTGGAAATACAAGGATGATTTAAGAGATCCACAGTCTGATGAGACATCTTCTGCAGGCTGGTGAGTTAGGGCTTGTCTCCCTTCATCAGTTTGATTGATCTTAAGGTCACCTCAAAGCCCAGTCCTGCAAAACTCTGGCCCCAGGCTGCTGCCTCCAGGTAACTGCAGCCTTCCCACTGAAGGGACCAGCTCTTCCCCCTTCCTGTGCCATCCCCATGCCACTCTGCCATCATGGGCTGGGGCACACCAGGGCATGGAAGCACTGCAAGTTCTCCAGCAGCTCCCACCTTGTCCTGGGGAGTGAAAGCAGCCAGTAGCAGACAGTCCAGGGATGCACCCAGAGCAACGTTTTCCAAAGGGACCTGGGATAGGGATCAATGTGCACTTAACTGGAATATCTTTCATGCAAGGAACAACTCCAATAAACAGAAAATACTGAGAGAAATACAGAGGTGCCCCCCTCAAAATGTCAATGTTCTTATCTGCCTGTGTCTTGGTGAACTTCATTGTGTGGGACCTCCAGCAGAAGCTGGGGAAATGTTGGAAGAATTGACCATTAGTTGTAAGGATTCACTGTGTAAGGCACGGGAAAACTTGAAAGACAGGAGACATTTTTAAATGCCAACCTTTGAAATGTTAAATAAGAAGACAGAGACTCAGGAGCTTCCCTTTCAAACCTTTAAAACTTCAGTTTTCAGAAAACACTGAAGTGGATAATCAAATAGTCTATCTGTGAGCTCACAGAGGAGTATAAAGGGATGAGTAACAGTCTGCACGGATTTGTCAAGAACAAATATGTCAAACCAATCTAATTTTCCTTTATGACAGTGCAAAAAGCCTTCTGGATAGAGAAGAAACAGACCATGTCATAGATCTTGATTTTAGTCAGGCTTTTGACACTGTCTCCTCTGATACTTCCATGAGCTAGAAAAATATCATCTGAGTGAATATATTATTGGGTAGTTGCAAAACTGGTTAGGAAATTATAGATGGAGCAATCATTGACAGATTACTGTCAAAATAAGATGCTTGCAGTATGGACTGAGCTTTCAGCACTTTCATTAATGGTCCCGATGATGGAACGCAGAAAACACTTCTCAAGCTGGCTGACACCTCCACATGGAAAGGACTGCCAGAATTTGGGACGAGTAGACTCACAAATGAACTGCACAGACTCAGAGCTGAGCCGGAGATGATCTGAAACAAAAAGGAGATGCTGCTCGGTGGGCATAAGTCCGTCTGGAAAGGAATGGCCAGCTGTGGGAATTCCAGATGGGAACAAGTGGCTGATGAGCAGATCTGAAGGGAAGTCTGTGGGATTGTTGTGGATCAGGTGCTCAGCAGGAGAAGGCAAAGCCTCACTTCACACAAACTGTGATTTGTGAGCCATGTCAGAAACTCCTCCATCAGCTTGTCTCGTAGGCTTTGGACACATATGGTTAATGCTCAGCCAGTCTTCATGTCCCGACAAAAACTCTGTGTTCTCTGAAATGATTTATCCCCAACTTAGCAGTGGCAGATTTAGCTTTGAACATATTGGGCTTGGAAGGCAAGGCAAGGCTGAAATTGTGATGTGACTGTAGAGCAAACTGTCCAACTCTCCCATTAGTTGGGTTTTTTGTTACCCCCTTGTCCTCCTCAGCACATTTCTCATGAGAGTGCAGCGGTGGGATCAACCCCAGGAGCCAAGGAGGCTCCTGGTAAAACCTCATCAAGTGGAAACGTGGCTTTGCTGGTTGATTAATCAAACAAAACCAGGGTTGGAGGACAAAGTCCGCTTTTGCTTTCTTTTTAAATAATGGCTTTCCTTCCACCCACTCCACAGCAGGATTTGAGTCCTTGCAGCCCGCTCCTGTCTTTCCAGAGGAAGCCACGGAGCCTTTCCCTGGGAAATGTCCGGACAAACCCTCTGCATCTCCCCAGGCCCCTGCACACGAGCACGGAGAGTCCGGGGAGAGCTCAGAGCCCTCCCTATCCCTCTCACTCCCTTTTTTTTTCTGGAGAAAATCTGATTAAAGCTGTGCAGGAGAGCAGCAGATGGCAGTTTTGACGTGAGGTGAAGACAGCTTAATCTCCATCTGTGCTGACATTTTCAGATGCCTCCCCGCAAACGCCGGCCCCCGATAAGCCCCAGCGCGGAGCCGGGGGGTCTCGGTGCCCTTTGCCGGAGGATTTTCCAGGCGGGATGTCGGGGGCTGGCAGGCACCGGCCACGGGCCGCGGCCCTTGCCGGAGACTCTGATCATTAGCCAGCGGCTCGGTGATTAGGCTATGGACCCAATTAACACCCGGAGCACCTCGGCCGTGCTGAGCTCCGGCTTTCGGGAAGGGTCTGCCGGGCCCTGCCCTGCCGGGCCCGCGCTCCGGAGAGGCCATCAGGGGAGCCGGGCCCGGGGAAAGCAGGGCGCCGGGGCTTCTGAAGGGGAGCTCATTCCAGAGGGTAATTCCAGCATCCCGGGCACCCGGCGTTCCTGTAAGGCAGAAGCATCTGGCAATTAAGGCAGCGCTGCCTTTTGTGCTCGGTTTCTAAGTAAACACAGGGAATTTTGGTGCTGGAGGCTGGAGTGGATCTGCCAGGGCGCTCCCACGGTGGAGTTTTCCTGGCCACCATTGCCCAAATCCCGGCCGAATGTTGAGGTTGCCACTCCACCCTTTGGGGGGCAAGCCCAGGGAATGTGGTCCCTGCTGGGGGCCCTGTGGCCTCCCTTGTTCCTGCTGGGGTGGGAGCGGCTTCATCCAACGCCCTCATCGCCCGGGACAGGTGGGCACTGCTAAAACACAGAGTTAACGCAGCTCTGATCCCTTCACGGTGAAATCCTGCCAAACCAGATGGCTCCGCAGCAGGGCACTGGCCAGGGCACTCAGAAATGTGTTTGTTTCCCATGCTTTTCCCTGCCCGAAGCCCCACAGGGCCCACAGCGCCCAGCAGGCGAGGCGAGGTGCTCAGCTGGGGAGGCAGGAGCGTTTCAAATCCAAATGCTTGTTGGAGAGTGTGAGGAAGGCACTAAAAAGGCTTAGCAGGAAGACTGGGGATTCAGTGCTTGAACACAAGCACCTGGAAAACACTTCTCATTAAATGGAGCGACCAAACAGCACAGAGCAGTGGGAAAGGTGGGGTTTAATTGTCACCAGCCTCTGATATGAAGGAAGGAAGGAAAGCAGGATAATGTTATGGCCCAGCTGTGGTTTCAGGGCTCCCATTAACATCAACATCACAGCATATTTTTGCAAAGAAGGAATCCAAGGCCTTGGTGTGGAGGACACCAGAAGGAGGGGAGGAGAGAGTGGTCCAGAGGAGAGCTGAGGGCTGACGTGTCAGCGTGACTCGGGAAGGCTGTTCCTGCTGCTGCCACCCTGGATCCATCCCAAGGCTGCGAGAACGGAAGAGAAATCAGAGCTACAAATTCCTCCTGGAGACCTGAACTGCCCGAGGGGATTAGCCCAGGGGTTGGCTGCACATTCAGGACAGATTTGTGAGCAGGCTCCGGGCCAGGCTCCCAGGGTGCCAGCAGGACACAGGGCAGGCTCCCGGGGGTACGGCCAGGCATCAGCTCAGCTCTGCACACACAGCCTTGGGGCTACACGGAGCTTGGGGTTCTGAGCAGAGCTGGGACTTCTCTGCCCTGGTAGGGACCCAGTGTGCTCAGCTCTTGTGAGGATGCAGAGCACAGGGAGGGGATGTTTACTGCAGCCCCAGCTTTGCTGTGTGACCTCCACACCCGTCCACAAGCTCTCACCTCCCTGTCCCTGTGGGAATGTCACCAAGCAATCAGGCAGCAGCACCATCCAGAGCACACTGTGGCTCTTGGTACAAGTCCTGTGTGTTCAGGACACTCTGCTGATGACAACATGTGAGTGCAGGGCCCAGAGAGCTGCACAGCAAACCCAGCCCAGGGAGCTGCTCAAGGCAGCATCTCCTGAGAGCAAACACCTTCTCTGAGGCGTTTGGAGGTGTTTTAAAATAACACAATCAGCACGGACAGCTTTAGGATGCCTCCTGTGGTTGTCTGACACCCCCTTGAGCTACTGCCCAGGGACCTTTCTTGGGCAAGCACAGCGATTTATGGTGCAATTGTGCTGTTCAGTGTTTTCCAGGGAGGGGGCTGTGGCTTTAAGGCAGTGCAGGTCTCACTCGTTTCTCAACTTCACAGAGCATCCTTGAAATGCTACTTGTGCCATCTTGTGTTTTCCCTGCTCTAAATCAGTTTAAGTGCTTTGTTCTCTCTGCCACGTATTTTTATGGTATCTCCCCTACTCAAACATACACACGGCCCCATATACACTGCATTTCTAGACAGGCACACAATCTTTCATGCCTTAGGAAGGCCAGCTCAGTCTAACACAGACATTTGGGCTTCTGACTCTCTGTGACTTGTTTAACATCAGCCAGGCAAAGATGAAGTTCTGATGACCACATCTTGCATGTTCTTCTGGTTATAATTACACAATACCAGGCAAGCATGGGGTTTTTGTGCAGGTGTCTCAGCCTCAGAGGTGTCACTGCCCTGAGAAAAGGTGCCTGGGAGGTTTGAAGGCAATTGAGAGGTTACAGTGAGGTCCTGCTTCTATAAATGTTCTGCTGATAGCCTCAATTCTGGGAACAAATCATTGCTCAGGACACCTGGGACTGCATCCTTTGCTTAAAATCCTTACTCAGGGTGAATTTAGAAAGCCCGAGCTAGAAGCAAACTGTCTGGAAATAAAGCAATAATCCTTTCATGGATTTGGTTCAAAGTTTATCCATAGATAACTTTGTTTCCAGCAAATCCTTTTAGATTTAACCAAGTTGATCAAACAGGAGCACCTCCTGTTCTCCTTTAACCACATTATTTGGCATTGTCAAGGAGCCAGGATGATCCCTGCCCAGCCTCCAGGGGGGCAGAGAGCTTCCCAGGAGGGGAAGCTTCGAGGCTTTCTGCAGCCTGGCTGGTGCCCAGCATCACCTCAAACCCTCCTGGCTCCCTGCTTGGTGACTGTCACCTCAGAATCCAGAGAACAGTGTGTGGCAGCTGAAAATAGCCGTGCTCTGCAGGAGTCCTCAGTGCCAATCCGTTTGTGACCATGGGATTTGGGAAGCCTGGACAGACAACTGGTGGCTGAACTCCTGCAAACAGTGCCTGAGGTGTCACAAGGAGTCAAACCTGCAGAGTTGTTCCTCAGCATTTGCTCAGCTTTGTCTCTGTTTTCCTTGGTGTTGATATCATCGCAGAGTCAGCGTGGTTTGGGTTGGAAGGGACCTGAAATCTCATCTCATCCCTTGCCATGGGCAGGGACACCTTCCACTAGACCAGATTGCTCCAACCCCATCCAACCTGGCCTTGGATGGACAAAGCTCCTGAGAAAATGGGAGAGATCCTACAAATACTGACATTCAACTGAAAAGTTTTACTGAAATGCAGTTTGTATAAACAGACAATCCAGCCTGTCAGTGTGAGGAGCTTTGCAACCCACAGGACTACTAATGATGGCAGGTTATTTTTTGCATTTTTATGCAGTTCAAGCTGAAAGTTGGACCAGTGCTGAGCACTGGAGCAGCCCTTTCCTGTTGCACAGTTTCCTGGTCTCACAAGGGGCTGTGACAGCAAAACTCAGTGGGCTCTGAGTATGGGCCTTTCTCATTTCAGCATGGCACATTCCCTGTTATCTTGCTTGAAATAAATAAGATCAAAACCAGAAAATGAAGATGCAGCAATCAGATAGGGCTGTTTACACCTCAGGCTCAGTGGCCTGAATTTAGCATAGGTTTGTAGCAAGTTGCCAACTTCCTCACCACTCCTCTGATTCCTGATTATTATTTTTTTCCATAAAGCTCCAGCACCCCTGGCTCCCAGGCATTGCTTTGAACTGCAGCTACTGCCTTGTAAATGAGACTCCAGACTGGAATGAAAAGCTTGAAAACAATGACCTGAGGCACCTCAAAGCTGAAGAAAGCAGGGAGAGGAAACAGAGATGGGGGTTGCTGGGGCTTTTAACCCTCATCATTTCCCACCCCATCTCATTGTCTGGGGCACCCAGTGTTCACTGACCAACAGCCAGGGACAGGAGCCACCACTGCAGCCAGGGCTGGTCCCTCCTTGCATAATGCAGCTGGGCTCAGTCACTAAGAATCACACAGTAACTGAGGTTGGAAAAAACCTCCAAGGTGATCAAGCCCAACTTTCAACCAAACAGCACCATTCCCACTAAACCACATTGCAAAGTGCCACATCCACTCCTCTTTTGAATCCCCCCAGGGATGAGGACTCCACCACCTCCCTGGGCAGCTGTTCCAATGCTTAACTACTCTTTCAGTGATGAATTTTTCCATGATATCCAACCTGAACCTTCCCTGGCACACCTTGAAGCCATTTCCTCCTGTCCTTTGTTCCCTGGGAGCAGAGCCTGACCCCCCCGGCTGTCCCCTCCTGGCAGGGACTTGTGCAGAGCCACAAGGTCCCCCCTGAGCCTCCTTTTCTCCAGGCTGAGCCCCTTTCCCAGCTCCCTCAGCCTCTCCTGGTGCTCCAGCCCCTTCCCAGCTCTGTTCCCACCCATGGACAGAAGTGCTCCAAGGGGAGCTTTGCATTTCCCACCACCCCTGCGTCCCCTGGGCAAACCTGCCCTGCTTCTATTCCCACCTGAAAAACGGCACCAGACCCCTCAGTTCCAGCATTCCCTTCAAAGAGAAGGAAAAGCTGGGAAAACCCACTCCAAAGGAGCTGTTTGCAGCCTCTTGGGCAGGTTTTTGAAGGCAGACTGCAGAAGGTTAATGTGTCCTGGCAGGTGTGAGCCCCTGCTCCGGGGGATCCTGCCTCATGCAGGGATAATGAGAAGTGCCTGGGGTCATCTGAAAAGGCAAAGCTGGCCGTGTGATCCTGCACCTGGATGCCAGCAAGGATTGCTCTGCAGGCAGTGCTGAGCAGTGCAGAGATGAGGGAGCAGCCTGGGAACTCGCTGTCTGATGTTTCTCATGCCTCAAAAGTCTTTTTGTTCTATAAATTAGGCTTTCAGTGAGGAAACTGAAGGAGGTGTTTCTGAAGCCTCTGTCACTCAGAGTGATTGCCAGGGAGCCAACATGTCTCTGAGAGGAGTCTGCAGCAATGAACGTGGGGTCTGGAGAGAGGACAGCTGGGAGGGACAGTGGGTGTGTCACTGTCACCTCACCATGGTCCCCTGCACAGGAAGGATGAGTCCTGGGAGGCCAGGGCAAGCTCGGGGATCTGCCACAAGCTCTGTGCCCAAGGTCTCTTGCAGCTGCTCTGGGAGAAACCAAGATGATCAAAGTGTCACTGAGCACCTCCTGTTCTCCTTTAACCACATTACTTGGCATTGTCAAGGAGCCAGGATGATCCCTGCCCAGCCTCCAGGGGGGCAGAGAGCTTCCCAGGAGATGCCTTTGCTTTGCAGCCTGCCTGGTGCCAGGGGAAGCTGGAGCAGCTTTGGGGTGCAGGGGGATCCCAGGAGACTCAGGGTGATAATGACTCTCTCCCTGGGTCTGTGCCCCGGTGCTGAGGGGGTCAGGATGCCAGGGATGATGCCAGGGATGGCTCCAGGAGGGCAGGTGTGCCCCCATTGCTCTGATCACACAGCTGAGGGGAACATAATTTATTTTACATTTTCATTTATATATAATATATATATATAATTATATATCAATACCTGAGGAAGGTCCTGCCTGCTGCATCCCAGGCAGGTTCAAATGGTGCTGTTGCTCCTGGAGAACACACCAGGGGATTGGGTCACAGAGGGAAATGAGAGAAAGGCAGCCCAGGCATGAGCTGAGTTAGACCAGGCCAGTTCCAGCCTGCAGCCCAGGACAGCAGAGCAGAGCACTGGCCCTGCACAGCCGTGGGTTGTGAGGGATGCTCTCATCCATCTCTGGCTCTTCCCCAGCCTGAGGAGCCGACAGAAAGGCCAGCTGGGCTGCTCAGGGAGAGCTCCTCCCCGCCAGAAGCTGTTTACCTGTGTGCCCTGCGCAGCCCCCAGCGCTTTGGCAGCCGAGCCAGGCACATGCCGTGTGCTGGGAGCTCCAGGAGCAGCAGCACGGGGACAGAGCTGTCACCTCACAGCACGCAGGGGAGCGGGGGGAGCACAAAGCCCCCTCCAGGTGCTGGCACAGCTGCAGGTCTGAAGGCAGGCTGGCTCCTGGCCCTCTCCCCTCAGATCCATCAGATCCATCCAGGCCTGCCTGGTGCAAAGATCCCGTGGAAATGGGCAAGTGGGAGCTTTGCTGGCCTCACACTCAGCACATGGAGGAGAACAGCCCTGCCTGCCCTGTCTGGCCACAGGAAACCACAGTCCCAGAGCTGCTGTGGGAATTGCACAGGGATGGATCCCCCATACCAGGACTGCAGGTCACAGAGCCCCAGACTGCTTTGGGCTGGAAGGGATTTCAGAGTTCATCTCGCTCCAGCCCCTGCCGTGGACAGGGACACCTGCCACAGACCAGATTGCTCAAAACCCCATCCAGCAAAGATGTTCCTCTTCAATGGTCCTGGTTTGTGCCTTCCAGCAGACAAATATTTATTGGCTGAGTTTGGTTCTGAACCCGGTGGGCACAGGAGATTGCAACAAATGCCTCACAGGAGATGGGATTCCTTGGAGGCAAAGGCAGGAGCCTAAAGCACGCTGAGGATAGAGCAGGGACATTTTAGCCAGGGGCAGATCCAGAACACTCTTTGCAAGCACAGGACAGTGGTGAAACTCATCCTTGCAGCAAGACAGTTCCACTCTCTGACCCTTTGGGTTGTATTTCTGCCCCCCCCCAGCCACACAGCCTGGCTGGGGCAGGTCCTGCACCTCTCTGTACATGAAGATGTGACACAAGGACACCTCTGGATGGCCATGGAATGAAGCTCCATCCTGTTTGGACACAGCCTCAGCAGTCAGAGGTCACTGTGGGAACAAGGCACAGCAGGGCAGGCTGTTCCTCAGCACATCCTCTCCCAGTCTCCAGCGATTTTCCCCTCAGGGGCCTCCTCACCCGCAGGGATGGGTTTCATTTCCATAGATTCAGTCCCCACTTTTTGACAACGATGTTTTTACACCTGTTTTTGAGTGCCCCAAATGCATTTAGTGTGCTGTGGTGGCAGAGTGGGGAATGAAAACTCATTTCCAGCTGCACCCCCAGGGCTGATCCATGGCCTTGGTTCCCACTGGGAAATTGCCCAGGAAATAAATTCAAGCAAGCGCTGGAGGAAACAAAGATTCCTTTTTCATTATCTTTATTGAAATACATTAATGCTAAAGCTGCACCGTGTGAACCTGCTTTGAACACTGCAAGGGAGAGACAAATCTGGGCATTAAGCACCCCCCTGCAAAGGATAATTGAAATCAATGCAGTTGTTGTCTCCCTCTGACACCGGTGCAGGTGCAAAGGGATGCTGCTGAGATCCTGCTAATGAGTTGGAGCATTCTGGCAGCAGGTGTGGCTCTCAGATATTGCCTCTGCTCCAGGGACTTTCAGTCAAGGCATCAGGAGCTAGAGCATCAAGACAGGCCCAGTTGGGAATTTTTTTCGTGACTAAAAAGAAATTTAAAATCTTAAAAAAATTAAAGAATCACCCCCATGTTCAAAAGTCTCAATGTGCTCTCAGTGCACTCGGCAGAAATCCACCCTCTCGCTGCACAGTCACAGGGGAGTGAAATATCACTCAGCTGCTCCTCTGTATCCTTTTATTTTTTATATGTTTTCACTCCTTTTCCTCCAACTTCCTGTGATTTCCAGCCCTTGTTGAACACTGACAACGCCTCCCTATTATTGCAGCATCCCTAGTCTGCTGTCAGTCAGACTTCAAACCCAGTGCCTACAGCTCCCTGGTCCTGTGCTCCCTGTGTGCACACAGTGCTGAAAAGCAGCAACGTGGTTTTGGAAGACTCAGAATCTTCATTTTGCTCAATGAAGATTCCATTCTCTCCCCTGGGAAGTTCCTCCCTCTCCAGAAATCTCTGCAGTGGATCTTTGCCTTCCAGCTCTCCTGGTGCAGGAGGGGGAGCAGATCATGTTCCTGACTCCAGGCTGCACCAAATGAGATGTTCTCGTTCCTTCAGGGTGAGACAGGCGGGGCAGGGCATTCCAGGAAGGGGTTTGAGGAGAAAATGTTTTCAGCACTTCCTGGGAGGGAAAGAGAGAAGATGAGGAGGTGCAGGCCTGCCAAGGTAGAGTTGCCCTGCTGGAGCAAGTCCCCTCTTGGGTTCTTCCAGCATAAAAACCTCATTATTGGTCTCCAGAAATGATATTAAATCAGATGAACCAATGGGAAGGATTCCTCAGTCCACAAGGAGCTTAGAGAGTTCCTCTTCAAGGGCTTTGGGGTGGAAAGGTGCATTCCAGCTACTGCCAAAACTTTTCTTCTGGTTGTTTCAATGCTTCTCTATTAATTATAAATTAAGTGGTTAATTATCAAATAAATGGTTTTAGTAATTGCATGCCTGGGCTTTGCAAAGGGGCTGTGTGTTGCTTGTAAGCACTGTGATGAGCGTGAGGATAATGTTTTCCTTGATATAATAAGATTAATTGCAATTAAGGAATCACAGTGTAATGGGTTCAACATGGTGCATGTTAAATAGATGGAAAACAGAGCCATGGAATCACTGGCTGGTTTGGGTTGAGAGGGATATTAAAGCTCATCTCATCCCACCCCCTGCCATGGGCAGGGACACCTTCCACTGTCCCAGGCTGCTCCAAGCCCCATCCAGCCTGGCTTTGGACACTTCCAGGGATGCAGGGGCAGCCATGGCTTCCCTGAGCACTCTGTGCCAGGGCCTCCCCACCCTCACTGGGAACAATTTTTTCCCCAGTACTCCATCTAAACTCCCTCTCAGTTCAAAGCCAGTCCCCTGTGTCTTGTCACTCCAGGTCTTTGTCATTCCCCGGGCTTTTTAACCTTCCCAGTGATGAATCTGAGCTGTGAATCCCTGCCCATGGTGAGAAGGATGCTGGAACGAGGTCCTACAAGGATGGGAATGTGGGCTCTGTGCTGTGCAATATTTGTACTGATGACCCACGAGAAAATATAAATCAGGCACCAAAATCTCTGCTCTGTGACAGTGACAGGAGCCAAGGAATGGCTGCAGCTGGGCCAGGGAGGGTCAAGCTGGATTTCAGGGAAAGGTTCTTCCCCAGAGGTGCTGGCACTGCCCAGGCTCCCCAGGGAATGGGCACGGCCCCGAGGCTGCCAGAGCTCCAGGAGCTGCCAGGGATGCCCAGGGTGGGGTTGTTGGGGTGTCTGTGCAGGGACAGGGGCTGGGCTGGGTGATCCTGTGGGTCTCTCCCAGCTCAGGACATTCTGTGAAAGCTTCAGATAGCAAAACGTTGATGGAAAGGTCTAATTGCTGTTGGGAAGCAGGCTGGGCTATTGGGGAAACTGTGAGCACTGAAATGGGGCTGGATGTGGAGCCATTCCCACTGGAGAGAGGCTGCAGTGGGAAAGGCTGAGCTGGGCAGCAGCCGGACAAGGAGGGGAATCAGCCCTTGGAGTGAAGATCCACAGCAGTGTCCCAGCCACAGGTGTTCAATAACAGCCACAACCAAAGGAGGATTCCCCTAAATTGGAGGAGACATTTAGGAATGCACCAGAGCAGAGATTTGATAATGAGATAAAGTCAGGCAGGCAAATAATTCCCAAAGTTCAGTCAGATAAACTTAGCCAAGAGGAGGTTAAGGACGAGTGGTCCCAAAATAAGGTGGAGAGATTTAACACCAGAGGTCTGGTAGGATCTGAAGCTAAAAGCACAGGATAAACTCATCCAGCTTATAAATAATCTATATGAGCTCTTTTAACAAAGAACATCCTCGTTAAAATGATGAATGAAGGCTTCTCCACCACATGCAATGAACAATAATAGCTGGGTGTGTTAATTGTGGGTGCAGCCCAGTTCTGACTGGACCACAGGGATGTCTGTGGTGTGGAGGGGAGACAAGGTGACCCCGATGTCCCTGTGGGAAATCAAAGTTTCCCAGGGTAGGGCTGTGATGCCCCAAGGTTAATTCTGAATTATCTCATCTCTGCAGAGGCTCAGCTAGCAGGGACCCAGGCCTCCCTCACGTGGCCACATGACATGGATAAAATCACACAGATTCTAATCAAATAAAAATAATTCTAAGAAACAAACAAACAACAACAACAAAAATATTTCAATCTGTGGCTGGCCGTGTCCAGTTCTGCAGTGAAGGCTGTGCAGCCCAAAGGCTGAATTCCTGCCACCAGCACTCAAAGGCAACATTTTGTGAAGATCCAGAGGGATGAGATATGTTTGTGGGACCCACTGGAAGTCCTAGCAGGAGTGAAAGCCTGTGGTGATGCCCTTGACAAGGGAGATGTGCAGGTGAGCAGGTCCCTGTGAGCACAGGCACTGCTGGGTTTCATTCAAGCTGCAGATGGGCCTTAGGAAAGAAGGATGAAATCCCAGATTTTTACCAGCAGTTTCTCTCCTCTGCTTTTGAGGGAGAGTGTCCATGTCTAGTGCCCCCAGCACCAACAGAACCTGCCCAGCTCCTTCTCAGCTCCACTTCTTTCCTCTGGACTGGAACCAAGTAGCCAGGTGTTAAAAAGAAATTTAAAAAAAAAAAAAATCTTCTCACTGCACATTATTTCAATGCCTTTTAGCTGTGCAGTGACAGGGGACCTGCTGGACTCTGTGTTCAGCCTGGGGACAGGAGCTGCTGGGTTGTTTTACAGGGCTTTCCAGGCTTTGCTCTCTCCCTGTCCCAGCTGCAAACACAGCATTTCCTGGAGGCACAGCCTGCTGTGGCTGTCAGCCTGCACAAGGCTCTGTGTGCAGCACAGGGGAGGACTCACACAGCCCTTACTCCACGGTAGGAATTCATCTGTGGGATATTTAACCCAGTTTGCTCTTGGGATGAATCTCAGGAACTGGGATCAGACAAAGTGGCCCCGTTTCACTCTCCTGTAAAAGCCAGTGACAATCCCTCATGTCCCATCAGTGCCAATTACACCCTCCTTGGGCTCACACAGACACAGATATTTTCTCCCAAAAACTCTTTATTATTTCTCACCTGTTGTTTAATTTTATGAGTTTTGGGAGTGGTCAGGTGGCTGAAATTTGGAGCCTGTCCTTACACCCCACGGGGCATCTTTGCAAAAGCATCTCCCAACAGCCTCAGGTGTGCAGGCCAATGCTACAGAAGGACCTTTCCTTGTGGTTCCTAATTAAACTCCTCCTCACAGGTGTGAACAAGCCCTGGGGGTGATGAGGAGCAGGTTGATGAGATCCTGTCCCTGCTCTGGCAGCTCCTCCTCTGGCCAGTGCCAAGTGGGATGTGAGGTTTTTCTCTGATGTTTTTCTTCAGGGATGTCCCAGTTCTAACACATTTACAGGTGTTCCTCCTCACACAGGGCACCATTAAAATGTGAGGTTTGTATCTTTTTTTCTTTGTGTTAGAGCTGGGATTAATGCATGGGAGTGGCAGTTTTTGTGTTTGGACTTAGTGTTTATTAATTCTTATCTCTAGTACAGTCTCACAGGTTGTGAGCTCTAACTAACAAGGTAGAAAATGAAGGTGTCTAACTCTTTACAAGGTCTTTTAAGTGCTATTCATCTAATAATGAGATGACACCCATATTATTTATACCTTTAACTTAATAACTAAATACTGAAGCTCTGCAATGTGGACCTTTTCACTTAATTAGAAAAAAAACTACCTAAAACCATGAAGAAGAAGGTGAAAGAAGAAGAACCCAGCCTATGCTACAAATCCTCTGTATTTCCCCATACACATTATTATGCACTAAACCCCCAAATCTTAAGTTTTACACCCTGTGACACTACACAATTTCATTCAAACCACACACCCACAACCCCAGTGCTATCACTCAATTTGGGAAGCCTGTTCCACGGCCTCAGGTCAAATGTAGTGCTTGCTTGAGAGTCAGTGCCTTTTAGCACAGAAAGCCTAAAATTCATAGTTTCTAGAATTCCAACAGTGTGAGGCAGGGGCTTGAGCAGACAGATCCTTTCATGCTGCCCTGCCTGCTCTGAGCCTCTCCCAGCAGAGCAGCTCCTGCTGTCTGTCATGTGTGTTCCACCTTCCCCAAAGCTCCCTGATCCCCTCCAGTGACTGGAGCACAAGTGGATCTCTGCTGGAGCGAGTTTTACAAGCCTGGCACCAGCCCAGCTCTGCTGAGTGGCCACTCACACACCCGGGGATGGAGGCTGCAGCTGGGCAACCCCAGCTCTGCACCTGCTGCTGCCTGGGCCTGGCCTGGAGAGGCCTTGAGAACCCAGAAATGAAACAACACTCACTTTTGAGATGAGTATGGGAGGTAATATGAAAGCTGGTCTTTATTGGAGGCCTTCAGGGACAGTTATGGGAAAATGTCCACAAAAACTCACCCCCAACGGGGATGCAGACAGTTTATAAGTTTGGTAAATTAGCATCATTGACAAAAAGCACCAATTAGGAGCACAAGTGGTGATGCAATTCCCCCCCCCGCCCCAGTTCAAGCCCCTTCTAAATCCTTCCCCCTTCAGATAGAACTGAAAATGTGTCTCAAAGAGCTGGGTTTTGGCCTTGGTTCCCAGGGAGAACCAAGACAGGACAGGGGTTTTGGAATATGTTTAGTCTTTCTTGGAATATTTTCTTTCTGGAATATTTTTTGTCTTTCTGGTAAAATTAGCTGCGAATGCAATAAAAGGCTCCAGAGCTCTGAATATATCTGTGAAGAATACAGAGAGTGTATAAAAGAAAAAAGGCAAAAATCAAGAGGCATAACTGGGAACAAGGTGTGTAGGGCTGGGCCCTGTCCCTCATTGCTGAGGGGCCCTGAGGTCTGTGGGGCACATCCCAGAGGTGTGGGGAGTGCAGCTGATCCCACAGCTCAGCACACCCAGGGGCTGCAGGGGAGGGGAGGAACTGCCATAGTATGTTTAACACTTACCAAAAGTAAATGTTAAAAAAAAAGTAAAAAATTAAAGTGTTAGGTTGAGGTCTCATATAAACCAAGGAAGTACTATTGGTAAGCATGAGCTGACAGAAATTAACTCAATTAGTAGTAGACAGCTTTATCTTCAAAATACAAAGCAGCTCTCCTCTAAGAAGTGAAGGGAGTACTTCTAAGATGAAAATTAAAATTGCAGCTAAACCAGAGAAGGAACTCCAGTTTAAGGTTATAATGAGGAGATCAGTTAGAAGTTGATGTCCTACTGCTGACCCCATCACAACTAAAATATTGCAAAAGTCTGTTTTTAAAAAAAACAAACAATATTTCTTCCATAGTTCTCAGGTCAGCAGAATAACAAAAACCACTGCCCATGTCTGCTGGCGTAGCATCAACTAAAATTGACATTGGTTTATATGGATAGGTCAGGCTGTAACCGGTGGGACTGAGAGTCAGTGTAAATCCCATCGGGCAGTCCCTCATTGGGAGAGAGAGGCTGAGTTCAATCAGAGGACCAGGGAGCACAGCTAAGGCCAGTAACCCTCTCAATACCCAGGCCAGATCTGCTCCTAAGGGTGAAATAGCCAAGGAAAGAGCTTTGCACACTTGGTGCATGAGACTTCGCAGGTCTGCAGCAGGAGGGCTCACCCTTAAGGTAATTCACACCTGCACTTCAAACTCATGCCTGCTTTCCCTGCATTCCCCTCACACAGCTGCACCAGGGAGCAGCCAAAATGCTTTGGAGCCTTATGGGCTGAGCTGAGCTGCTCCCTGTGCCTGCAAAGAGGCTGGAATCCACAGAGGCTCTGCAGGTGGGTCCCTGTGCCTTCATGGAAGGTGTGTGCCCTGCCCAGCAGGCAGGCAGGGCTGTGTTCACCTTGGGAACCTTTGGAACACCTGCAGAGGGAGGAGAAGGGATTCCATCTTTCCACAGATCTCTAACACCTCCCTGGGGGCAGCCAGACTGGGGGGCAAGCTCTGCTCCCAGGGGACAAGGGACAGGACAAGAGGAAATGGCCTCAAGTTGTGCCAGCAGAGCTTTAGATTGGATGCTGTGGGAAACTCCTCCACAGAGAGGATGGCCAGGGCAGAGGTGGAGTCACCACCCTTAAAGGCATTCAAAAATGAGTGGATGTGGCACTTGGGGACACAGTTAGCGCTGGGCTGAGTTAATGGTTACACTCTTAGAAGTCTTTTCCAACCTTAATGAGTCTAGAATTGGAGGATTCTCTGATCTTTTCAGAACCTCTTGGCACTTTGCTCTCAAGGATGTTTTTCTTCTAGGAATTATATATAATGTTGAAAAAGCCGAGAGTATGAGACACGCTCTGACATCAAACTCAAAATGCTAAATGCTTCTGACTCTGCAAGCTGTTCAAGGCGGGAAATGTCCCTCCTGCCGTGCCCCAGGGCACGAACAAGTACTTGGGCCCAGCCTGTGCCAATCCTGAGATCCCAAAGCTCAGTGGAGAGGCTGTAGGGTCACTGCTGTTGGCACAGCTCGAGCTGCTGGATGCTCAAGAGGAAAAGCAGACAGGTGAAGTGGTGGAGGAAGGAGGTGAATGCTTTTAAAAGCTGAGATTATTCAGCCTGGAGAAGAGAAGGCTCTGGGGTCACCTCGTTGTGGCCTTCCAGTACCTGAAGGGGACCTAGAAGGAATCTGGAGAGGAACTGTTTACAAGGGCCTGGAGTGACAGGACAGGGGGAATGGCTCCAAACTGCCAGAAGGTGGGATAAGATGGGATTTTGGGGAGAAATCCTTCCCTGTGAGCTCGGGCTGCCCCATCCCTGAAGTGTTCGAGACCAGGCTGGACAGGGCTTGGAGCAACCTGGGACAGTGGAAGGTGTCCCTGCCCATGGCAGGGGGTGGGATGAGCTGAGCTTTAAGGTCCCATTCCACTCCATGATTCCATGATTTCAGATTGTGCTTCCATGCTAGAAATCCTTGAGCTGTGGCCAGCTGAGCTGTTTCCTTGGGAGGTTCATTTAAGCCCAGTGTTACTGCATGAGCAGCCTGGGATCAGAGCTGTGGCTGTGCAGCAGCACCCTGGAGTTCCCTGCCTTCCCCCTCAGTGAGGATCGTCACCCCCAGCTCTGTAAGTTCAGAAAATGCAGAATCACAGAACGGTTTGGGTTGGAGGGACCTTAAAGCTCATCCCACTCCACTGCCATGGGCAGGGACACCTTCCACTATCCCAGGGCTTGTTCCAAGCCCTGTCCAACCTGGCCTTGGACACTTCCATCACCAAACTCATCCCTGGACACTGCAGCGTTCAGATGAGCCCAGAAAAAGGCACAGCCTCTCCCTGCAGCTGTGTATTCTTTGGGTGAAATGTAGGAATTGGTTCTCTGGGATGTGCTCTCTGGACCCTGGAATTCACAGAGCTCTGGAAAACACAAAGCTCTCTAGATTCCAATCACTGATATTCCCTATCCCTGTTCAGCCCTGTAGGACTGGGTTTCTTTGTGCTGGATGTGGGCTGGCTACAGATTTATGGGTGCTCCATATTCCTGGCCCACCCAAAGGCCCCTGGCTCTGCTCTGCTGCTTGTTGCAGGGTAGGACAGTCAGTTCCTGAATAATTTGTGCCTGCTGCTAGGGCACTGATTTCATATTCCTCTGCTAATCTGCCTGGCCACATATATTAAGGACTTTAAATGTGATACATGCTATTAATCCTGGTACTGAATTATAAATTTGCCCTGACAGGTTAAAGTGCTGCTCTCGCTGGTGTGTCCACGGAGCTGCTCTGGCACTCCCGCTGTGTCCTGGAGCCTGCTGGAATAACCAAAGGAAAAGGTTAATTGGGAGCTGCTCTGAGCATCTCTCTGGTTAAAGATCTCGATGTTGGAGTTACTCAGCTGAAGTTCTCAAAACCTCTGCCCCAAAACCTTGTATTAGAATCTGCTCTTTTTTGAGATGAGCTGTGCTTACAGCTCGGGGCGTGCTGCAAAAAACACCACCTCAGGGGGCCTCCAGAGCCTCTTCCAGCACGGAAAGCTGGAGTAATGGTGCCTAAAAACACAGGGAAAATGGAGGTTTCTGGATCTCTGCAGTGATTGTTGTTTGCACTGAGCTCTGGGCAAAGATCCGTGGTGGTGCTGACCTGGCTGGGATCACAGAACCACGGAATGGTTTGGGCTGGAAGGGGCTTTAAAGAGCAGCTAATTCCAACCCCCCTCATCCTGTTATCCCCATTCCACACTGGCCTTTGCCTGTCAGCAGCTGGCACTGCCCACAGGGCTGCAGGGAGGCTGACACAGCCCCAAAACCCGTGTGTCCCTGTGCCCAGGCCCAGGCAGGAAGGAGCCAGTGCCACATCCATTCTCCAGAGCCATGTGAATGCTCTCAGGCTTTTATTATTAACTCTGCCTGGGTTATTATTCTGCTCCCTCTGCGATTTTCCCCATTCCGCTGCTGTCAGCAGCGTGTTTGTCAGCCCGCTGCATTAATACCTGTGCTTTTGCCTCCTTGCCTCTTATTAGCTCGGGGGGAGAAGGGAGATTTGGTGGTTTCATGTCACATTAGAGACTCAGGAAGCTCCTCCACATCTCAGCAGCCTGGGGGAGACGAGGGTTTGCTGCCTGACCCGGGTGCAGGGGATGTATGTGGCTGCACAGAGGCGACCTGCCAAGCCCTTTGCTGTCTGTGCTCATGCCATGGGCTGTTTTCTGTGTTGCTGAACAGATATAAACAACAAAAAAAGAGTAGCCCAGGGAGATGAGACGTGGGGAACTGGAGAGGTTTGCTCCACAGCCAGCAGCAGCATAAAGTATTTAAAGGCTCACACTGGCAGTAATCAATGCTCCTATTAGATGCTCCTCTTTTTCTGCAGACCTCAAGCTACTTAATTGTTGATATCTAGGCACTGGATCAGTGCACAATTCATTTACTCCGTTATCTGCTGCTGGAGAGCTGATGTGGACACTAAAAATCCCCAGCCAATTCCCACTGCTCCTCTGCTTCCCTGTGTGGAAGTTAAGTACAGTCAAGATTTTTGACCCTGTGAAGGCATTTCAGGAAACCTGCAGCAAAAATGCTCCATTGGCACGTTGAAATGCTCAGTCCAGCAGGTTTGACACCCTCAGACTGGAACAGCAGCAGCATCCACAGTGCAGGTGCTCTTGGTGGGGGTGCCTTAATTGCCTCTTAATTGTTAGAAATAGTTACTGTTCTGTAACAGGGAGAGTTTCCACTCCAGGATCCAAGGGGACCCTTCAGCCTTTTTCCAGCCTTCTCTCTAACCTGAGAGCTGCACCCCTTGTCTTACAGGCTACCAACCTGAGGCTCTGTTGGTTTATACAAGTGAAAAACGTAACAGAAGTCCTCAAATCTTCAGGGATTTGGGAATCTGGACAAGCAAAATCCACTCCTCAGCTGCCTTTGAGAAGCACTAGTTAATATTTGTGGGCTGGCTGTATCCCACTGGCCTTCTGCCTGACAGCACCACCAGAGCTGGCTTGTGCAGTGCAGTTGTGCCTGATTCTGCAGCTGATGGAGAAATTCTCTCTTCCAGAGGCTCTGGAAAGAGAGGTTTGTATTCCAGCCCAGCCCTCGCTGTGCAGGGGGATGCAGTGACAGCCATAAAGTGCCTAGATACAGTTGGTCCATGATTAATAACCCCAGGAACAGCTTAATAGATAAAGCCATTCCCTTTACCTGGGACTTCTGCTGGAGAGCCAAGGGGTAATTGCTAATTAGTCTGGGTTATTGTTAATTAGTGAGCCAGGGCTGGAGGTGGCTACTGGAGGCTCTGTGCCTTCCCCAGTTTCTCCCTGGGTTTTTTTTTTCCTGCCTGAGAGCCTGGGAAAGGTGGTGTCCCTCGTCCTTCCTCATCCTGAAGAGCTCAGACCTGTCAGAATGTAGGAGGTTCTCCCGTGGGATTGGCCCTGCTGGTGAAAGACAAATTGTTCTGTGATAGCATGGTGCAGGGAAAGGCCATCCCTCCTCTGAAATGCCCCTGAGCCCAAGTTTTAATATTCATGCCTAGCGCCCCTCAAAGAAACAACAACAGGGCCCATCAAGGAGGGATCTCCAGTGCACCCTGGCTGTCACTGAGCTGTTCTCAGGTCGGTGCACACTGCTGCTGAACTGGTCAAAGTCATGCTGCCTCTGCCAAGGGAACAATCCAAACAACCCAGGAACACCCTGAAGCTCTTCCTGAGGATCTGCTCGGGGAATAGGGGCCCATGGAAGGTCTCCTATTCTGTGGTTCATACCTCAAACCCCTTTGCAGAGGCAGGAGCATCACCCAATTCCAGCTTGAGACAGCTGTGCTGAGTGTCAGTGGTGGGAGCTGCCCCTGCCAAAGCAGCTGCAGGTCCCAGCATATTGAAGAAGTCAAGAGAAAGCAGCAAATGCATCTCCCCAGATTAAAATGCTTCCCCTCTGCCAGTAAAAGGCAACATCCCATTGCTGACCCCTTCCTGCCAGCCCCAGAAATCCACATCAGTGCTTGTGGGCTCTGCAAAGGGCACAGAGCCTCACTGCTAGGGCAACACACAGGCCCAGTGTGGGATGGAGCATCTTCTGTGGGACTTCTCCTGTCTCACAAAGCACTGTCCATGCCTGTGCAGGTCCCTGGGTCCCCAGCTCTGGTCTGGTGGCCCAGGAGGGGACCTGCAGCTGGTGCACAAGCTCATCAGATCTGCAGGGTGCTCTCTGTGACATCCAGCTGGCACAAGGACATGGTGGCCCAGGCAAGTGCTGGAGGCTGACAGCACCCTGAGGTCCAGATAATTCGGGGGGTTGTGAGTTTTGAAGGGCTAGAGGCAGCCTCTGCTGTGCAGGATTTTTCTCACCTCACTTTAGGAAGTGACACTTGTGGTAGGACAAGAGGAGGGAGCTGGCTGCGTGTCCCAGGGAGTACAGACAGAGCCCAGGCAGGTCCCCAGGATGAAATCCCACTGGTTCCAGGCTGGAGCATGGAACAAGGAGCTGAGCCACAGGGAGGGGTGGCACAGGGAATTGCCCCATTTTACTGGAGCATCTGGGCTGGGAGAGACCGGAGCTCTTGGCCAAGGACACGAGCACCTGGCCATGCCAGCTTGTGGCTGAGCCACCCTCCCACCTCACAGATCTGCCCAGGCCACAGAGCAGATGTCCCTGTCCCCTGTCCCCCTGGGCAGCCTTGTCTCAGTTGTCCCCCCTGCAGCATTCCTGGAGCGCTCCCTGGTTTCCAAGCACCAGCTTCCTCTCCCTTGCTCTGTAACCACTTTTTTGGCTCTTGGTATTGGGTTATTTATAGTAACTCTGCCAAGTGTTTTGGAACCAGGAGAAGGGCACGGAGCTAAATACAATAGCATCACCTCGTGAGAGCTGACATTTAAAACCAGGGATCTCATTACCGAAACCAAGGGAGACGACAAATGTCAGGAAAAGCCGGTGGCTGTTGGCTCCGTGCTGCGACTCCAGGCTGCTGGCTGGGGCTGCAGCAGGCACAGGTGGCCTTGGCAGCCCCTGGGGACAGCACAGAGCCCAGGGGGACACCTCCAGCACCCCTTCAGAGGATACAGCCTGTGCTGCTTTATCCAGGGCTGGCTGCAAACAGCAGCACTGTGAGGCTGGCGGTGTTCAGGAAAATGTTCATCCTAAGTTTGGGCTGTGTGTTCTTATGGCTGTGAGGGTCTGTGTGCTCTCCATTCCCCAAAATCAATGATTCCCACCTTCATTCCCACCCTCAGACCCTTCCACTGAAGCCAGGAGGGTCAAACACATTCCCAGACCTGACCACAAGCTTTCCAGCCAGCCTTGGTGTAAAGAGCAGTTTCCCAGCCTGCCTTTTCCTTGCAGAGGTGATGCCTTTTTGGGCTACCTAAAAAGAGGCCAGACAGAATTAAGGGAATAAAAAGCAGTTATATTTATTGAAGGGCCTTCAGGTACACCAGGGCAGACAAAGCCCCCCAGGGTCTGCACCCAAAATGAACCACGGGTCACAGGTTTTCACACTTTTATAAGTTTGGCCATTTGCATATTGGGGGTTAATCTCCCAATTAACAGCTTCAGGTAATGCAGTCATTTACCCCAGGTTTGCTCCCTGATAACTCATTTCTGTTTACCTTTCTTGGGGCCTGAGGCAGTGAGGTGTCCTTGATTCCCAGGCCTGGAGAGGAATTGTTGTGTCTGACCAAAATGGGGAAGCAGCAGCGAACATTCTGTATGGAGCTGAGAGTTCTACACTAAAGAACTGCAGGATCAGAAATACGTGGAAAATATAAAAGCTGAAATCCTGAGGCATCAGAGGAATTCCAGTGTAGAGCATGTCCAGCCTGTGTGAAATAGTGCAGCAACCCAGAAGGCCCAGTTAATATTCATGCACCATGCAGCATTCCAAATACATCCAGGATTTCAAATACATCCTCCTCTCGTCAGCCACGTCAAACTGTCTTGACAGCTAATGAGGGAGGCACAGCCTCGAAACCAGCAAGTTGTAACTGAATAAATATGATAAACAACCTGTTTCCAGATGGCTTTTTATGTAAAACTATTTATGCAGCATTGATAGATGGCAAATTTTATGCCAGTAAATCCTCATATTTTAAAACATTTGCCTTCTTAATTGCCCATTTTACATGTAAAATATGTTTATGTGCATTGCTAAGTCAAAGTGGCCTGGGAACAGTTCTGAACTGAGTAAGCAGCACTCCTGTGCTGGCCCATCTGCCTGGGCCCCTGGGGATGGAGTCACAGGAATGTCACCTGGGATGTCTGGTACTGAATGGGAGCCAGGCTCTGATCACAGGAGGACACGTGGGGTTGTTCAGCTCCTGTCTCTGGCTCAAAGGTGTTTGGGAGGATCTGGGCCCTTGATCTCTGCCAGGGAGATGCAGCTGGGGATGGATCTGGTGCTGGGAGCAGGGCAGGGAGCTGGGGCTGGGTGATGGTGCTGCTGCAGCCTCTGCTTCACATCCCTAAAACCACATCAGGGAATCCCCAAATGGTTGGGGTTAAATATCATCCCCCCCCTGCCATGGGCAGCGACACCTTCCACTGTCCCAGGCTGCTCCAAGCCCCATCCATCCTGGCCTTGGACACTTCCAGAGATCCAGGGGCAGCCACAGCTTCTCTGAGCACCCTGTGCCAGGGCCTCCCCACCCTCACAGGGAACAATTTCTTCCCAATATATACTCTAATCCTCTTTCAAAGTGGGTTGGCTGTTAGAAATTGTCATCTGACCACTCTGTGCTGTCCCCTCAAGAGAACTCACCCTGCTGCTCCGTGCTTTCCCAAGCTTTCCCCAGGGCCAGGCAAACCCCTCTTCCATCCCCCCACCCTCTTGAAACACAAATTGAATGGAGATATTGCAGCATGAGGCAGAACATCCCCCAGCTCTGCTGCTGAGTCTTGATCCCAAACCACCAGCACCTCTGGGGACCACAGGGCACCTTCCATGTGCTGCTGGCTGCATCCCAGGAGGCTGAGCAGTGGCAGGAGCAGGAGAGACAGAGCCCTGTTAGCCTCTAATGCAATTAGTTCGTGGTGTATCTGCGTTCTTATTACTGGCTATTTGCTCTAATGGGTTCAATCATGTACACCATTAACATAAATTGACACCAGGCAGAGTTATTCCTTTGGAAATGTTTGCTCATTTAGGATTGTTGGTCTCAACTCTACAGTATATGGGGTGTTTTATTTAGCATCTAACTCATTTATTGGGTATTTATAGAAGAGGGCTTTCCTGAGCAGTAAAACCACGGGGTTTTGCACACAACAGCTCTGTCCTCCTGACAGCTTTATTTGGGTTTCTTTCTCCGCGGGAGAGCTTTGCCTCACTCTGTTTTCACCTCAGCATTGTCACTGAAGTCATTAACCAAAGTCTGCCCTGCCACTGGTGGTGTCCCTGCCAGGGCAGGACAGGGAAGGAGGTCAGGGCACCTTGCAGGGCTCTCCCTGCCCAGCCAGTCGTTCCTCTGGCACTGCACAGCTGAACCTGCAGGGCAGAGCTGCTGGATCCCCTCTGGGAGCAGAGAACACGCCCTGCAGATCCCTGTGCTGCTGTTCCCTCTTCTCCAGCACGGAGCAGGAGCCTCCACCACCCCCATGAGCACAGCCAAATCCCAGAGGGCTCCGACAGCAGCAGCCCTGCCTGGCCTCACACAGAGCCCTTGGGCACGGCAGGAGGGAGTGAGCAGGGAACCACAGAATGTCCTGGGCTGGAAGGGGTGATCAACAGGGATCATCCAGCCCAGCCCCTGTCCCTGCACAGACCTCCCAACAACCCCACCCTGGGCATCCCTGGCAGCTCCTGGAGCTCTGGCAGCCTCGGGGCCGTGCCCATTCCCTGGGGAGCCTGGGCAGTGCCAGCACCTCTGGGGAAGAACCTTTTCCTGGTACCCAGCCTGAGCCTCCCTGGCCCAGCTCCAGCCACTCAGAGACCTCATGCCATCCTCTGAGATTCCTGGGAGAGCTCTAAGGAGTTTCAAGAACAAAGTATGCACCCAGCCAGGCTCCCAGTGATCCAGGTGCCCTTATTCTGGTGAGAGAGCTGAGTGGGAAATCTTTTGTGCAAGGTGTGTGACACTGAACTCAGTTAAAATGCTTCCCTTAAGTCTTTTCTCTCCAAGCAGCCTTTCCCCAGCAGAGGTGCTGGGTCTGGGAGCAGGGGGACACATTCTGACAGAGTGCCCTGGCAGCGGCATTAGAACCTCTCCTGAATTATTCACAGAGCTACAGGTTCAAACAAAACCATCATAAAGGAAGATTGGGTTTGATGAGGCTCAAAACCACAGGAAAATAATTTGGGGAATAAATAATAAAATAATTTAAGCATTGTCAAAATGTCCCATTTTGATTTTGAACTGTTTTTTTTTGTTGCTGAGTCAAGAAAGGCTTTGGTTTCCAAACATGTTTAATCTTGGACCGACCAATAAGCAAAGAAAGAAGAAATGTCACATGTCATCTTCCTCTGCAGTTTATGAACATGGGACACATGACAGCCCAGGACTCTACTTGGGTGTGCAAAAAAAAAACAAAAACAAAAACAACAACAAAAAAAGCATGGTTTGCAAAAATAGTATGCTTAGCAAAAAAAGAAAAGAAAAAGAAAAGAAAAAGACAAAAAATTTGACTTTTCATCCTAATTTGACCAGGATGCTATTTTTGCTTTTTTAAAATGTGAAGACTTTTTTTACCAGAAGAGAGAACCCTTCCCCGTTTCTGCCCCAGTTATCACCATGATGGGCATTTTTAGATAAGATTTTGATGGGAGAAGGGGGTGGAGAGAAGTCCAGGACTTTCTGTGTTAAGCTGCACGTTCTGTGCAGCTCTTCACTGACACTCTGCATTAAAAACCTTGAAGATCAGGGATTTTGAGGCAGCCAGATTTGCCTGGGCCTAAAGAGCACGTGAAGCTCAGGAGGAAACCCACGGAGAAGGGGACAAGGTGTTCCCACAGAGCTTCAGACTGGGTTAAACTGGGATTGACACCACCCAGGAAACACAGCCTCACTTCATCCCACCTCCCCAAGAAAGGGAACTGCTCCTTCAGCACCAAAGCACCTCATCCCCACTCCATCCCCACTTCCAGAGGGTCCCAGGAGGCCAAAGGAGTGTGAAAGGACAGCCCAGCCACCGCCACAGGCTCAGCTACACATCCTCCCATCTCCTTTTCCATCCCACATTTCAGTGACATTTGAGAGTCCTCTCCCATTTTAAAAACAGATGGATTTTGACATTTTATTACTCGCCTGTCTCAGTTTTATGGTTATTAGGATGGGTGAAAAATTAAGGTTCCTGGAGGCTCTGGAGAAAACCTCTATTTATCCGAAGGGCATGAAAAAAATGGCTGCATCCCTGTGGGTGACAGAAGGAAATTTAGGATCATCCCAGGCTCCCAGAAGCTTTGCAGAATGAGCATGCCAGTGTCAGCTGCTCAGCCCCAAGTCCTTTCTGCCAACCCCCACTCTCATTTCATCCCCATCCCCGGAGTGCAGGACACCCATCTGGGCTGTGGGCACACGGAGGCATCCAAATTCCCAGGAGAAAGACCTGGAGGGGCTGGAGGGTCCAGGGAAGGGAACAGAGCTGGGGAAGTGTCTGGAGCCCCAGGAGAGGCTGAGGGAGCTGGGAAAGGGGCTCAGCCTGGAGAAAAGGAGGCTCAGGGGGGACTTGTGGCTCTGCACAACTCCCTGACAGGAGGGGACAGTTGGGATAGGATGAGGCTCTGCTCCCACAAGGGACAGGAGAAGGGACGGCCTCAAATTGCACCAGAGGAGGTTTAGATTGGCTATGAGGGGAAAATTTTTCAGGGTAAGGGTGGCCAGGCATTAGCACAGCTGCCCAGGGCAGTGGTGGAATCCCCATCCCTGCAGGGATTTAAAAGCAGTGTGGTTGTGGCACTTGGGAACATGGGTAGGCAGAGCTCCCATTTAGGAGGAGCCGGTGGGAAAGGAGCAGATTCCCCTGGGATTTGCCTGCCAGGCTGCGTGTGCAGCCACCTCTCAGTGCAGGTGTGGCTCCCAACACACCTGCAGAGCTGGGGTGAGCTTCCTTCTTCTCTCAAGAAAGTCCCTGCTTGATGCCAAGAGGTTTGGGCGTCTTCATTGAGGACTAGAAGCTGGGTAGTTGTAAAAGCAAAGTCCTTTATTGCATGGCTAAATCAGCCTCACGAAGGCAGAGGTTGTTACAGTTCGTGCCAGCAAAGTCCCCATGTCCCAAGCAGAAGTTGTGGCATCTTAGCAGCAGCAGTAGAGGCAACAGCACCCCTCTTCTGTGTCCCCTAGAATTCTCAAAGTACTGCGTTTTTATTCTATTTTTAGCCAATCAGGCTTAAACACGAATTTTCTACAATAGTGTTGGACCTATCCTAAGCTAAAATTGATGTACAGCAATATCTGTGATTTCTTACACAAATTCTAGGCATATAGCTCTGTCTGTTCTATCTAGGAATGTTTTAGCAAGGCTACATTATTTTTGTAAAGACTAGAATTTAACTAACTTTGCAAAAGGCAACGTTACTTGAACTTTAAACTAGGCTTTAGGGCTTCTCTTTCTAACTGACACAGGCTCTTATTTGTTTAAGGCATTTAAAAATCTTCTATTTATTTAAAGCTAAACTTGCATCTCTATCTCATGTCCGGGTGGATTTATGTATCTTCATTTCTCAGAAGGTTTTAACTCAGTCCTCCCATCACTGGACACTCCCAGGCCTGTGTGGATGGGTGTCCTGGGGTGACTTTATGATGCTCGTATCCCCAGCCATCTGTGCTGTGTGTGCTGTATATTGAGTTCTGTGCCTTTCAGACTGGTTCTGAGAGCAAAGCAGGGAAAGAAGCAGCGAGTGGTTTGTTGTGAAAAACAGCATTCACTGCTCTGTGGTTTTTTTATCAGGATGGTGTTCGGCTGAGGCACGGAAAGCAGCAGGAAAGAAATCTTTTTTGCTTTTAGTTAGTTTTAGCTAGCTGAGGCAGAGAAGTTTTCTGGACTGCTTTTTTCCTTTGCTTAGGGCTGTTTAAACCTGCTCTGCACTGAAAACCCAGAGGAGCACTGAGGGCTGGCACCTGTGGCCCACCTGGACCTCCAGAGGGACTGGGACTGGTGGGAGACTGAGTGAGCTGAGCTACACCCAGGGCAAGAACTTCCTCAGTTTTGCCATCTCACTCCAGAATGAGAGGTTTTATTGTTTTGTATCATTCATTCTTTATGCTTGTGGCCACTTTGTTTGTTAAATAAATAGTTTTTTCCACTTTTCTCCAAGGAAGTTCTTTTCCCAGACCGGCTGTGGGGAGGGGCCGTTTGGGTTTGCTCCCCAGAGGGACCCTATTTGGGGGTTTTCTCCTAAATTTGCCCTAAACCAGGACAGTGGGGTCCCGGGGGATTTGTACACCAACACCTGCTTTGTGGGGAGCACCTGGAAAGACAGATCCCTGGGAATGCCGGTGTTGCAGGCCTGCCCTGTCACCTGTGGGAGCCCATGTGGTCACCTCTCAGGGTGGGCTCCTTGCCAAGACAAGGATTCCTACAGAGCACTCTGGAATTGCTGCACGTGGAGGAATGAGGGGGGAAAAAAAGAAGAGATTTTGCTGGTGGATAAAAGGCTTTATGTGACAAGACCAACGAGGGCCCAAAAGGAACCTGTGCCCGGGCCTCCCCACCCTCACAGGGAAGGAGTCCCACACTGGATGAGAAAAGGCTCCTGATGAGGGGAAAACCCCAAATGTGCTTCTCCAAGGCAGCTGTATCTGTCTGAATCTGGTTTGCATGGAAATGGCTGGAAGTATCCCATGGCCTGGAGCAGATCCTCTCCTGACAACTGGTGATATCTCCACTGGAAAACTGCTCCTGTGGGATGCAGCCTGGATTCCAGGACAGCCCATGGCACTGTGTGACAGCACATGCAACAAGGAGTCTTTAGGACAAGCCCTGAGCCTCCAGGCCTTGAGATGCCCATGGGATCCAGAATCATTTAGGGTCGGAAAGCCCTCCAAGATCCCAATTCCAACCCTTAACCCAGCACTGCCAAGCCCACCACGAAACCCTGTCCCCAGGTGCCACATCCACCTGTTCTGTGGACACTTCCAAGGACAGTGACTGCACCACTGGGGAGCCTCTTCCAGTGCCTGACCACCATTCCAACAAAGAAACTTCCCCTAATATCCAACCTGTTCCTGTGCCCTGCCCACCCTCACCTGGGCCTCTCCCACCACCCCATCCTGAGCCAGGCACCTCTCAGGGACCACAGGGGCTCCTGAGAGCCTCCCCTCATGGCTTTTAAGCTTTTTCTGTGTGTTTCTTATGAAATAGGATAATAAATAAATAATACGTTTATTTGGAAAAAGCACTAAGGCCAAAAGCAAACAAAGGGGGAAAGCCAAAGGAAACAAACCCATCATTATTTTAAAAAATTGCCAGAAGAGACACAATGTTTCATTTTGGCTTGGACATTTTTCTATTGTGCCTTTCCTGCAAGAGTAAGAAAAGCAATGAGCAAACAAACAGCAGGAGCAAAGCCTGTTGCTATATTACTTACATTAATTTTCTTTTTCAGTCTTTCCACTTGCAAACATGAAGGAAAACGATGAAAACCCCTTTTGCAGGTGTTATCAGCCTTACTCAGCCTCAGGTGTGTGGCCAGAGCTTTGGGTCCCCGTGGCCAGAAGGGTAAGGGCAGGTTTGGAGGGGAATGGAGAGGCCCAAGGCAGCTCCTTCATGGAGCTGCTCCCTCCTCCCCTCCCTCCTGGGATTTTCCAGCTGGGGTAGCACAAGGCAGAGCCTCTGAGTTCAGCTTTACTGCTGCATGTGTTTGCTTGTGGCCCGAATTTTAACTCCCAAAAATCCTCCTGAATAGGAACCACCTGGAGCTAAGGCCAGCACTGAAGCCTCTCTCCCCTCCCAGGTTGCTCCAGCTCAGGTGTGGAGTCTCCTGCTCGTTTGGAGGAGCCCAACACAATTCCTGCTGCTCCTGCCAGCCCTTTCCCCATTTTTTCAACTCCACGGGCAGCTCCCTTCCCTGTCAGTCCTGCCAGAATCCCATGAGCTACAATGTTTTTACACTCCCCAGGCCATGCTGCAGCTTTGCTCCACATCCTTTCCCCAGCTTTCCCAGCTCCCTGCCTTGGTGTCCAATTAGTGGGAACAGCTCGGACCTCCCGTGCACTTCATTGTTTCCTGGTGCACTGGGAAGTGCCCTGAAGTTCCCCCGAGGATTTTTAATTATTGCTGCTGGAACTGATTCTCCTTCCCCTCCTCAGAGGCTCCCTCACCCCTCATCCATGTTTTCCTCTGAGGTACCACCAGCACTGCTTGTCCCAATTAAATACAGCTCCTGTAATCACTTGTGGGGGATGAAACAGAAAAATTGTTCCCCTCCCCTATTTTTTTGTTTGCCTGCTCTGAAGAGCCACTTGTGGATTCTGGCTGGTATTGCCAGCTTCTGTAATTATGGGAACTGTCACCAGTGAGCAGAGAAATGGGCCTGGAAAATTGGAAACACTTGGAATTTGGCCTGTAATATTTTAGTAAGAGCCTGAACCCACATTATCCAAGGCATGTAAAAATGGCTGTGTGCGTAGGCACAGGTACAGAAGTATCCTGCTGGACAGGGTTTAGCTGCACACCTAGAGCTAAAGCCCAAAATGTAGAGGTTCAGTTGCCCTTCCCTAGGCAGAGATTAACAGCAAGGGAAAATGGACTCAATGGATCCAGGTGAGCCTCAGGCTGGATTTTAGGAAAACTTTCTCATTGCTGAGTTTCACATTTTTTCAATTCCTGATATTCTTTCAACAAAACAGGACGTCTTACCCACCCTCCCATCTGCACCATTGTCTTGGGTTCAATGCGAGATGTGTTCTATTCCCAGTCTGTTGAAACCGGTAGAAGAGGTGTTTTTGTTTATCTCATAACTCCAGTGGGGAGGGGGTGGGTGTGTTCTGTTACTGGGCAGCTGTTAAACCAGCTGGGGCAGGGTTCTTTATCCCTTCCAGGACCCATCCTCCCTCCAGGGGATATCTGCTGTCCATGGGCCATCCAGGCTCACTGCAGGGCTGATACAATCCCATCATCCCACTGGGAGATGCTCCACCCAGGGGGAGGAGCCCAGCATTCCCACCTGGATCAAAGCTGGCATTCAGAACAGCAGCACAGCCTGTGTGCACTGGATTCCCAGAGGGAGACCAGACCCAGCTCAGCCCCACTGGACCTTCAGAGGAAACTCCACCCTTCTCCAGGATCATTGCTCCAACAGAACCACATCTGTCACTGCAGGAGGATTTATTTGGACTGCTGCCAACATCCTCACCAACAGGGGGTCAGGTTGTGTTCTGACTGTCAGGGTTTTCTTGTTTGTTTGTTTGCTTTTTTGTATTACTACATTTTTATTTAAATCTTCCTAGTAAAGAACTGTTATTCCTATTCCCATATCTTTGCCTGAAAGCCCCTTGATTTCAAAATGATAACAATTCAGAGGGAGGGGGTTTACATTCTCCATTCCTAAGGAAGCTCTGGTTTTCCCCTGGCAGACACCTGTCTTTCCAAATTAAGACAACCATGGAGAAAGAACAGATATTTTCTTTGGTGAACACACTGGAAAATGGACACCACTCCAGTACCAGCTCCCACCAGATTTGTCTCAGGGTCAGAGGAGGAACATTTCACTTTAATCCAATCTGTTTCATGGGGTCTTTTTACTCCTTTAACACCTTTTCCTCCAGTTAAGCCAAGGCTTAAATTTAAAAACTCTCTAGGAATTAAACAAAACAACAACTCCGTGGTCACAACAGGCTTTGCTGTGAAAGCCTGCTAATGAAACCTGCTGCTCTTTCCAAAGCATTTCAACTGGGAAATTCCCAGATTACACGTTTCAATTTATTTTGCCTTTTAATCCTCCCTACCTTTTTCTGGCTGAAATTCCCACTGCTCTTTCAAAGCATTCTTGAATATTTGCTGTTATTTGCTCCTTTCCCTCTGAAGTGAATTTGAAGCCAGTGCATGGTGTGGAAAAGCACAAGGAAACCATATGGCAGCAGCCCCTTGTTGTTGGGAATTTGGACAGAGATGAGGAGCTGGAGGGGGCAGAGAGAGACCTGAAGGGAATCTTGGCACTGCAGAGGAGACTGTGCAGAAACTGCCTTTGTCACTCTGAAAAACAGCATTAAAAGTGGCCTCATCCTGTACAGGAAGAGGAAAGCCCCAGTGGGATCCAGAATTGTTACAGACCTGGAAATGGGAACAGCTTGGAAAGCAGTGGGCATCAGCCCTGCCGAGGGGAGCTGGGGGATCCCATCCTGGGAAAGGGAACAGCTGCTGGGGGAGGGACAGGGTCAGCTGGCCATGAAGGGGAGCTGGACATGACCATTCTTGTCCCCAAACACAGCCCTTCCCCTCCTGCCCCTCATTGCTATGAGGCCTTGCTCCATCTCCTGCTTCTTCCCCCTCTTTTTACAGCTGCTTCCCTCCCTCTTTGCCTTCTTCCACTCCTTTTGCTTTTCCTTTTTCTTTTCATTCTCTTCCATCCTGCTGCCTGGGTTTTTATCTATTTTTAAAAATGGGCCCTGGATGTAAAATTCACCATATGGATTATCCATTCTTCAACGGAGTGCTCCTGACATTGTGTGGAGAGAGAATACATAAAATATATTATATATATAATATATGTAACTGTGATTGAGCAAACAGCACAAGCGCTTCCTTCAGAGACTTCCTCACACTTCACTGAGGAAAAACAGAGCCCAGACACTGAATCACAAACCTCCAGCTTCATTATAGACACAGAGGGTTGGAATTCCAGTGCTGGTGTTGGTGCTGCACAGCTCCTGCCTGGGTGTCTGCCCAGCCCAGGCAAGGAGCTGATGGAGCACTGAGCTGAGTAATTCCTCACAAATACTCCATTTAGGAAAAGGAGCAGCAAGAACCATTAGCAATTTCAGTGTGTCAAGGAAACTGGGTATTTCATCCAGGGGAGGGAGGTGGGGAATCAGTCAAAGTGTTTTCATCAATGAGGGAAGAAAAATGGGCTGAAAGAGAAGAGGAATAGCGGGGACTTGGAGGCAGACAGAAGGCAGGAGGAAAAGATGGAATTGAAATTTTCCTTCTCGTGGGAGGGACAGGGAGCGGGGAAAGGGTGGCAGCAATTAGGTGGAAATCCTGTGAGCTGGGCTCACTTTTAGAACAACTGGTGAATACCTTTTAAAATATACTTTCAAATATATTGCATAATTTAAGTATGTCTCATAAAACCGAAAGGAGGAGGAATTTCTTCACAGGAGGGGTGGGCAGCTGGTCCTTCCCCTGGTTTTAGGAGCAGCAGGGCAGTGCTGGTTTTCCTACAGACCTCCCCAGCATCTGAAGCTGTCCCAGTGCAGTGTACCTGTGGTTTTTACTTCATTATAACTGATACCAAAGCACAGCCCCTCGTCAGATGTGAAGCCTTAACCAGGTGCCATGAGCCAAAAAATTATGTCCCTGCTCCACAGAATTTCTGTTTGTGGACAGGTGAGACCTGGGACAAGAGAGGAGAGGAAGAAAAGAACTATGGGGGGACTCCATGAGTGCCATGACATCTCCAAAGGACACCCAGGGACTGGGCAGCTTGGGAGCATCCCAGCACTGCTCTGGCCCAGCTGTGGGAGGACTGGGGAGCCTTGCCAAGGGAAAATCCAGGCACCCTCCTGGAACCCCTCTGGGATGATCCAGCTGCAGCTCCATCCCTTGCAGCCACATTGTCCATTGGGTTCTGGGGAATTATTTCCAACAAACAACAGCAATGGAGGCCTGGAATCCTGGGGACCTCCTTGTTCTCCTCTCTGAGCTCAGCTGGGCCATGCCCTGTGCCAGAGCTGCCATGGGCTGAGGCAATGCTGGGAAAGCACAGGAGAGGTGTTAGGGAATTCTCTGGGTCCTGGAGTAGCTCAATGTCCTGCTGGCAGCTGAGCCCCTGAACTCACCCCCTTCCTCTGTAGCTTGGCCCCAGTTTTCATACACAAAAACCTGAATTCTGTCCCTTGGCCTCTCCCACCGCTCAGTCAGAAGAGCATTTCATCTCAAATCTCAACCCTGTGACTGCTCTCCCCATTCCCTCTTTGATCCTGCTGGTTCCCTGTTTCTTTCCCTAATACAGGAGCACATTTAGCAGCTCAGGAGGAGCTAATGGGAAGGTTTCTCCATCATTCTCCAAGCCATTAGTGCTCACATCTTCCCTCTCAGTAGGGCACATTTGTATGTTTAATTTAAGAAGGTTATCTGTCAAAAGTGATATCTCAAGGTAGCACTGAGCTGGATAAATATGTCAGAAACAATAGCTCCTGCTGAGAGGAACAAATGTTCAGAAAATTCATCCTTTGGAAGATCTCAAGACTGAGAAAATCAGGCCAGGCTGGCACCTCTGTCTCAGAGCCCCTCACTGCTGCCCTCCATCCCCCCTGGTGCCCTGGGAGCAGCGAGGGGCACAGACCAGCCTGGGCTCCTGCAGCTCCCACGGGGAGCAGTGCCTGGGCAGGGCAGCAAGGATCCCACCTGCCACATGGACTCAGCTCCTGTGGGAAATGCCCAGGGAAAATGGGATTTACACACAGAAAGGGTCGGGGTTGGGTTTAGAACCCAGGGGTTGGGTCCTGGCAGTGTTTGCTACCAAGGGAGCCCAGAGCTGAGTGGGCACCTCTGACAGATACAGGTGGAGATATCACCACTCATCAAGTGCACCAAGGATCAGGGAATCACAGAAAATCCTGAGCTGGAGGGACCCACAGGATCACCCAGCCCAGCCCCTGTCCCTGCACAGACACCCCAACACCCCCACCCTGGGCATCCCTGGCAGCTCCTGGAGCTCTGGCAGCCTCAGGCTGTGCCCATTCCCTGGGGAGCCTGGGCAGTGCCAGCACCTCTGGGGAAGAACCTTTCCCTGAAATCCATTCTGACCTCCCCTGGCCCAGCTGCAGCCATTCCCTGGGTCCTGTCCCTGTCCCAGAGCAGAGGTCAAAGCTGCCCCTCTGCTGCCCCTTGGGAGGATGGTGAACACCACATTGAGGTCTCCCCTCAGTCTCCTCTCCTCCAGGCTGAACAAACCATGTGCTCCCCATAACGTTTCCCCTCCAGACCCTTCCCTATCCTCGTGGCACCATTTGGACACTCTCTAACAGCTTAATGTCTTTTTTTATATTGTGGTGGCCCTGGAAGTGTTCTGGTCCAGATTTGTGCCCAGACAAGACTATTGTCTACTGGCCCAATGTCTTCTGAGCCATAAAAAGCCAAATAGTAAATCAGATGGGCCTGTCCCAAAGAGAGAAACCAGGAATTGTGGCTGTCCCATGGCCACAGACAGGCTGGAGTCACAGAAAGCCCCCACTCCCTGAAACTGACCCTGGCAGGACTGGTTTGCAGCGGTGCAAGTCTGTGCTTTCCAGCAGCCATCCCACAGCTGCTTCACTGCGTCCAGCTGCAGTCATTCCATCCCTCTGCAGCCGTTCCTTGCTTCTGCATCCATCCCATTCCATCCCTCTGCATCCACTCCTTACATCTGNAGATGGTTTCCTTCTATCTGCATCCATCCCATTCCAACCCTCTACATCCATTCCTTCCACCTGCACCCATTCCATCCCTCTGCATCCATTCCATCCATGTCCATTCACTGCATGCAGCTGCCTCTGTTCCATCCCTCTGCATCCATCCCATCCCTCTGCATCCATTCCATCCATTTCCATCCATTCCATCCATTTCCATCCATTCCATCCATTTCCATCCAGCTGCTCTGGATTGCCTCAGCCCCTGGAGCTGTGTGGGTCCCACCTGCACTGCAGCCAGCTGAAGGTGGGCACAGGCTCTGAAACTCCTCTGGATCCCCAGGTGTTACTGCAACAGGACAAAGCAGCCCTGGGAGGCAGAGAGCTCTTCTGAAGTAGGGAACAGCAAGGAGTGTGCGGAATTCTCTGGTGTGTGTGTGAAAAAATTCATCTCTAGAGCTGGCAAGAGAAGGGGACACGTCCTCCTCTTTAATCCCACACTAAGACGGTGGAATTAAATACCTCCACAGCAAATGAAGTAAGGGACAGAGAAACTGGCAGAGATGCAGCAGCCCCTCCTGTTTCCAGGGCAGAGTGTGACCCCTGTGACTGGTGCTGAGCAGTGACTCCCACCCTGGGGAAAGCAGGAGCAGCCCCAGGCCCAGCACACACAAAGCCCGTTTGGCTTTTGAAGATGATTCCCTTCCTCCCAGAGGTCGGCAGGGTAATGACAAGAAGTATCAAAGTGAAAGGAGGCAATTGCCTCGATCAGGTAAGTGATTAAAATCGGGCTTTGAAGCGCCCAAAGGTCCCCTCTGCTGCTGTCAAAAACAGAGAGAAAAAAAGCCAGCCCTGGGTAAGGCTGAGCTCTTCAAAGGGTTCCCAGCTGCTCCTCAGCTCCACTGCCCAGCTGGTGCCAAAACACCACCGGTCCCTCCCTGCCCTGACACACCCAGGGACAGGGGGCACTGCCCCAGCTGAAAGAGGCTCCTGGGAGAGGCAAGATCGGGGCTGGAGGGGCAGAAATGTCTGTTTGTCCCTGCTTCCCTCCCTGACAGCTTGGAGCTCCGAGCCCGCGTTTGGCTGGTGGTAAATGCTGGATTTGGAGGATCTTGCACCACATTAAAGATGCTGTAGGTGCATGAGGAAAGGCATTGCAAGCTTCCCCCACTGGATCAGAGTCACTCAGGGACACCCAGAGCAGTTTTGTGCCGCTTTATCCCAGCCCAGTCTGCACTGCTGTTCCCTCAGTGTGGCCACTGCCTGTCCCCCTGGTGCCACACAAAGGCTGATTTTACCTCCCAGCTCTGCAGGAAGGTGGCCAGATGCTGATAACAGACTGGCATCAAGCTGGAGCTGCAGGAGGATGCTCAGGTTTGGATTTCATGGATGTGGAGAGAGGCTCCTCCAGCTGCAGCCACTGTGGGGCTCAGGAGGGGACCAGCCTGGTCCCGGCAGGAGCAGTGATGGACAAGGGGAAAATGTCCTCCAGTGGTGCCAGAATATCTCTCTTCCTCCAGCAGTTAGGATCAATTTGCCATGATGAGGCAGGGCTTGCATCTTTATTTCACAGAAGTGAAATAGCACTAAGGTGGAAAAATGTTGTTGTTCTGCCCCTCCATGTCCCTGTCCTCTGAGAGAGAGCTCAGTCTGATTTGTGGGCTGACACAGGAAGGGTTTCTTGGTTCCAATGCAGTGCAGCTGCTGGAAGGGAGGTTCATTTACTGCTGCAGCTCGCTGGCAGCTGATGGAAAACTCCCAGATATTACTTCTGGGGAGACTTGCTGTAAATTGATGTGTTTTGTTATGAAATTCACATCTGCCAGGAATGCACAGCACAGGAAAGCAGTGTCAGCACACAAACAGAATGGAAGTCATGAAATAATCAGGGCTTCTAACAACAGTTTTGGAAGTAGGAGATGGATTGGGGTCTGTCAGAGCCTGTCAAACACAACGGGATTCAAATAATTCTGAGCTGCAAGGGGCTGGCTCAGTCTGGGGATAGAAATGGCAACGATAATCCGGGCTGAAGGAAGCTCTTGGCCAGCCCAATCCTTCCTCCATGCTCTCAGTTTCCTGCTGAATTTCACAGGGAGAAGTTCTTCCATGACTCCCAGCCTTGTGAATTCTGCACACAAAAATAAAACCCATGAATAATAATGAAAATGCAAGCATTTCCCTGACAGGACCAAGGGCAGGGATGAGCTGGTTGGGAAGTGTTTATGGATCTGCAGCTGCATGAGCAACCTGGGCTAGTGGAAAGTGTCTCTGCCCATATAAAGGGATGAAATGAGATGGGCTTTAAGGTTCCTTCCAATGCAAACTATTCCATGTTTCTATGTTATAAAACTCCAGGTACTTCTGTTCTTTAACTGCATTTCCTCGTGACCCAAAGTTTCCCAGAGCAGCAGAAAAAGGGAGCTGGCTGCAAAGACTTGCAGAAAAACCTGGCTGACCAGGCAAGCAAATGCTGGATTAAGCCTAATATGGATAAATTCACACGGTGCATGTGCATGAGGAGAAATGGGATGCTAATCAGCAATTCTGTATTTCTAATATTGGGCTCTGTGCATGCAGGAGGGGGATCTCAAGGCTCTGAAAAACTCAGAGAAGGCCAAAAAAACAGGAATAAAAAAAAGTGAATTATTAGGGAACAAAAGAGAGGACAATTCTTTTGGTGCTTTCTGCCACTGCATAAATTCATGGCTTCCCAGCATCTCAAGAGCTGGGCACAGTCTGGGCCTTCTGTTTGGAAAAGAGCAAAGTGGAAATGAAAGATGTCCAGGGAACAGCAGCAAAAGTCATCAAAGGTGTGAAACGGCTCCCAAATGAGAAGCAACCAAACACATTGGGACCTTTCAAGATGGGAAACAGAAAATTGGGATAGAGAGGCACAGGAGATGGAATGAGACACAAAGACAGGAGGGAGGAAATGAGTCACTGTGGTTTAATGGAATGCAAGAGTTTGGGACCACAAAGTGAAATCAGTAATTGGAAGGTTCAGAACAGGTCTCAGGAGCCCCTTTTCACACACCCCAGAGCTCAGCTGGGGCTCTTCTCCCTGCAGGAACCTGCAGAGAGGAAATTTTAGATGGGTTCAACAAGCAGCTGGGCAAGTTCACAGATGAATAACCCATTGAAGGCCTTTAAATTCCACAAAAAGCTGAGCCAGTGGCTCGGGGAGAGCACAAGCTGCATGTCCCAGGCTCCTGGGACAGGGATCAAAGGAGGTGTCCCTGGATGTGCTGCCTCTCTCTCTGGCAGACACAGACACAGCTCCCTGGGTTTTTGCTCCCATCTAACAGAGCTGAGCCCAACTGAGAGAGCCCAGGAACAGTCTCTGATGTCTCAAAGCACTTTAATACCAATTTCTCTCCTCGTGCTCCTGTCTTAGGCTTGCAAACCTCCTCTGCTGTGCTCTCAGCCGTGATCTGAGCACAAGCAAGGATGGAGGTTTGGGATGGAGATGGGCTGAGAGAGGTGAGGCACAGCCCTGGCTGTGGGGCAGCATCTCCCCTGCTCTTCCCAAGAACTTCTCCAGCCACCACAGGAAGCACCTCACCCACCCCTTGGCCTCCTGAGCTGTAACCAAAGCTGGGGACAGGCAGTGACATCCCAGTGTGGCAGGGATTTATTGTGCAGGGGAATGGGCTCCTCGCTTCTCCCTGGAGAAATCCAGCCTCATCCCGGGGTTTTACATCCCCAGGGGGTGAAGGGGAGAGATGGGAAACGATAATTCATTTAAATACACGTTTTAATCAAAGCCTGTAAATTACCCTAAGTGATGTTTTAACAAGACACAATTGCAAGAGCTGAGCAATGTTTCTGTCATTACTCAGCAATCGTGGCTTTGTTTTTATTTAACAACCAAAACACAGGACTAGATTTACGGGGCTTTAGCCATGGTAGATGAATTTTTATGGGATAAATTCACACTCCAGCTTTGCTCTCAGGTTGCAATACGACGAGCTGGGCCTTTTTATTATTATTAGACCAGGCTGTCAAAAGCAGTTATACTGCTCTCCTAAAACTGGATGCAAAATCACTTGCCTCTGTGCAGCATCAATAAAAATGGGGCTTCTCTTACTGCTAAAATTCGGGGGGGGGCAGTTATTTTATTCATGTTGGGAAAGTGGGATCACCGTCTCAGCTTCCTCTTCTTTCCCCCAAAGTCACTCCTACAGGGGCTCTTCAGGCAGAGCAAACTGGGGGTGGCACAGAACCTGAGGAACACAGAAATGGGGGCTGATGGAGCTCTCTGGCCCAAGATCCTTCTCCAAGGAGAATTAGAATCAACACCAGCCCATCTCAGCCATGACTTTACCCAGCTGAGCCTTAAAAACCTCCATGGACAGTGATCCGTCCCCTGGCCTCTCCTCACTGTAAAAAACGAGTGAAAGTGTGAGGCAGAAATGGGGATTAAAAAATGTCAGCATCTTCTAATGGATATTTCTATTCTGACACCTCTCCTGGTGCAAAAACCAGCTGCAGAGGGTTGCTGGGCTTGAACTGTGGGCAGAGGAAGGGGAAGGAAAACTTCACTTGGTTGTGTCAGGCAGCAAGTGGAGGGAAGGTGCCTGCAGCAGTGGGAGAGGTCTGGATCACCCAGACTGGGGTTACGGACTGGGAACTCAAACCTGCCCCACAAAATTGCCACCAGCAGAGCCTTGGTGTGGGCAGGGCAGCACAGGAGGCTCAGAAAACACAGCAGTGTTCAGTGCAAAGGTTCCCACCTCCCTGCTGGCACAGACACAGCCCAAAACCAAGGGAATCATCTGGAAATCGCAGTTAAAGGCCAGTTTGCAGTGCTGGCTGGCTCCAGAGTGAAGAGCACCAAAGCCGATCCATCTTCTTCCCTCACACAAACTTGGCTGTGACCTGAGAATCACAGAACGGGTTGGGTGGAAGGGACCCTAAAATCCCCCCTCCCTGTGCCATGGGCAGGGACGTTTCCACTGTCCCAGCTGTCCAGCCTGGCCTTGGACACTGCCAGGGATCCAGGGGCAGCCACAGCTGCTCTGGGCACCCTGTGCCAGGGCCTCCCCACCCTCCCAGGGAACAATTCCTGCCCAATCTCCCATCTTTTTCACCCTAAAGCCATTCCCCTTGTCCTGTCACTCCATGCCTTTGTAAAAAGTCCCTCTCCATCTACCCTGTCAAAGGCATTATCATTAATCAAATTAGGTGTAAGAACCCAAGTAAAAATGTGCATAGCAATTTATGCAGATTGCTGCATAAGCTCTTAAAATGCTGGGCTGAGGGAAAAACCAAACCAACAACACAAACACAAAATAAAACCTGCAGCTTTCTTTGCTCTAATTAAATCCATCCTGCTCTGCCTGCAGGTGCACAGACCCTCCTGTTCATCTCTTTCTGTGATCAGACTCCGTGCAAAATGACAAATTAATAACTTGAATAACAACAGTTCAACAGGAACAGCCTGATTACAAATCTTGATAGAAAGAGGTATTGTTGCAGGAGTGGTTTCTGTTTAAAATGCAGTAAATCAGGTGCCTCTGAAGGGAGGGAAGTGCAGTTTAAAAACTTATTTAAATGAAGGAATGGTAAATAGGAGAGGCAGTGCCCATTTCTCTTATTATATGGGTACAATCCAGCAACAGAAAAACCTCAGCACAGGAGCTGCTTCAATTTACTGTTATCGGAGGGGATTAGAGCTGAAGATCCCTGATAACCACAAGAGCTTTCCTGTGTTATTAACTAGGCTTGGCGATATTTTTCCTCCTTTAGAACACAAATGAAAAACCTCTTCATTTGCAATGCACGTTGGCTATTTCCTGCTTTAATGCAGCGTTTCTCCACTGCAGCAGCAGCAGGAACTTGTGCTCCCCCTGTGCTGCTCAGGAGCCAAGGCCCACCGGGCTCAGGCTGCTCCACGTGGTGAGCAGCCAGGGGGTGAGGAGCTAATGCCCTCCAGAGGGCCTGAATCCCAAGAACCACCAAACCCCCTTCCATCCTTCCCAGGACACACCCAAATTCTCTCCAAGCCACACAACCTGGCCAGGACCTCACACCTCCCTCCCAGACCCTGCCAAGCCCCCTCCCAGCACCACAAATGCCCTCCAGAGTGACAGAAGCCCCCCCCCAGTCCCCCCAGGAGCCCCTAAACCCCTCCCAACCCCTCATTAGACTGACCAGGAGAGGTTGCATTCTGCACCCTGAAGCCACAGAAGGTGGCCCTGACATTCCCAAATTCACTCCCAGGGTGGAGCAAGGAGAAGAAATCTCTGTGCTCTGGGATGGAGTGAAGGGGGTGAAGCAGCCTCTCCTTGGCCAGCAGTGCTTTCACTGTAGAATAACAGAATTATTTGGCTTTGAAGGGACCTGAAAGATCATCTCATTGCAAGCCCTGCCACGGGCTTTTGTAGGATGGCAGCTTCCCAGGCATGGACAATGCTCCCAGGGGCACTGCTGCAGCAGGAGCGAGGGGCCCCATGTCAGGGCCATGGAGCAGAGCCCTCCCACCCTGCCCCAGCACCAACAGGGGCTTCTAGGAGGGAAGGGTCCAGCCCTGCCCACTGCAGCCCCTTCCCCAGGCCCAGTGGTCACCTCTGGGATGCCTTGGGTGCATCTCAGCCTTGGACTGAGTGGCAGCTCTTGGGAGCCTGTGGACCTACATCCTGGAGCAGCACAAACCTGCTCCGCTCCTCTGCTCCATGTTGGTTTGATTTCTCCCTTCCCTCCACCCAAGGGGACCACGAGAAAAATCTACGTGAAAGGCAGAAGCCTTTAAAACTCCAAAGACAGAGAGACTCAGTAGAGCTAAAATCTTTCTTTTCTCTGCCTTGGATTGTCCCTTATCCCAAACCTTCCCAGGGGCAGGGAAGAGCACAGACCTCGCTCAGCCTCTACAAAGCCTTACCCACGTCTTTGTCAGGGCTCTCCTGACAAGGAAAGGGCTGTGGAAATCTGGAGTATGTCACGAGCTCTGCACACCAGAGAGGCATTAACTTTATGTAAGAGAGCAAGAAAGGTCCACAGCAGCCTCCCTACTGCTCCACAGAATTCAGATGTGAAAGTTGAAGCACCTGGAGGTGGCTCCCTGACTGAGAGGAGAGCAGGGAAGGGACTGATAGAAAAGGCAGAATTTAATGTTTTTAAAGATGAAAAGAGAGAATCACAGAACCCTGGAATGGTTTGGGATGGAAAGGACCTTGAAGACCATCTCACTGTAACCTCCTGCCATCCCAGGGTGCTCAGAGCCCCATCCAACCTGGCCTGGGACACTTCCAGAAGGAGATCAGCAGCTGTTTGGCACAGGAGAGGAGAATTAACAACTAATCAGCACTCAAAAAGGTCAGAGCAAAACGGCTGCCCACACCCCCACGGTCTGACCCACCCGGAGTCACTGGGCAGAGAAAGTTTGGGACAGACAAGGATGGACACGGGGCTGGGAGGATCCCTCCCTGCCCAACCCAGCCCAGCACTAGCCCTGGTATGTGCTGTGGCTACCATGGGCCACGACCCAACCTCCCTGAGCTCAGTGGGCTGGGAAGGCCAACATCAGGCTTGGAGAGGAGGGGAGATGGAGCAGGAAGGGGTGGACAGAGACCACCCCCTCCAGGAGCCTCCTGGGCACTGCAAATGAGCAGAAACTGATCCCCTTGGAGGCAAAAAAAGGCTGGATCAGCCTCACTCAAGGCTCTGTTAAACAGCTCCTTCCCAAGGTGCTTCCTCGTGGAACATCCTCTCTCCTCAGAGCAAGCACAGGTTCCTAATTAATGAAGTGCTAATCAAGAGAGCAGGAGCAGGATGGGTGTGGATGCAGCAGCCCAGGGAGGCCAGGCAGGGCTGCTGGGGGAAGGTTTGCTCCAGAGCCAACTTAATTTAGGAGCTGTGCAACAGAACAGTGGCATAAACAGGAGCTGGACACAAACAATTAGCAGGAGCTCATTCCAGCAAAATGCAAAATACGGATTTTTTTTATCCCTTTTATGTCTCCATCTCTATTCCCACAGCAGCTCTATTAAAAAGATGATGCTTTACTACAGAATGTGGTGTTAAACAAGGCAGTTTGCTGAAAGGCTCTGGCTCTGCTCCTGTGGCTGGGGCCTGGGCTTTGGGGATGTGCCTGGCTCTGTGCTGGGCTGGGTTTGAGGGATCTGTCTGCACCTCCCCAGCCCCAGGTGACACATGGCACTGGGGCAGGGTGGTCCTCTGCCATTTCCACGTGTTTTCAGATGATTTTTCTCACAGTGGCAAGGTAATTTTTCCATGGGAGGGGCTGATGAGACCGGGGTGCAGCCCATGTTCCTCCCCAGATAATGAGTCCTGGCAGTGTGTTCATAAAAAGATTCATAAAAGCCTCTGGTGCTGGATCCATGGGGCTGTGAATTGCCTGAGCTTCATTTTTCTCATGCAACTGAGGTTGTCCTTTGGGGATTATCAGGGAAAGCCAGCGTTTCACAGGGAATCCAGCACTCAGGGAAGGCAGATGATGATGGAAGGAGACCCAGCAGCCAGACCCCAGGTCCCTCAGACCCCATCCAGGGCACAGCCATCCAGGCTTGGAGACACTGCAAGACTCCTGCCTGTCCTCCAGCACTGCAACATCATCCCTGCAATCCTCTCAGGTGCAGGAACAAGCCCAGAGAGGCGAAGAAATAAATTCTGCAGACAACTGGGGGGGGGGAGTTAAGCTGTAGCATTAAAAATTTATCTCTCAGATTAATGCTCACCTGCTGTCCAGTCCTGTCCGGCCCCTTGGGTATCTCAGTTCCCTTTTGAAAGGTCAATTTTATCCACAGGCCAGGCTGGAACAGGGTGTGTTCAGAGAGCTTAATTAGAGACGTGCTGCAGAAATGGTGAGAAAGAAACCTCTGGACAGCACTGTCCTTGTGTCCCTGGGGCTGCAGCCTCTCTCCAGCTGGCCTCTCTTATCCAGGAGGTGAGAGACACTGCCTGGGCTTGGGGAGAGATCACAGGATCATTGAATACCCTGAGCTGGACCCCCAGGATCACCCAGCCCAGCCCCTGTCCCTGCACAGACACCCCAACAACCCCACCCTGGGCATCCCTGGCAGAGCTGTCCAAAGGCTCCTGGAGCTCTGGCAGCCTCGGGGCCATGCCCATTCCCTGGGGAGCCTGGGCAGTGCCAGCACCTCTGGGGAAGAACCTTTCCCTGATATTCTTTTGTTCCCCTTTGCTCCAGGGACTCCATTTTTGGAGCTTTTGGAAGGAACTTCCCCCACCTCCTAAAAATCTCTCTTTAAGGTGCCAGCAGCCCCATGTCGAGGCTGCAGGTTGGGAGCGTTTATAAACACTTAAAACACTTAAAAACCTGCCAAACATCACTCAGAAGACTTGAAAAGTGTTGCCTACACATCTCTGTCAAGGTCCTGGATCCTCGCTGGGAGATCCAGAGCAGCCCCATCCCACCTGCCTGACCCTTCCATGACTGAGCCACAGCTCTGCGCTCCACAAAACAAATTCCCATCTACCTCCAGATGTGCCCTTAAATCCCCATTCCGAGGCTGAGCACCAGCCAAACCCCCCCGTGGACCTGATGCCAAAAGCCTGGGTGGAGGATGGGAAATGTTGTTGCTGTGTCATGATTTCTGATGAAAAATGATTCCCTTGGAAAGCGCCCCACCACATTTCAGTGCTCCCAGCTGTGAGGCACCCAGCACTGCCCTGCAGGAGCCAGGAACATCAGCACGGCCACAAGTCCCAGCTGGTTTTCCATGGGATAAATGCACGGGAAGAAAGACAAGCGTGCAAACAAGCAGCAGGCCCTGCAAACAAACCCCAGACTCCAGCCTGGGAGCACTCCCCAGCTCCCTCCCCTCTGGCTGCCCTTTCTCTCCCCCTGAGGGGCTCCTGATCATCACCCAGTGCTCCTGGCCCTCAGTGTGAGTGGCCAGGCATGGAACAGAGGGGAGGAGGATGAGGAAGGCAGAAGCCAGGGAAGTCTGGCAGGCAGGCAGGATTTTCATCTGCTGCCCAGTGCCCACGTCAGCACAGAGCCCTGGGGCCCGAGGCTGCCGTGAGCTCTGCGTCAGGATTCTGACTCAATCCCTCACCTTTGGTATGCCCTGGCTCTGGAATTCAATAACCTGCTGTTGGAGCCGTCAGGAGCTGTAAAACTTGTGTTCCTGCCTGGTTTCCTGCAGTTTGAGAAATCCACCTGAAATCTAATACAAGGGGGGGAATCTTATTACAGAGCCACAGTATGGTAAATGGAGCAGGAATTCTCTCCCCCTTTGCCCTGCTGAGCACGAGCTCTTTCACTCAGCCCAGCCTCCCAGCAAGGAGCTTGGAACAAACTCAGGAGAGGTAAATCACACCAGGTACCACAGAGCCCTGGGGGACAAGGTCAGGGGGAGATTGTGTTGATGTTCTGTTTGTCTTTGTGCTGCCACCCTGCTGATTTGTGTTCCCAGGGGCTCAGCCTGAGTTAATCCTGGGTGATCCTGGTGGGACTCTTCCAGTTCAGGATTCTCTGTCCCCACAGCAGGTCCTGGAGAAGTCATCAGCTCCTGGAAGGTTCTGGTTGGACATGTGACCCCTCTGGCCTTCACCATGCTGTGTGCTGTCCTCCAGCTTCCTCTTCTCCCATTTCTTTGGATAGCAATGGAAATCACACTGCGGAGGGCAAATCCTCAAGGGCTGGGAGGAGGAAAAGCAGCACCAAACCCAGGAAACCCCAAGGCCCTGCAAGGACCATCATTTCTGGAGATGTGCCCATGTGGTGTTCACAGTGGAGCAGAAATACTTTATACCTGTGGGTATGTAGGTATTTGCTCATGGAGATATCACCCAACTCCTTTATTTAGGGTCCAGGCCTGCGTTTTGTGTTCACATTCCCTGAAAAAGCAGGGAAATGTCAGCTTTTCAAGGAGCATTAGAGGACTTCAAAGCAAATGCTCCATTTTTGAGAGCCAGACATGGCCATAGTGGAGCAGGACCAGAAAAGGGCCACACACAAGCAATTCCCAGAGCAGGAAGGAACATTAACAATCACCCAGCATTTTTAAATAACAAACATGCGACACAACCTGCTGGCAAAAACAAACTCATGAGCAGGAGAAGTAGACAAATTCATTAAATAAATTATCCAATATATTTTATTCCTCCTTCAGCTCTATTAATGGTTCTGGGACAACATCTATGCAGCCACAGATAAGTCTGAATGATAACTATTTGTCAAAAAGAAGTGAAAGAATGTAAGCCTCCTACAAGTATTCAATCAGTGGAAGTAATCTATAAATACAGTGCTGAGTTGTATAATTACATTGATAAACTTAATGCAGCAGGCTAACAGCAAACACTCACAATTAGCTGCTTATAAATGAGCCAAGGATCAATAACCACTCATTGAGCTCAATGGGCAAAGTATTCCAAATATTATTGCTGCACTTAATCCGGGAGTTTGTACAAGAACAGCAAATTTGGGTATTTCCTGATTTATTTCCTACCCACCAGAGATCTGCAGCACTGAGACAGAGGTGGGTTTATATTTAACAGCCCTCCATGGATTTGTCTTTTCATCAGTTTGTTTAATTTTTGAACCAAGGTAAACTTCCTGCATCTGCTGCTTCCTTAGGAAGGGTTTCCCAGCTGAAAGTGCCAGAGGAGCCTTCTCTGGATCTTGGGTCTGTCACCCAGGAACAGATCCTGGGAGAGAGAATAAAATCGCTTCCCTTTTCACCATCTACACAACAATCAGGATTTCACTGCCCTTTGCAGATTTCTGAGGCATGAATTTTCTCCAAAAAAAAAAGAGGCAAAAACCATCCCTAAACAGACCATATTCCACCATGTGTCCCCTCATTCCAGCCTTTGGAACAGCTTCCACCCAGCTCCCTGCTGCAGCTGGCAGACGTGTGACTGCCTGGTCCTTTCCAGCTCCTTTGATGAGATAGCAGCAGAGCTGTCACTGCTCAGTGCGGGGCTGGGGCGGGCTGCAGCAGCAGATCCCACCCCAGTGCCCAGCTCTGGAATCTCCCCTCTGTTGGGATGAATTTCCACACACAAGCAAGTGTTTGTATACACGGGAAAGAGTTTCAGCTTACCTTGGAACGCGTAAGGAAGTCGGACTAGAATTTTCCAGAACCTTCTCACTGTAACTGGCTCGGTGCCAGCACAGGAGCACCAATGGGGCTTTGGAAGGGTATTACCTCAAAGCCTGGGGCCAGTTTCATTGGGCAGGGCCCAGGTGGCCCACCTGGACCGTCGAGTACTAAAGGGACTGCACAAAGGAGCTCAGTGCTCACTGCCTTAACCAGTGTCAGGGTGTTCTCTGCACTGTGTTTGACTTATATTCCTTTGTTCTATGATGTTTATTATTTTTGTCATTATTAAAACCTTTTGTTTTACACAGCACGTCCAGAGAAGTTGTCTCACTATTATTAAGCCACTCTGAGAAGTTGCAGGCCAACCCTCACACTTAATAAATCTTCACTTGTTATCTTCCTCCGTTCTGGCCACTGCCAGACTTTATCACCCCCCTGCTCCCGAGAGCACAGGGATGCCACCAGCTGGCCCTGGCTATCTGCTCCTGCTCATCTTGTCCTTTTCCCTGTCACCTCAGCCAGAAATGCCCCAATCCATGACAAATCTCCCGTGCAGGGAGGCTCTGAGCCCCCCAGCCTCGGTGGGTGCAGAAGCAACCTGAGCCCTGTGTTTTCCTGCTGTGCCTTTCCCTTCTCTGAGCCTCCTTTTACACCTGGGTTCTCAAAGGTCTTAGAGGTTGTCAGAACAGTTTTCAGCTCCTGAATCCTTTTTTAGGGTTTAGAGGTTTTGTAAGCTGCTCCTATGACTCTATAACTTTTTTGAGGGGCTGTGGTTTTCCATGCAAGCAGTGTTTGCATTCTCTTCTCAATTCCTTATCTAGATATTACTGCTATTTTTCTGAAGTTGTTTTCATATTCTCACAGGCTTGATGTTTATCCATGCTTTATGGTTTTTAGTTTGAGCATCTGAGTGGGAACAGAAGAGCTGTGGATTCTGGAGAAGATCCTCTTTTCTAGGAGAGTTTGTCACAGAAAGGGCAGGGCTTGGAGCCTTTTCTGCACCTCATTCAATCCTCCTCACCTGTGGCATGGCCTGATTTACATTTTGAACTTTTACATCCCTGATTGTTGACCATGCAGTCAGACCCTTGCACAAATAAACAGGCAAGACTCAGAAAGTTCCTAGGGGAGAAAATCTGGCCTCAGCTTTTCAGGACCTCAGCCCTCCACAGCCACCATGGGAAGTGATTTTATTCTGCCAAGATTAGCTATGGAAGAAAACAAACCCAGCCACACTCTGGCCATTGCACAGATGAAGTATTTGATGACTAATTTTTGGTGATGTGTACATCCAGTTATGACTTCTGCCTGTTCTCCAAAGCTCAGGAAGGCAAATATCCCAGCAGAGATCAGCCAGCAGAGATTTTAATGTGCTTGGAGGCTGCTGTCTCTGTTGGGAGTGTGCATGGCAGGAATGCCTCGTTCTGGGGGTGCCTTCTGTCAAGTGCTGTTTCAGGTGCTCTCTCTGCAGCGAGGTCCCTGCATCTCCCATCCCAGCCTGACAGGCAGGATGTGTTTGCAGAGAATCTGAGGTGGCAGCTCAGCCATTCACCCATCTGAAACATCCCTTCCCTTCCTGAGAAGAGCAACCACGGTTGTGTCATTTGGTGTTCCCCAGTTTGCTCCCACCACAGAGTTCAGCAGCACCCCCAGGCACAGCCCAGCTCCTCCCCAGGAGCCTGCAGGCAGCTGAGGCAGGGAGGGAATTGTGCATCAGGGATTGCTGAGGGTGCAGCACCAGAGAAATCTGTGGTTTTGGAAGGTTCCAGGATGTCCTGGTTAGGGGAGGTCAGGCAGGTTCACACATCATGGATTAGCACATCAGGCTGTGTCTCCTCTGAAGGTAAGAACCCTGCAGTGCTTCCATCACCCGTGTTTTCCCAGGAAACCTGCTGTCTTGGGTTCAATGCAAGGTGTATTCTATTCCCATTTGTTGACACCCATTGGGGAGGGTTTTTTTTTCTTTATCTCTGCTATGACCCATCCCTCATAACTCTGGGGAGGAGGGGGTGGGTGTGTTCTGTTAATGGTCAGCTGTTAAACCAGCTGGGGCAGTGTTCTTTATCCCTTCCAGGACCCATCCTCCCTCCAGGGGATCTCTGCTGTCCATGGGCCATCCAGGCTCACTGCAGGGCTGATACAATCCCATCATCCCACTGGGAGATGCTCCACCCAGGGGGAGGAGCCCAGCATTCCCACCTGGATCAAAGCTGGCATTCAGAACAGCAGCACAGCCTGTGTGCACTGGATTCCCAGAGGGAGACCAGACCCAGCTCAGCCCCACTGGACCTTCAGAGGAAACTGCACCCTTCTCCAGGATCATTGCTCCAACAGACCCACATCTGTCACTGCAGGAGGACTTGGTTGGACTGACACCAACACCCTGACCAACAGGGGTCAGGTTGTGTTCTGACTCTGTCTGTGTTTTTTGTTTTTTTGGTTTTTTTTTTTTGTTGTTCATTTGTGGTTTTTTTTTTGTATTACTACATTTGTATTTTTAATCTTCCTAGTAAAGAACTGTTATTCCTATTCCCATATCTTTGCCTGAAAGCCCCTTAATTTCAAAATTGTAATAATTCAGAGGGAGGGGGTTTACATTCTCCATTCCAAAAGAAGCTCCAGTTTTCCCTGGCAGACACCTGTCTTTATAAACCAGGACACCTGCTGAGCCCTGGCACACCTAGACTAGCTGCCAGAGCTTTATGGTGGATCAAGGACCTGAGACAGCAGCAGCCCCAGCTGTGGGGAAGGACTGATCCACTCTTCAAGTCCCACCAGCTTCCTATTCTGCAGAGTATTGGGAATATCCAAAGGGAAAAACTCCTGAACACCCGGCTGATGGAGCAGAGACCACCTCTCTGCACCCAGGTGGTTGCATGGCTAACTTCTCTGCTCCCCTCAGTAGGAAACCAATAAACCACCAAAAGGAAACAAGTATTTTATAAAAAAAGAGTATCACACACTATGTGCATCAAAACAAAGTTACTGGCCTGGGTTATGGAACCTGGCAGGAAAGCAGTCACCGCAGTGGTGTCAGCAGTGTGTCCCCCCACAACGGGGGCAGTTTCTGCACCAGTCACTGCTGGCCTTGCCCACTGCCCTGCCCCAGTAGCTGTTTTGCACATCAGAAAGATCACAGGAGCAAAGAATCATTTAGGTTGGAAAACTCCTCCAAGACCATCCAGTCCAAACATTCCCCCAGCCCTGCCAAGGCCACCAGTAACCCATGTCCCCAAGTGCCACTTCCACATGTTGTTTGAATCCCTGCAGGGACAGAGACTCCACCACTGCCCTGGGAGGCTGTTCCAACACCTGATCACCCTTTTTGATGAGATTCTTCTTAATATCCAATCTAAACCTTCCCTGGTGCATCTTGAGGCAGTTTCCTCTTGCTCTGCTGAGCTCCCCTCTGTCCCCAGGCCCGAGTGTCCACCTGCACTTGCAGTGATGGTTCCTGACCAGCATCTCTATTTCTGGTGACTCTGACTTCCCTGCGGGCAAACAAAGCCACTCACAGCACAGGGAGGATGAAATCCCCATCAGAAGTTGAGACCTTTTAAAATCCTGCTATAAAACAGGCCAGAGGCCACAGTGCCTCATCCAGAGCAGTTCCTCTTCCAGTGCTCAAACCCCCCTGACCTCCTCCCCATGGGGTCTGGGACTTCTTCCAAGGGCAGGTGCTGAAAGGACAAGGGGGGGGGATGGTTTTAAACTCTAAGAGGAGAGATTTGAAACTTCTTCCCTGGGAGGGTGGGCAGGCCCTGGCACAGGGTGCCCAGAGAAGCTGTGGCTGCCCCTGGATCCCTGGCAGTGCCCAAGGCCAGGCTGGACAGAGCTTGGAGCAGCCTGGGACAGTGGAAGGTGTCCCTGCCCATGGCAGGGGTGGCCTTGGATGAGCTTTAAGCCCCTTCCAACCCAAACCATCCAGTGATTCTATGAAATTGTCCATGTTCTCCCTCCACCATGCAGGGCAGAGCCTCCTGAGGCTTTGTAGAGGGCTGACCCTGGCTGGGTACCAGGTGCCCACTCAGTCATTCTGTCACTCCCTTTCTCACTGGGACAGGGCAGAGAATAAGCTGGAGCACATCCAGCAGGGTGAGATAAGGCAGTTTTATTACAGCACAAGGCAGAAATAAGTGGGGATCTGCACACCCAAGAGCTAAAGAGTAAAAAAGGTCAGTCTCTACTTCCCATCAGCAGCGATGTTCAGACACTTCAGTGGCATTGGGTGCAATTCCTGGGTCTCCTGGCTGTGGGCAGAAACCCACTCCCCATCCTTCATCCTGCTCCTGTTCCTTCCCATCCCATCATGGACCAGGAACGAGGGCAGGAACCGGCCAGGGAAGGCCTTGTGGCACCATCCCTCCTGGAAAGTGTGGACACAGCCCTGGCTGATGGAGTGGGAAGGCAGCTGGGCTCAGGCTCTGCAGGCTCCTCAGTGGGATGAAGGGAGGCAGCAGGACCAGCCTGGCACAGAATCCACTCCTGTGCTACTGAGTCATCTTGGGAGAAATTCACAGGTTGGTAACAGGCCCCAGGTGGAGAACAAGTGTCATTCCAGCTGTAATGAAAGCGCTTCAGTCCCCAGAAAAACCAAACCCAGCTTTAAAAAGAAGCATGAGATGGATTCATTCCAGGATTACTCAAATACCTTGCTTTGGGGGAATATCCTTCACTTCTCTTTTAACTTTAATATCACATTAGAGACTGCTTGCTGGGATGGTAGAGACTGTATCCTGAATACTTTATTGCCAGGCTCTGAGAGCTGGTGGAGTGTTTTGGATAATAGAAATGAATAATGTATCATGCATTCATTGCCTACCAGACTGATTTGTTTACTAATAATTTAGTTTAAAGTACATTATTGTTTTACTACTCACACACTGATTTACTTCCTAACATCGACTAAACAGATACCATTAAACAAGAATAATTTTTAACTCTAAAAATATATTGTTTACAATTTGCTCCTTAGAAGGCAATTGGTCTCAGCTGCATAAATTTGTCTCCAGGGTTATGTGTCCAAAGTGTTCTTTAAGCCGTCTCTGGGATGTTTCCAGACTTTGTTTGGTATCCAGGGTTCATTCCAGCCCTCGTAGCTCGGCTCTTCAGCAGAGGAACTCAGTAAAAACAAGAGGAGCCCATCATTGGCAGAGCCTCTACAAGACACTCTCACAGAAGCAAAGCCTGAGGCTCCATGGAACTTCTCCCTGGAGTGACTCTTGTTCCTGGGAAGAGCAGCACGTGCATCATCCCAGACTCCTGCTCACAGCCCCGCACTGCAGCACCGCTCACACATGGCTCCTCCAGCAGACTTTGCAACAGTTGTTGTGTTTAAGAAATGCAGAAGCAGAACCTTCAGCCTTTGAAGCCTTTCACTCTAGCTCAGCCTGTGGAATGAGCCCAGAGGCTACAGCTGAAGGGGGGGAAGGAGGTTTAGGATTGTTGCTAACCAATAACCCTGACACCTATTTGCAGCCATTTCACTGAAGCTCAGCTGAATCTGTATTGTTGCCATGAAGGAAAAGATCTCCTAATCTCAAACTGCATTCCCTGCAGGACCAAGGCTGCTAAACTCATCCCTGATCCTTGCAATTATTCGTATTTGAGCTCCCCGGACCTGTGGAGGAAGATGAACCAACTGGGGCTTCTCAGCATAAACCAGAGGAGACAGAAGAAGGGGAGGATGCAGAAACACTCTTTAGACATGATGCAAATAAAGAGACTGAATATTTTCCATGTGTTGTGGATGGTAGGAAACCATTCATTTCAATTACAGTCTGGAATTCTCCTTACTCATCAGGAAAATTATAAAAAACTGTTGCAGTAGAGGACTGGAGGAGATTGGTGCAAGGCCAGTGGATCCTTCATGGGAGGCTGCAAGAAGTGGCTGGACCAGCATCTATGGGGTGAGATGGGGCTGCCTGGGGGGAACCTGGCTCAGCTCCAAACTTCCCCACAGCTTTCTCCCAAGCTCCTGCATTCCTGGGGAGCCCAGCTCTGGAACTCTGGGCTGTGGGAGTGTCAGTGCCTTCAGAAACCTGGCTTCCAAAAGAAACAAATGTACTCTGAATTATTTATACCTTCTGTAGTTACATTTGGGTAATTAAAATGATGCTGGAAGAGGGTTCTGGACGGATTCACTGCTGGGGGTGCTCGGTCTCCATCTGCTCCTCCCTGAGCTCTGAGATGGGTTTGGAGGAAGGAGAGGGGTCTGTGCTGTGTGGACAAGCTTCTCTTGAGGTAAATGGGGTCCAAGGATGTTTGCTGGAGGTGGAAAATTACCTCTCAGCTGTTAAATTGTGACAAAGAGGAGCTGAGGTGTCACAAACCCTTGGGATTGGCTCCCCAGCCAGACTTTGCAAATCCTCCAGAGAGAAAATCAGCACAAGATGTTGTGCTACAGAGAGCCCAGAGCAGACAACCTTCTTTTAAGTTTCCTCTTAGACTTGGAGGAGTTAACAGTGTCAGAGCAGAGGGGAGCATCCCAACATTGCTCTCAGGGATAAGAGCTGGGAAGAGATTGCAGAGCTTACAGGATGAGAAAGAAATTAAACCGCAGCACACAAAACCCCAATATCCCCGCTGCAGGCTCAGCCACTTGGTGAAACCAATCTAATTTGTTGGACTCTTTATTCCCAAAGCCTCCTGAGACCTTGGAGTAACAGAATTGGAGCTCCCTGGGGAGAAAAGAAAGTTTCCAGCCCGGAGGAGCAAAAGGGATGTCACGTTTATTAAAAAAGAGAGAGGGGACAGTGACACAGGAGGAAATCCTGGGTGCCTCCAAGCCCTGCCAGGCAGATCCCAGGGGACAGGTGTTGTCAGAAGTTGGATTTTACTGAAACAGTTCTGATAACACTAAAGCAGGAGTGGTGGCAGTGGTGGGAAAGGTGTTGGTGCAAAGGTGAAACAAGAGCTGGAAAAGAGCCACTCCCAACCTCTCCCTGACAGGCAGCACAGGTCCCCTTTGGAGAGATCCTCCTGGTTTGCTCCAGGCAGCTGTGGGGGAGAAACAGCCCAGGGAACACAGAGCTAAGGGCTGTGGTGCCTCCTGAGCCCTGGGGATAAAGGAGGGATATGCTGGAACGTGGGAGTGAGGTGGGCAGGAGGGAGCAGCCTGCAGGAGGTGGTGGAAGTCCCCCAGCCAGCAGGAGTATCCAGAAGTTTGCTTGTGGGCCAGCTGGTGTGGGCCAGCACCGAGAGAAAAACACTCCAGGCTGTGACAATGATTTCCTCAGCAGGCTGAGAAAACAGGCTTGCCACGGATGCCAGGGGAAGGGGCTGGGCAGCAGCCACTGGCACATCTCCAGGAGCACTCCTGGGAGCTGCCACGGACATTCCCTCAGGGCACAGAAGGGAGTCACTGCCTGCCCTGCAGACCTGTGGGACTATACACAGCCAGGGCATGGCCAGAGCCTCAAGGTGATCATTCAAGGATTTGTGACTGTCCTTTCTCAGAGCTCTGCACCCCCTCAGCTGGACCTGAATCCAGCTCCACGTGTCCTGGAGATCCATGGACTCCTGTTCCAAGCCTTGCCCAGCAGAATGTCTGATATCTCACAGCCTCTCTTGCACCCCTGGTTCAGTGTCTGATCACCCTCAGCAGGATTTTCTTTTCCCCTTCTGCCTAATGAGGATTTCCCCTGGTCCCACTTGTGGACTGTGACTTGTCCCCCAGGAACCTCTGGGAAGTGGCACCTCTTCCCCCTCCTGTCAGGCCACTGCAGATTATGAGATCTCAGCTTCTCCTTCTCTTCTTCAGGCTGAACAAACCAAGCCCCCTCAGCCTCTCCACCCCTGACCATTTTGTTCTCCACCCCTGACCATTTTGATGGCAGGACCCACTGGCCTTGCACTGGGATCCAAGAGGACAAGGATCCCTTTCCTGGCCATGCTGTCACCCTCACTAACAGATTTCATCCCTCACTTGTCCACCAGCAGCCCCAGCACATTTTCCTGCAAATCCTTCCCTGGATCCAGCAGTGTTAGCCCCTGGTGTTCATCCCAGGGTTTTGCTTTTGTATTTTTTGACCTTTCTGAGGCTTCCACAGTCTGTTCCTGCAGCTGTCCAGGTCCCCATGGCCAGCAGCCCTGCCCTCAGGGTCCCCACCGACCCACAAAATGTGGAGAAGCTCATTCTGTGCTGCCAAGCTGAGAAGTTTTATTCTGAAACAGCTACAGGAACATTGCTATGCTTCCATACAATTTAAAACAGAAATGAATAAGATTATTTTTAATTGAAATCTCAACCCAAAATTTCTGATGCCTGACCTGCTGGTGTATCTAAATCTGCCTCCCCTCATTCAGACAGAGCTGCTCACATTAATACATTATTCAGTGGTTCAGTCCCTCTGTCCATGAGCCAAACCCATTTTTGCAAATGTATTCATTGCTCCTCCTGTTTGTTGACTTGTTATGTGAAGGACATTCAGCCTGAGGGGAGGATTTAGGAACATTTTGCTTTGTTTGCCAAAGAGGGGATGAAGACTTTTACTCAGGGCATGGCTGAGACACTCTGAACTCAGTCCCACGTCAGTGGATTGAACCCTCAGGACTTCCTGGGCTTGGCTCAGCCTTTGTTGTCCATGTGCTGGCAGGGCTAGGCTGGAGAAAATCTTGGATTGTGTCTCCATTATATCAGCATCAAAATCCTTAATTTAGCCGTGGAAGCGTTTTCACCTTCTCTGGTTATCTTACTGTGATATTTTGGAAACTTCTGAAATGCTGCTTTTAAAATTTTGGGTCAGGAGATGCCCAGGACTTGCCCTCTCACAGAAAGAGAAACAACAATGTGCAAAAAGAAAATAATCACATTTCTTTTGAATGGAAATGTCCTTTCTGGGTCCTCTGGGACATCTACAGATCTGGTACCCCTGGGGGTACCAGGGCAGGCCCCCCTCCCACAGGCTGGAGCCTCTGTCCCAAAGAACATCTGGATCCCACCTCTGGCAGCAGGGAGCCCCCAGGGATGTGCACAGCCCTAATCACTGTCCCCCATTGGAGAGCCACTGGAGTGGCAGGAATTTGGCCATGAGTTGTTGCTGGAGGTCTGCTCTCCTTCCTGCCCGGGGCTGCAAAGGCTCTCGGGGTGAAAGATTTACGGTGTTTTGGAGAGACGGGGTTATCCTTCACGAGACGGGAACAGTGACAAGCTGGGCTGTTTCATCTTCATTCCCCTCCTGAAATCCCTCTTGATTCATTACACTTTGTCCTTCCCGTTGCTGTAATGAAATAAAAATGTTTATGTTGATATATAAAGATAGCAACATTGATTTTCCTTTCTGCAGTAGATTTGATTACTATCAAGCTTCCAAAGCCTTCCCGAGGTCTCTCTTTATTTTATTGCAACACCTTTTCAGACTCGCAGCTCCTTCCTAATTGTGTTTTGTGCTGAGAGAAGCATGTGGAAGGGCTGGAGAGGGAAGCAGGTGAGCTCTCAGAGGGGCCCTTTCCGTGCATTAAGATGTCGAGATGCTCTGATTTTACCGGGACGCTGCTCCGCAAATTCCGTATTTGCGAAGACTGGAGATGAAATTATAAATATGAGACTGCGAGCGAAGTTATTTCAGATTTATTATTGCTGCTCCTGGATTTTCATTTCATCTCTGATCCCTGGGGGTTTTAGAGGTTTACCAATATTTTGACACTATTTGTATTCCTGTGTCAGTGCAGGATGCCTGCGATGTGCTTGTAGGAAGGGATGAGCAGCTGTGGGGAAAATGTTCAGGTGCCTTAAATACGATCAAAAAGCACAGCCAGATTTAAAGTTTAGACGGCGTGTTTGTGTCTCTGTGTTAAACCAGAAGAGGAAATTCCACCTGGGAATCTCTGGGAGGACAGAAGGATTTGGAATTTGCAGCTGAATTTTACACCTCGAGGTTCCTTTTCCACCCCGCCCTGCCCTGTGGCACGGGGAGAGCAGAGGCTGAGGCTGTGCTGGGCCAATATTTCCAATCCTGGAGATGCAAAAGAAGCACTGGGAATTTTACCAGTGGCTGTGCTGTTCCAGAGCAGGACACAGAAATCACCCCGAGGCCCCGGGACAATCTCCAGCACAGCTGCTCTGCTTCCAGGGCTAAGCTGGTCCTACAGCAAAGCCTGCCTTGTTAAGCTGCTTAGAGTTATTGATTACTGAGGCAGAATGTTCATTATTCTGGAATCCATGGAAAGGCTGCTTGTTTCCATTTTTTCCTAACGACCAGTGTTCCCCAATTAATCTTGGCTTTGTTATGAATGCAGGAAAGATTCCTCGTAGCCACTGAAGGAATTGATTTTTTGGGTTTCAGCGTGTTTCTCTTCAGCACAACTCCACCATTTCCTTGTTTGCCTCAAAAAACAAGGGATGTACATGAGGCTGGAGCAGGCTTTCCCTCCAGGTGTTCATTTAGTGCTTTAAAGATCAGCTTCCCAACAGTGCGTGGAAGAACATGTTTGAATAAGGCTGAATTCCAAATGTTTGTGGAATTCAGCTGCCTCCTCAGTGAGCTTCCTGGGAAGATCCTGGATGAGCCTTCCCAAGCCACCAGCACAGAATGTTAAATGTGATAGACATGGGATTGATGGCCACACATCTTTCTTGGGAATCCTGTGATTCTTCCATGGCCTTACAGTAGCAACTCCACAAGTTTCTTCTAAACTCCTTTTGATTTTTTTTCCAAAAAAATCACTCTCTTGAAATGGAATCTCAGCAAGCCAGCGGAAGTTTCAGAACATTTCCATTCAAAGGAGAGATGATTATTTTCTTTTTGCACATTATTATTTATCCTTCTGTGAAAGGGCAAATCTTGGCCGTTTCCTGACTCAGAATCTTTAAAGCAGCATTTCAAAACTGCCTGAAATATTGTTACAAGATATTTAGACAAGGGGAAAACGCTTTAATGGCTAAATGAAGGATTCTGATGCTAATAAAGGGGAAACACAATCCACTATTTTCTTCAGAGAGTGGTTCAGTCTCTTCAGATGGTTGACTTGGGGATTTTCCTGCATCTTTTCTAACCTTTGATTTTTTTTTTTCTTAACTTCTAACTTAAAAGCTGTTAGAGAATGTCCAAAGGAGGGATATGAGGATGGTGAAGGGCAGGCCCATGAGGAGCAGCTGAGGGCACTTGGCCTGTTCAGCTGGAGCAGAGGACACTGAGGTCAGACCCCACTGCTCTGTGACAGTGACAGGACCCAGGGAATGGCTGGAGCTGTGCCAGAGGGGTTTAGGTTGGATATCAGGGTGTCCTGGTTTGGAAACACAAGTGTCTGCTAAGGAAGGCAAGAGTGTCCCTTGGAATGGAGAATGTAAACCCCCTCCCTCCAATTAATATAATTTTGAAATTAAGGAGCTCTCAGGCAAATATATGGGAATAGGAATAGCAG